>VXAY01004872.1:0-64438 GCA_013399855.1 Oxyruncus cristatus | reverse complement strand
CCCCCTGATGTCCCACGGTGTCCCCGCGCTGTCCCCGCAGCCCCGCGTGGCCCGGCCGGCCCTGCCCGCCGTCCCCCGGCGCTGTCGCAGCGCTCCCCGCGCTCCCCATGTGTCTGTCCGTGCCCTCTCCCCCCTTCCTCGTTTTCCCTTCCCTCCCCGCGCCCTTGGAGAGTTTGCCGAGTTGCTCCCCAAGAGCCGCAGTCCCCTTTCCCCCCCCGCCTCCCTTCCCTCCGGTCCGCAGGTAAGGAGATCCCCGGCTCGGCGGCACGGGTGCGTTCCTCCTGGCTTTCCCCGCCGCCCGGTGCAGGTGGACTTGGCCCTCTCCTCGCCCTCCACATCCATCCCCTGCGCCCCCGCAGCGCCGGCGCTTCTCCATCACCCCCGCCCCGCACCTGCCCGGCTCCCCTCGCCTTCGGGAGGCCGTGGGTCGGTGCCGCGGGGGGACCTGCCCGCTCCGGCTCCCCGCAGCGGGGTTCCACGGCAGGGAAGCCTCAGGGCTGGGTTCTCCGGCTGCCGGTGCCGACGCCGGTTGAGCGGGGCCGATACGGCGCCGTATCGCCCGTGGCAGGGGGTCGCTGCTGTCGCCACCGACCGTTGGCGCTGGTTTTTGGCAGAGCGGTGATAAAGCCGCGGTGGGAGCTCGGTTAAGATGCTCTTGCCGTTTTACAAGAGCCGAGTCAATATGTGGTGGTGGAAAGGAGGGGGGGGGGGGCGTGTGCATGTGTGTAAAAATAATAAAATAGGAACATCTCTGCGTGGATGGGGGGTTTATTTGGGAGATCAGAGCTGATACTGGCCCTCCTCCAGCACCTTCTATAGCCTTTGTTTATCTGCTACTTTCCAGCTTAATGTGCAGTGCTGCTGTTGGAATGTAGCGCTTGTGTTAGGCTGGAACCCTCTGCTCCAGCCCAGCGTGGAGACATAGTCTGAGGATTTAACCTTCACTTGTAACAAACACGTAGATTTGCCGTGGAGCAGCGGGAGCTAAACACCATCCCTGTGTTTCTCTGGGAGTTCTGGGAGCACGTCTGGATGTGCCGCATGCACTAGTACATTTCCATTCATTTTACATGGACCAGCCACATGTCAGCGTTGGCTCGGCTTTTTTTTTTTCCTTTTTTTTTTTTTCTTTTTTTTTTTTTTTTTTTTTTTTTTATCCCATGGTTTAACTGCAGAAGCCGTAGTAGAAACATCTCACCTGAGTCCTCTAGTGGAGAAACCCGGCAGCAATTTAAAACACGGGTGACATTGCTGCACCACCTCAGAGCAGCCTTCACTCCGGAAAAAACAGCTGCTTTTTGGCTCGGTTGTCAACATGTAATTTTCTTTTCCGTATTTTTTTTTTTCCCTCCCCATCACTGGATAAGCCAGAGATGCTTTTATAGCCGTGCCGTTCATGTGGGAGATGCTTTAAGCCGTGCAGGCACTCGAAATGCAGGGCAGAAAGCGTAGCAAATCTGACATAATACTGAGGCAGGAATAAACTGACTTCTCTGAAAGGATGCCGTGGAGTGCTCTCTGCTGGAAAGGACCTTTGGTTTCCAGGATCTGGGCACGGAGATGCAGGATGAGCTTTTAGCTGTAAGATGCTTCTAATGGGCATCGATGCACTCGGGATTTAACATCTGCAACCTTTGCCTCTTTGAAGTTTGACTCTCCAGCATGTTCTTTCCAGACAGATGCACCTTGAGATGGGGTGTTTTTTTAGCTCTGTGATATGTTAAAACCCCAAAGTTTGGGTTCAGGTGTGCTGTTTTTAACCTACCCTTGGTATAAGTAGTGGAGTCTGTCTCTAGGTGCTGCTATTTTTGTGCTGTTGACAGCACACCAGATCAGGGTGATTTTTTTTGTGTTCCAGTACTTTGCTGCTCCTGCCTTTCTTGTGGCATGAGAACACTTGGAAAAATATTTCTCTAGTGGTTTTGTGCCACATGGTGCTGCTGAATCCTGGCAGGGGGGGTTGCTCTAATGACCCCCACCATCCTGGCTGTATTACTGACTTAAAGTAGTCAAAGTATGGGGCTAATAAAGCAGTCTGAAAGAGTGGATTGACTACAGAATTCTTGCTGTAAAAGTTGGAGGAGTCACACACAGTCCTGAATATAACACTGCTTTTTCACCCCTCTCTGGTGGAGCACCCGGGCAGGTGTTCCCTGTCCTGCCCTGGCAGGGGCTGCATGTCCTGGTGCTGCTTTAGTCTAAGCAAGTGCTGACTCTTCTCTTGGTGTCTGTGATGTCCTTCCTCACCTGTGACAGCTCCCCCGCCTCCCAAAAAACCAGCAAACCTTTGCCACTTGGCTTTCTTGGCTTGGTCTTAACTTCTCTGATCTCCCCGAGTGCAAATCTCAGCCTTCTAGACCTTTCCTGCCTCCTTCCTCTGGCAGACGTGGTGCTTCTCAGGGGTTTTCCCCACCCACGGCTTTTGGGGTTTTTTTAACAGTTACCTTGGTGTTCTCCTAGATCTGGGCAGAACAAACCCCTCCAGTTCCTTTTTGTTGTGTTCAGCCCTGTTGCTGACCAGCACAACCCCTCGGTCCTGCCTGGTGCTCCTGTGTCTCCTCATGTCTTGACTCCCCAGAGCCTCTTTCCTTTCCTTTTGTGCCTTAAAAATGCAACACTTTGGGGTTGGTGGGGGACAAGAGGGGAAGACTTCCAGTTGGCAGCTCTGTCGCTGGCTGTCTGTACGTACTTTCCACACACGCTCCTGACTTTATGCTGAGCTGGCAGCTGAGCAGCCGTTCTCTGCCCTGGTTTGAGGGGTAATGGACTCGCAGTAGGAGCAGCATATTTGTAAATACTGGAGTCTTTCATCGTCAGTCAGTGACTCTTGGGAAAACAATAATAAAAAACCCTAAAAACGCCCCCCAGACAAATAAATAAACCCGGTACTCAGTGGTATCGCTGGATTTGAAGAGGGAGGGACTTGGTTTGTGTGTGAGGGTCTGGAGGAGATGCTTTGGGAAAAGGGGGGGGGGTGAGGTCAGTGAAGTGGCAGGAACTTGGGGTGGAAATGGTGAATTTTAGCCATGTGTGCTGTTTTCTCCACTTGAATGTGCAAACAACTAATAATAAGGTGAGCTTAGGGAGCTTGAAGGCAGGTTTTACTCCTGTTTTCTACTGTTAGCAGTCACAGAATCACAGAATATGCCGAGCTGGAAGGGACCCCCAGGGATCACCGAGTCCTTGTGGGTTGTGTCTGCAAACAGCACTTCACCTGCCCCCAGGAGCCTGAGGCAAAGCAGTGGTGGGGAAGACCCAGCTGTTCATTGCCTGAACCTGCCTGTCCATCCCAAAAGATGAGTTTGCAGTTATTGCTAATTTTCTCCCAGCAGTTGTCTTTGGCAGAGCAGGACCTTCAGCAGGGAAGGGCAGTGACCCGCTGGTGAATGAGCAGGAGCTGTGGCGTGCTGGAGAGAGCAGAGTTCTTCAGGGAGACTTTCCCTTCCTGCTGAAACTCCTTGAGAGCCCAGGGAAGGAAGTTGGGGGAGGAAAGGGAAGGAAGGAAGAGCTGGAAGTGGCTCCCCTGTTGCTCTGGTGCTGTTTTGCTGAGTGACCGCAGGGCGGCAATGCCAGACCCTCCGTGGGAGTTGGGCATCCTGGGACCCCAGGATGGGCACAGCATGGGGGTATAACCATCTCTGCCAAGCTGGGAATCCCAGAATCCAAAATTCCCCAATTTAGGTTGGAAAAGCTCTCCAAGATCATCAGGTCCAACCTTTGGTGACCACCTTGTCAACCAGACCAGAGCCCAGGGACACCCGTGTTCAAATCAGCTTTGGAACTGGAACTGAACTGAGTGGACAGTTTGTAAATAATTCCTACTTCAGAGCATTTCTCTAAAGAGAAGGAAGCTTATCAATATTTTATTAGTACTGTTATATCTATACATTATATCACTTCACCTGTAGCAAAGGCTAAAAGCATAATATAGTATATAGTCTAAAACAGAATTAAATTACCTTGTTTCAGCAAATACCTGGAGTGGGAGACACATCCACCCACCTCTGCAATGCCAGAATGGGTTGGGTTGGAAGGGACCTGAAAGCCCATCCAGTGCCACCCCCTGCCATGGGCAGGGACACCTTCCACCAGCCCAGGTCGCTCCAAACCCCGTCCAGCCCGGCCTTGGACACCTCCAAATAACATAAATTCATAATAATCCCGCCCTGAATGTGGGCTCTCATTTTCACGGGCCTGTTCACACAACAGAACTTGTCTTCAGCCTCTGTTTGTTGCCTTTGGAGTGGGTTGCCATGTCTCAGAAATTCCCTACCTGGAGATTGGCAGCTATTTCAGGAAAGCCAAAGTAACTGGGCAGTGGTGTTGCTTGACATCTTGACTATTAAACTTAATTGCTGTGTGGGCAGCAGCAGCAGTTGGGCTTTTGATGTCTTAGTTGCCAGGAGGGAGGGGGGAGAAAGAAGCAGGAAGATACTGGTTTTGTTTTCTTTCCTTTCTGGTGAACCCACCTGTTGTTACAGTGGAGTTTTGCCCGCCCCCCTTCCCTGCTGAGCAGGTTAAAATTACACAAAAGTTTTGCTCTAATTCCACTGGCATTTTTAGGGGCTCTTCAGTGCCAGGGAAGGATCCAGTGGTGCTGCAAAGAAGACCAAAGACTCGGGACTGAAAGACAAGCTTGGAAAACCACAAGATGTGGTGTTGACGCTCCTGGAGGAGGCAGCTTCTTGTTGTCTGCCCTAAGCATTCCATAGGAATAACTGGATTTTGGGTGGTGCGAGGCAGACGGCACTTGAGAACGATCCCCTCCTGCCCGATGTTTGCCATTTTCAGTCTGAAAAAAGGACCATGTTCAAGCCTGAGGTTTTTGCCAGGCGTGGGAGACGTGCCTGAGGTGGGCATGGGAGGAGGTGGAGGATTATTCTCTTCGACAGAGTAGTTTAAGCCTGGTTTAAGTTTAAGCCTGGTTTAAGTTTATTGCAGAGACTTGTTATCGAGGTGAGTTTGGGAAGTTGGCCGAGGTGAGTTTATGGCCAGAATAAGGGACTCAGGAGCCTCTTGGTTCACAGCCTGCAGTGGGAGGGTGTAAAATAGGATTCCTTGGTTCCCTCTGCCACTCTTGTTCCCCTCCCTGAGTGCTGAGGCAGGATTTTGGGCAGGCCCCTGGTGGATCTGGCAGGATTCACTGGGAATACATAGACCCTTTCCAGGGGGCAGGAATGGTGGGATTAAGGACACAGCTTCTCTTCACCCCTGTTACCTCACCAGTATGCTTTCCCTCTTGGTTGTGTGTCCTTCCTGGGGTGCTCACTGTGTCTGTGTACCTGTGGATTTGTTGTGTGTGTGAAGAGGGAGATGCTCAGAAACTTCAGGTTGTCTGTCCTTTAACTCTTGGAAAAGCAGAGTTGTGCTAAAATACCATTATTGCTCTCCACTGTTGTAAAACCTCTCAAAAGTGACTGACTCCTTTAAAAGAAAAGCCTATTACATCACTAAGAATAAGCTGCTAAGTCAGCTTAAGTGTGTGTTTTCTTTTTCCAGTCTTTCATACCTATTTTGTAACGATGGAAGTTCTTGCTCTCTTTGCACACCCTCATTTCTCCGTTCCCCTGTTCCAGAGCCGTAACACTGGCAATTTCCACCCCAAAACTGCTTTGTTGGCAGTTGTTGATTATTGATCAAGTGACTTCTCTTGCTTTTTTAATCTCTGCCCAGAGGAGCTGTGGCTGCCCCTGGATCCCTGGAAGTGTCCAAGGCCAGGCTGGAGCACCCTGGGCTGGTGGAAGGTGTCCCTGCCCGTGGCAGGGGGGGCACTGGATGGGCTTTGAGGTCCCTTCCAACCCAAACCATTCTCCAGCGTCCATCCTGTGGATGAGCTGGTAAGAAGATGAAAGGGAGGGGAAATAAAAGCAAGGAGAGAGATGCAACGTGTAATTAATTATGTAGACGTGGACAAGAAAGATGGGAAGTAAATGTGTGCAAGGTGGAGGTGAAGGACCTGTGCCGAGGGAGCTCCAGTGCAAATATTGGTGCTGGAAACAAGATCCTGAAGAAAACTCAGCACCTTGGGGAGGAGAAGGGCGGGAAAGAAGTAGATGGTGTAAAGGAAGGCTCAGGAACTGCTTAGGAACTGTTGTTCTGCTGTGTTTTAATCCTGGTTTGTCCGTTTCCAAGCCAGTCCTTGTGTTCAGTTATGCAAATATCTAAGGAATAATAGTTAAAAATCAAGGTGCATGTGGAGGGGAATGTGTTCCGTGGAGTTGATGTGTTTGAGACCTTTAGAAAAATGAATCAGTGTTTGGTGGCTTTTAATACGGATAATTACACAGCCTGATGTAGAATAGCACTAACTTTTATAACCAACATAACTTCATTTAACCCTTGTTCTGCTGCCCTAAGACCCCCGAGGAGGATCAGAAGTGTTGCAAGAGGAAGCTTGGAGGGCCTCAAACTTCAGTTCTGGGAGTATGAATTCCCCCTGAGCTTCTGTCTCACCTTTCAATAGAACTTGTGATGCTTCATCTTCTTGGAAGGGTTGTGGGCAGCCATAAGTGCGAGGGGAACTTGGGGAAGTCCTAAATAAGCTCGATGAGTCTGGTTTTATTTTTTCATTCCTCTAGGAGGGATTCCTTCCTGGGATTTTACCCAGTGGCAGTGGCACCACTTCTTTCTCATTCCCCAGGTCAATTCTGAAGCCAAAATTCTCGAATGGGGTAAAATCCCATTTTTTTTTGGGCCAGGATTGTGGCAGTTACTGGTGAATTGTGATAACCACCAGGCGAATCCCAGCTTTGAGCTGCAGTCTGAAATCCCAGCTCTGAGCTGAAGTAAAGGGGCACCTTCAGTAGTGGCAGAGATTTTCCAGCACTTTTAATGTGTGCTTTTAATAAGGTGATTATTAGATGCTTGCCCTCTACATCCAGAGAACCAAAGTGGTCCCAAATCCGCTACAAAAATTGAATGCCTGGATGTTGAGGTTTGTTTTCCCCATTCTCTTGCTGTTGCTCTCGTGACCAAGTAATTCACCAAGTGAGTTCATGCCCATGGCAGTGTCTGTGTTCATGAACTCCAGGTTGCCAGAAGGAGGATCTGGACTCTTTGGGCTCAGTGTCCCTCTGCACCTTCCAGCTGAGTGTGCCCTGACATGCTGACCTGGCAGGGAAGTCCTTGGGTGATGCTGCCTGATCCCAGAATCTTCTATTTTTTGTCATGCCCAGGAAGAGAAACCCCTTCCCACTTCCTTTAAAATGTCTTGCTTGCCCTTTTGTGCCCTGAATATCCGTTGACCACGTTCCTGCTCGGTTCCCTCTGCCCTCTTTTGCTCTCAGTTCCTGTGTGGAAGGACCAGCTGAAGCTGCTGACAAGTCTCAAGACCTGAGTGAGCTCCTACCTTATGTCTAGGTAGGCATGGAGAGGACAGTCCTTCTTTCTGGTACCTCTGCATTTGAACAAATAAAAAGGCACTTTTTAGCTCCTTTCTTCTGTCCCCAGCTTACCCCCCTTCCCCTTCAGGTGTTTGGAGTTTTGGGAGGAGCAGTGGAAGCAAATCAGTCTGTCGGTCCTGTCAGAGTGCTGGGGACTGACCCGTGGCCAAGGAAACCATCCCAACGGGAATGCCACTGGCAGTGGCATGGAGTGGCTTTGGGGCACTGCTGCTGTTGTAGGGTTTGGAAAACAATCCATCTTCCTCCTGCTTGGCAGTTCAGCAGGACTGTGGCTTCTCTTGTGTCTGTGGAGTTTGAAGCATCTTTCCCCTGCCTTCTCCCCCCTCCTTAATTTGGGACACTGTTTAGGTGTATATGCTTGGGATAGGTGGCAGAATGGTTAAAAAGACCCCAAAATGACAATTAAATTGACCTCCTGCTCTACCAGTGTCAGTCCCAGTGCCCTTCAGCCTCCGTTGGCCTCACATCGCTCCAGCTGCTCTTCTGCAGTCGTGCCCTGTCCGTGACATTCCTGACTGGCAGATGCAGGGCAGTTCTCTGTTTCCTTTACTTGTTTCTCTCCTGCCTCCCTCAGCAGTTCTTTGGAAAAGAATGGAGAAGAATTGATGGTGGGAAAAGCTGCTTTTTCTGGGGCTGCACTGAAATGGAGACCAGAACTGGAGCGATGGCTGAACCCCCAGCCAAAAAACCAAGTTGCTGAGGTGTTTGTAACAACTCCTTGGCGTGGGTGCCTGGAAGCTTGCAGCTCAGGCTGCACTCTGATGGCACTGGGGGTTTATGGCGTTGTCCTGTGGCTCCCGTGTCCTCCAAGGCCCCAGGAGTGTTGGGGTGGGGATGCAGAGCAGTGTCGTGGGCAGGTTGATCGGGTCCAGTGACTTGTGAACACGCTCCTCTCCTCCTGCAGCCTGTTGAGCTGCTGGAAATGCCAGTCCAGACCTTAACTCGGGTTGTTAATGAGATGTTACAGCTCAGCCTCTGCCTCCGAGCTCTCCTGCTTCCCACCACGTCCCCTGTGTGTCCCGGCTGGGATTCCTGCCCCAGCTCCTGCTTCACAGGGGAAGGTCCTCACGCTGCTGCCCTGGCTGTCGAGGGGTTTGTTTTGCAGCTGCCACGGCTGGTCCCTGCTCTCTCAAGGGCATGGACCACATAACTTGTACGGGATCAGTCACTCCACCAAGAGCTTTTGTGCTCCTTTTTTTTTTTTTTTTTTTTTTTTGATCTTTTTTTTTTTTTTTTTTTTTTATATTTTTCCTCATATACGTATTTTTTTTTTGAGGGTACCTCAGACAGCCCTGTGGACAGGTAGGAATTCCCTCGTGAGTCCAGACGACACACTCCAGGGGTTGGGTGTTGGACAGACCCCACTCAAGGCATCACACTTCTATTATTTATTTCTTTTCCTGGGAGAGAGAGTTAATATTTTCCATGGAGGCGTTGAGCCTGATAATCTGGACACGTTTCTTCCAAGTAAGAGAATTGTTCAGTAGGAGAAATGCTCCAGGTAGGAGTTAAAATGCTCCAGATAGGAGTTGAAATACTCCTCATTGGAGAAGGTGGAGAGGGAAAATGTTGTTTCATGGAGAACTATTTTGAAGTGTGTGAACACAGTTAAATATTGAATTTGCTCAGTGATAGCACTGGACGCTGCTGTGCGATATGTGGGCATCTGCATCCTCAAATTAACCCTTAAAACATTGGGATTGATGAAGAAGAAAGGGAAGAACTGAGAAACTTCCCATCTAACGAGAAGCCAACTGAGCTGAGAACAAATAGTTGCTTTAGGGCTGGAGCAGTTTGATCCTGGCGTGTTTGAAACCCCTGTTTTATTAGAAAAGCACTGTGGAGAAAGTTTTCCTTTGAAACAATCCTACAAATTTCTCCTCAAAATCCCACCCTGGGTCTGCTTCACATTATGTGATGCCTCTCCAGGGAATTGCTTGGGAGTTGGGTTGGGTTTTTTTTGCCTTGAAGAGGAGAAACATGTGAATTGTTTCCCCAGAGCTGCAGCCTCTATCTCCAGACAAGAGGGAAGCACATTGTTTTGTGCCTTTGATACGATCCAGCCAGAAAACAGCCTTAGGGGAAAAAAAAAACAACTTCCCAGTCCTTGGCAGCAGGGCTGTCTTTCTGTCTCTCCCTTTTTTTTTTTTTTTTTTTTTTTTTTTTTTTTTTTTTTTCCTGTCAGTGCCACAATGTTCAGTGTTCTAATAACTCCAGATTAAACTCACATGGGGCATCTCCGAAGTCCTTCGCAAGAGTCGAGGTCAAAACTTGCTGAAAGTTCAGAGGGACGAGTCTCATTTTCCTAATGAGCAAAAAAAAAAAAAGTGCCAGGGTTATTTTAGAATTAGGTCTAAGAAACTGGTACAAGAAGCTACTTTAGGGCTGTAATTTAGTGGCAGTGCAACCAATTTGTAGTGGCTGCTGAAAACTCTCCACCTTTCCGAGGTGAACCCTGCGAAATTCAGGTCACCAGGGTGACGGGTCGGGTCTCTGCGGACTGGGTTGGGGGGTTGGCTGTGCCTTCCCCTGGGAGATGCTCAGGGAAGTTCACAGCCTGTTTCTTTTGGTCAGGACTGAGCCCCTTGTAGTTGGGGAAGTGTCTTAATTGAGGGATGTCACAATTTATTGGAGGGCAGCAGCGTCTAATCCTGACACACTTCGAGGGTCAGAGTTACCGGATGGTTCGGGTTGGGAGGGACCTCAAGGATCATCTCATCCCACCCCGTGCCATGGGCAGGGACACCCTCCCCCATCCCAGGTTGCTCCAAGCCTCATCCAGCCTGGCCTTGGGCACTCCAGGAATGGGGCAGCCACAGCTTGTCTCAAATAGAACGAGTTTTAGCAAATATTTCCATGATTTCTTCACTGTTCCTGTGTAAGGTACTCTGGGAAGGTCCCTGCTGAACCTACAGGGAAGGTGGTGGGAGGTGAACTCAAGTCCAAGTCGAACAATTTACAGTAATAGAGCAGGACAACAGAAGAGGGAGAATACCAGTTATTACTCTTATCTTGCTATTCTTCCAACTTATAGTAGTTTTTATTGTGTCTGAGTAAAATCTCTTCTTCCCCTTTCCTTAAATATTTATAGTTTTGGTCTAAACATAACGTAGTTGAAAATTTAGCTGAATATAGTAAAAGACACACGACTATTCAAGTGCTTAAAGCCAAGAATGGGACATCAGGCTTGGGTCTGGTGGCGTCACCTCATGTGAAGTGTTTATAATTTGGGCTCGGATGAAGCTAATAGAGCATTTAACTGCCGCTGGACTCGCGGGTGGGGGCAACTGGGAGTGCTGCTATGGAAGAATTTAAAATACATCTGTGGTTTGAGGCTTATGAGAAATGATAAATTTAGCTCACTGCTGTGACCAGTCCATTTTGTGCCACGTCTCCATATTCTCTCTTTATTGGCTGTAACTCCAGGAATATCCCTGTTCCTGTGGGTTTGTGGTGGGGACCCTTATTATATTTTTATTATATATCCTTATACTATATTTTTTAATTAAATATTTATCTTAGTATATATTTTAATATAGTAAAATAGATTACAATATATCAAAACATTTTATTTATTTCAGTATATGTTTTATTATGTATATTTAATATATTGTTATCTATTGTTACATATTATATCTATTTCCATTACACGTTTTATTAAATATTTTTTAAGTACATATTTTTAAAGCATCTATTTGTTATTATATATCTTCTATGATTCTGGACTCCTCTTGAAAACCAGCCAGATCATACAAATAACACGACTGTGAGTTTCTCCCTAAGGCTGAAACTGTGGTTTTCCGGAATCTACTTTTAAAATACACGAGAAATGCACATTTTTCCATCAGCACCATCGATTCCTTCAACACAAAGGGGCAAGGTGTGTGTTTTCAACCCTTAACTATCTTGGAATTTGTAGTGGTTTTATTTACTCTTCAAACACAGGGAATATGTTCCAGGGATGCTGAACAAGAAGCCAGCCAAATATTAGAATCTGTTATCTGGCTGTTTGCATTAATCACTCATTAACAGGGCCAGGGGAGTTTCAGCCCAGTGCCAGAGCTGTCCTGCCAGTGGAGTGGAAGGGGGAGAACCTGGAGACCTGTGAGACTGGTAGATCCTGTGGTCAGGGATAATATCCAGGGATTTGGGCGTTTTTGGTGTGTACATTAGAATCACCAATGGGTGGGAAACAGGAATGGACTCAGACCCTGTTCCTTAATCTCTGAAATAATCTTGGCTACTCAGGGTTTGTTGTTCTGATCTTTAGACTAAGCCTAAACTTTGCTTTGGTCTCCCCTTCCCTTCCCCTCCCGGTGTAGGAAATACAACAATCCCGTGTCCAGTCTTCCCTAAACCCATCAGAGGGGTTTGGGTTGGGAAATGAGGCCCTGGCCCAGGTTGCCCAGAGAAGCTGTGGCTGCCCCTGGATCCCTGGAAGTGTCCAAGGCCAGGCTGGAGCAACCTGGGCTGGTGGAAGGTGTTGGGGTGGAACTAGATGGTCTTTAAGATCCCTTCCAACCCAAACATTCCGTTATCCCGTGATACTATTCCTTTATTCCATGATGCCTCCCAAGGCATAAACAGGAGAGGGAGCATCCCATCTCCGGGACAGAGGTCAGGGCCAACGTGTCCTTCAGTGCCTCTTCCTCTCCCACCTTTTCCAGCTCTCTGCCAGCAAGTCTTTATTGTCCCCTCCACTTCCAGCTCTTCAGTCCCGCTTGCCTCAATGTCTTCTGTTCCCTGACATTCTCTGGGATAGTGTCAGGTGGGATTTGGGTCCCAGGAAGAGAGGAGCAGGAGATGCCTTGCTCCATTCCTTCTCCCTGTGACGGTGGTGAACCTCTCGTCTTTAAGATGCAAACGGGTGCTGGGAACATCCGACTGCTACCAAAATCCATCCAGTGTTCCCTCCTGTGCCTGGGGTGCTCCCAGAAAATCCAAAGGCACAATCCCAACAGAACTACCTGAAGTGGGATGTCAGGCAGAGTTTTGCTTCTGCCGCTTGCTTGAACAGGACTTTTTCTTCCCTTGGATCCCATGGGATACGTAGGAAGAAGTTTCCAAGTAAAATGTAACCCTGTGATTGTATCCCAAAACTCACCTCAAAGCTGTGGAACAACCTCGATTTTAAATTTCTCTTGGTTTTTTTGACAGTTTTGTGACTTCACTTTGATTTTTTTTTTTTATTATTTAATTTTTTTTTTAGCTCTAGCAGCCAGTGCATCCATGTGGTGCCAGGATCTTGTCAGGGTTTGTGGGATGCAGTGCTAGAGCCATACAGGGCCATGACTGGCCAGGTCTGAGCTCCGTAGAGGTTGTTATTTGTTGGGTTTATATTCATTTTATTTTCCTAAGATTGCTTGAAAGAGGAAGACCTGTTCAGTGAGAGATTGAGAACTAGACTTGTGAGACACTGAAGTAGCACGAAATAAAATGTATTTGTGTTCCTTACCTCGTTCTGGGGAGTCTGGGCCCTTCACTCCTCCCGAATTGCTGCGTCTCCGAAGGTACTTGTAAGCACTGAAGTTGACCTGTGAAAGGCTTTGTTGCTTGGTTCTGCCAGTGTTGAATGATGTCTGTTGTGGAATTGCATAAATACGGCCAGAAGTATGAAGGGGGAAAAACCTGTGGTGTTCGGTCATTGTTTTACTACACTTCGAATTTTTTCTCATTACTCCATGAAATTCCTCTCTAATTCAATCTTTGTCTTTTGTCTTTGCTGCCTTGCAGGGTTGGTACAGTAGGCCTCACTAAACTTAGCTGCAACTAAGAATTTCTCCTACATCAACTGAGTTAAGGCTGATGCTCTTGTGGAATGTGGATTAAAAGTGCGTGCTAAGTTCCAAATTCCCAGTTGAGAAGCGGAGAAAGTAAATGTACCACTGCCACCAGCATCAGGACAGCAAACCAAGGGACAAAGAATTTGAGCCGCAGTGTTGCTATTTGTTAACTGGTTCACGTGTTGCTTAAGAGACGTTGGCTGGGGGGCGAGAAGTGGACGCCAGCCGGTTACAAACATGAGGGCTGCTCTGGAGACAGCAGACATTGCCATTGTGGCCCTGTACTTCGTGCTGGTCATGTGCATAGGTTTCTTTGCCATGTGGAAGTACAATCGGAGCACCGTGAGTGGCTACTTTTTGGCAGGGCGTTCTATGACCTGGGTAGCGATCGGTGCCTCTTTGTTTGTGAGCAATATTGGAAGTGAACATTTCATTGGGCTCGCAGGATCTGGAGCGGCGAGTGGATTTGCCGTGGGCGCGTGGGAGTTCAACGCCTTAATGCTTTTGCAGCTTTTGGGATGGGTCTTCGTCCCCGTCTACATCCGGTCGGGAGTGTACACCATGCCCGAATACTTGTCCAAGCGTTTTGGAGGGCATAGGATTCAAATCTATTTTGCAGCGTTGTCTCTAATTCTTTATATCTTCACCAAACTCTCGGTTGACTTGTATTCAGGGGCGCTTTTTATCCAAGAGTCGCTAGGTTGGAACCTCTATCTGTCGGTTATCCTGCTTATCGGAATGACTGCGCTCTTGACCGTGACCGGAGGGCTGGTGGCCGTCATCTACACAGACACCCTTCAGGCCCTGCTTATGATTATTGGTGCCCTCACGCTCATGATCATAAGCATCACGGAGGTTGGTGGGTTTGAAGAAGTTAAGAGGAGGTACATGTTGGCGGCCCCAAATATCACGTCCATCCTGTTAACCTACAACATTTCCAACACCAACTCCTGCAACGTCGACCCGAAGCCCGACGCTCTTAAAATGCTGCGCGAGCCGACGGACGAAGACATTCCCTGGCCTGGATTCCTGCTGGGACAGACCCCGGCTTCCGTGTGGTACTGGTGTGCCGACCAAGTCATCGTCCAGAGAGTGTTAGCCGCGAAAAACATTGCTCATGCCAAAGGCTCCACCCTGATGGCGGGTTTCCTAAAGCTGCTGCCCATGTTCATTATCGTCGTCCCGGGGATGATTTCCCGGATCCTGTTCGCGGATGACATCGCCTGCATCAATCCCGAGCACTGCTTCCAGGTCTGCGGGAGCAGGGCCGGCTGCTCCAACATCGCCTACCCGCGGCTGGTGATGAAGCTGGTGCCGGTGGGCCTGCGGGGCCTCATGATGGCCGTGATGATCGCCGCGCTCATGAGCGACCTGGACTCCATCTTCAACAGCGCCAGCACCATCTTCACGCTCGACGTCTACAAACTCATCCGGAAGAGCGCGACGTCCCGGGAGCTCATGATCGTCGGGAGGGTCTTCGTGGCGTTCATGGTGGTGATCAGCATCGCCTGGGTGCCCATCATCGTGGAGATGCAAGGCGGGCAGATGTACCTGTACATCCAGGAGGTCGCAGACTACCTGACCCCGCCGGTGGCCGCTCTGTTCCTCATGGGGATCTTTTGGAAGCGCTGCAACGAGCAGGGGGCTTTCTACGGCGGCATGGCCGGGTTTGTGCTCGGCGCCATCCGCTTGATACTGGCGTTTATTTACCGCGCTCCGGAGTGCAACCAGCCGGATACGAGGCCAGCGTTCATCAAAAACATCCACTACATGTACGTTGCCACGGCCCTGTTCTGGATCACCGGGATCGTGACCTTCGTGGTCAGCCTCCTCACCCCTCCGCCCACGAAGGAGCAGGTCCGGACCACCACCTTCTGGGCCGTGAAGAACAGGAGCATCCAGGAGCCGGCGGCCAAGGGGGAGCTGTACAAGGCGCAGGAGAAGAGCATCCTCAAGTGCAACGAGAACGCCAACCACATCATCCCGAACGGCAAGTCCGAGGAGAACCTGAAGAATCTCAAGCCGGAGGACATCAACCTGCTGGTGACCTGCAGAGACGACAGCAACCCAGTGATCTCGGTGAGCCACTCCGAAGTCGAGACGCCGGTGGATTGTTACTCCAACGGCCAGGCGGCTTTGATGGGGGAGAAGAAGCACGAGGAGGAGACTGAGGACACAGAGAGACATTTGAAATTCATAGACTGGTTCTGTGGCTTTAAAAGTAAAACCATGACCAAGAGAGCTGTTCGGGAGGTCGAGGAAGAGACTGTTTGTTTACAAATGCTGGAAGAGACTCCGAAAGTTAAACTATTACTAAATACTGGACTGGTCTGTGTGTGTTCGCTTGGAATATTCATGTTTGTCTACTTCTCTTTGTGAGTGACTAGTGAACTTTTAAGGGTATGGCTGAACATACAGAAGTTGATACAGGTCTCTGGAGATTGTGTTTGGGTTTTTTTTTTTTTCCTTTTTTTTTTGGTTTGTTTTTGAATTTCAAACAGCATAACCACAACCCAGGCATTGTTTACGCTATAATTGTAAGATCAACTCAGCTTTAGCTTATTTCCAGACCATTTGAGATGTGCTGTCCTCCCTCTGCTCCAAGCAGAACCTGTTCTGTGGTGGCTTTTTCTTTTTTTCCCTTTTGTGTTATTTTTTCTTTTCGTTGTTGTTCCATTTGCAGCACTAACCTTTTGTTTTTACATGTATAAATATACCAAAGGCAGGCAGGTGGCTGTGTTTGAAGTCAGGCAGTTCCAGCTCAGTCAGCATTAAGATAACGAGTAATCATTTACCAGTGTGGAAAATCTAAATGATTAAAGCTGTGTCAAAAGGTTTTTAGATGTAGAGCTGCGATGCACATCCTGTAAAATAACTGTATTACCTTGGCCAGCTTAGCACTTCTTAATTTCGCTCACTGCTTTCACTTGGTTTTATTTTTATTTTTTCATTCAATTTCTCATTTCTCTCATGGCAACAACAGGGAGTTATTTTGTCTCATTTTATAGCACTTAAAACATGATAGTTGTTAGTGGCTTTCTGGTTTTATTTTTTCTTTGGAAGAAAAGTTTTGTCTTTTGATTTTTTTTTTTTTTTTTTTTTTTTAAATCCACTGTAAATTCCGGTACTGAAAAATCGCTGTATTTAAAAAAAAAAGGGGAAAGAGAGAAACAACAAACCAAAACACACACGCAAAGAAAGCCTGGACACGACAAACTGGCACTGGAGGAGAAGGACAAAGAAATAGTCCTTATCTGGGTTTTGTGTTCAGCAGGATGGGAGGGGATCTCTGGAGGTCACCCACTCCACCCCCCTGCCCAGGCAGGGTCACCTGGGGCAGGTGACACAGGAACGTGTCCAGGTGGGGTTGGAATGTCTCCAGAGACACTTTGCTCCTTCCCAGGGCAGCTGTTCCTGTGCTCTGCCACCCTCCACGGAAAGATGTTTTTCCTCAAGTTGAGGTGAAATTGGTGTTTTACTTTATGGCCATAAGGCCAAGAAGATAATTTCAGCCTCTTCAGTCTCTGAATCTTTAGGACACAGTTTAGGATTAGGCTTTTTTAGGGAAAAAAATCTGTTTGTCTGTTCTACCACTTGGGAAGAAGAGAAATGTGAGGCTTTGTGTGTCGTCGGTTTGTCTTCCTCACTGGAAAAGGACTGTTTTCCTCTGCTGTGGGTGTCTGGAAGGAGTCTGTCCCCAGCCTGATGCTGCTGCACATGGAGTCTGTGAGGGGAGAAAAGAGGAAGTGGGGGAGGGAGGTGAAAGTGCTCCTTATTTTCCAGAGTCCTCTTGCCTCATGTTTTCTCCCATTTCCCCTTTCACCCTGCCAAGCCTCCTTCATTTTTTGTGTGAGGAAACAACCGATGACCCAACCCCACCTTGTCAGCCCGACCAGAGCACTGAGTGCCACATCCAGTCTTTCCTTCAGCACCTCGGGGATGGCGATTCCACCCCCCTGGGCAGCCCAGTCCAATGTCTGATGGCCTTTTCTGGGAAGAAATTCCTCCTAATTCTTGCAGCCTAAAGCTCCCTCCTCAAAAGAGCTCCCGAGGGATTCTGCGTCTGGAGATAAGGAACGTGTGCCGCCGTAATCTGTGTCGGGGATCGAGGTCTGCCTTCATGATTCTTCCCAAAAAGTTCATTTCTCCCAGCCAATTAGTAGGTCTTCAGGTGCTGAGGATCTTTCCTGCTGCGGGATGAATCCTGAGGCAGGGATGAGCAGTTCCCAGGTGTGCAGCACATTGAGCTCAGCAGACCGAAAGGCAGCAGAGCTCAGTCCACGTCCCTCTCGGGCCTGTTTTTGGGTGCAGAGCTCACAGTGTGTGGCTGCCCTTCCAGCATTAAACCCCCTCACAACTCCAGGTCAGAGTGGTCATATCCAGGCTTTCCATGGAAATAATTCCTCCAGTTGTCTTTGCTCCCGAGCTCGTTCTGGACTTGGGAGAGAACAAACTGGCTGGGCCAAAAACGGTCTGAGGGACCATCTGAGCGTTCAGCAGAATCAGTTCTGGGGTCCAGCCACATTTCCTTGGCACGTAAACAAGAACCAATTCCTAAGAAGTCGGTTTGTAGAGATGAGCTTTGGGTTAATCCTGCCCTTGAGTGCTGGAGAAGGTTTCGTCTCCAGCACGGTGGTGCCGTAACCCGTCCACATGTAGACGGTCGTGGATCTGTTTGCAGATGAAATGGTTCACTTCCATTTTTGTGGGTGGTTTGTTCTCTTGGTTTTGGTGGTGTTTTTAGATGGATTGAATCTCATTCATTCCGAAACTCTAAACAGAGGCTGAGATGCCCCACTTTCCTCCCCTGGGTTTAGTTGTTGCTGCTGGGAAGTCGACTGCTCTGAGGTGGAGAAGCTGGAATGTTGTTGCCATACGTGTAGCAAGAGTCACCACACCTGATCTTGATGTCGGTACCGGTGTGACGAGACACATCTTCTCGTGATTTTGTGTGGCTGGTTTCGTTCAGAAAACGATTTCAAATCCTTTTTAATGGCAAAAATGAAAAAGGGTATGTGAATTAATGGCATCTCAAGTCACTTCATTAGTGGGCTGAGTTGGGAAGGATGAGAAGATGTACAAAGTACAGGGATTTTTTTTGTCTAGAGGGTAAAATGACGTCAGGCAACATCTGATCTCGTAGCAGGGATGAAAAACAACAACCCGTGGAGGGTGAAGATACTCTCAGTCCAGCAATCTCTTCTTGAAAAGACTGGGATGTGGCTACAAAAATGCCTCCTTTGGCACAGGGAAACAGCCTCGTGTGCCAGGCTCTGTCCCTTGGGAACTTGGCCTGTGTTTTTAGGAGCGGCTGGTGCTTGGCTTTTCGGGGCCGGTCCTCTTTGCTCTCCGTACTAACAAATGCTTTGCCACAGCCTGGTGAGCCAGGTTTGCTCAGGGACCCTTTGGCTTGGCTGCCATCGCCTCACCTGTGCTTGCTTTTTTTTTTCCCAGGGTGCCTTAAAAGGTTGGGAAGTGGAAGGCACGGCTTTTACGGCCACCCGAGGAGGGCTTTGCTGCCAGTGGCTTTTCCCTGCTCGTTTTAAGTCCTCTTTGCCTTCCCCGGATAATTTGCTGTGTCAAGAGGACGCCCGAAGGGGCTGTTGATTCCCAGGTGTCCCGTTCGCTGTCCCCACAGTCCGTGGGGGAATTACCCTTGGAGGGTGGGAGGGAGTCGAGTCCTTCCCAGATGTGAGCTGCTCCATCTCCCCGTCCGAATATCGTCCCTTCCCAAACGAAGGAGTCGCCACGTTAATCGCAGTGATAACTGGCAGGCGGCCTGTTTATTACTTAATAAATTAATACTCTGCATCCTCCCCTTCCCCCCCATCTGTGGACCTGTTCTTGTGAAGAAGCTTTTAAGCAAATTATTTCTCCGGGGGTTCGTTTTGGGGTTTTTTTTTGCGTTTCTGTTTTCGTGGCATAGAGGTCACAGAACTTGCTGATGTTCTTTGCTGCAAATAACCACTTAATAAAAGGCCTTTATTATGAAAAACAGATATATTTATAAGGCTTCAAGCAAGCTGCCTTTTGGTACCTCACCCTGTGTTATGGACCTTGGGGGAAGTTGCTTGAGGGTTTTTTTTATAGCGTAAACATGCCTTTGCTAGTCACGGAAGGTGCTGAGGAATTTTGGTTGAAACACCAATTTTTGGGGGCTGGTAAAATTCCAAAGCGTTTCCCAGAATGGACAATCAGCTCCATAGATTTTGTGGCCTCCTCCTCCTTGGTGGGACTGGTTGGTGGTGCAGGAGGAGATCCAGGAGGACACTTGCTTTTAGCGTGGTCTATTTATTGCCTTGAGCTGAGAATGACAGGCTGGAAAAACTGATTTTTTGGAATGACAGCTTCTTGTTTTTTTTTTTTTCCCCTTGGTATTTCCCTTAACTTATTTTTTTTTTCTGTTAAGATATTTGAATTTTCTCCCAGAAATGGTCGAAGCCTTTTATTAAAAAAAAAAAAAAAAAAAAAAAAAAAAAGGGAAGGGCTTCTTGAGAACTTAATAGTAAATTTTGGGAGACTGTTCTTATTTAAGTTTTTTTTCAATGACTGATTTGATGCTTTTTTCTGCCAAAGTTTAGGGTTGTTTTTTTTTCTTTTTTTGTTGTTGTTGTTTTTGTAATTTTTCCTGGAAGCTTTTCCTAGAAGGAAACAGTGGGAGATCGTGAGAAATAAAACTGGCCTTCAGTATATATTGTATTGTGTATTTTTACTCCTCTCCTGTGTCCCCTGATCCCAGAAGGGCCAGCATGAGACTTCTGATGCGAGTGATGAGCGCTGTAACCGAGGGCTGAATTCCTTTCCCCGGGGTTGCAGTGGAGAGGGCAGAGCCATCCAAGGATCTTAGAAGATGCTTTCGACTTTAAAACAGCTTTATTTTTTGTATATATCTATTTTTTTAAATCCTAAGATAGAGGAGGTGTTGGGAGATGCTCCCTTTCAGAGAACAGGATACATGGAAGAAGCTGGAGTTGTGAAGCTCCAGCTTTTTTTGAGGAAATCTTTGGATTTAGCATGTACAGCAAAGCAAAATTTACTCATCTGTTCATTTGGTATATTCTGTATGTTCTGTGCCCTTAAATGTAATTGTTTTGAAAAGAGAACTAACCTTGTCATGTGATGTTAAAAAGCAGATTTCTGTGCAATGTTTTAATTTTCTTTTTCTAAAAAAAAAAAAAAAAAGGAAGAAAAAAAAAAGAAGGGAGAGAAAATGTTTGTATATAATTCAATGGTTTAATGTGCTTTAATTGGCCTGAGGTTAAGAGTAGTCCTAGAATGTAAACATATATAATTAGGATTTCTGATTTCACTGTGAGATCTCTGAACTCTTGGTTGTTTTTTGGGGGTTTGTCTTTTTATTTTTTTGGCGAAGTGGTTTGTTTTGGTTACGAAACACTTGGGTTGCTTTTTTTCCTGGTGTTGGTTTAAAGGCTTCACTTCTGTTCTGATCCTGAACTCATGGTCTAGTGACATCTGGTGACACTTGGCATTCTCAGTTTCACTGTGTAACGTCAGACACACTCGGAGCAAAACTGGTGGTGATACGACAATTCTCTGTGTCTCTGAATACACGTTTTTAAATGAGGTGGTTATAAAAATAGTTGCTGTGCAAAATGTTAGTAGTCTTCTTCAAGAAGAAAGCAGAATTTTCTAATCTCACTCGAGCAGTCTCTTCATTCATCTTCTTCCTTTCCAAGCACGGTGTCAAAGTGATGCTGCTTTACCTTGTATCTCTGGTAGAATGTGGGGGTTTTTTTTTAGGGATCTGTGAAGTAGTTTTGGGTTTTGTTGCTGTTGGATTTTTATATAAAATACCAGTTAATGAACTGCCTTTTTTTTTTTTGGTTTTGTTTCTGGGTTTTTTTGTTGTTGTTTTTTTTTTTTTAAACTCTTCAACTAAAAATACATTTCAGACCAAAACCAAATGATATCATATATATAGCATTTGAAACCTGCCTTTTTCCCTTGGCCCTTGTTTTCTTTGAAATAAGCCAAATGGGCATGTAGATAAGATCACTATAATGGAGCCAGGTCTCTTTTGGTAAAGTGTAATTTAAAAGGTCTGTTCAGATCTTATAAGACAAATATACTGAAAAACAAAAAAATTACTGTAGTAGGAATATAGATTTAGAAGTGTTAATGAGATTAATACAGCTTAATTATATTGTAAGTTGCTACTGTCCTCAATGACAAGCTTTTTGTCATAGAAACGATGTATGATAAATTAATTTTGGTCTAGTGTATAGAATTCTCATATTGCTATCAATCTTTGAAGTAAATCTGATGCAAAATTCTCCTAGTTAGCATTGCTGGCCCTGTGTATACTGTTCTTTGTATCCTGTATGCATATTATTTTGCCTCCTGCATTAGTCTTCAAACTAAAAAACTCTTATTAGAGAGTATTTGGATACTTCAGACTGTGTTTCTTGCAGTTTACATTCCTTTACCATGGCATTTTTGTCCTGTCCAAAAGTATTGTATGGAAATGTTTCAAACTTCTGTACAAAGTTTCAATAAAAATAGAGAGAGAAAAAAAAAAAAAAAAAGGCAAACGACCACGGAACCGACAGAACAGAGATTTGTGGAGCTGCTCTGGAGTGTTCTTCCATCCCGGGGGGTAAAGGACCTCCCTGCTTTTCCCCGAGATCCCAAGGCCCCTCTGGAAGCAAAGTGAGGGCAAACCCAAAGTGGATTCTTGAGAACTGCAAGAAGAGCTCAAGGATCTGAAATACAAAAAAACTTGGGGCCAACTCATGTGGGAAGGTGGGACTGGGATGGGCTGGGATGGAATTCCATGGCCTGGAGCTCGGGGTGCTGGCAGGGCACAGAATACGGGAGAACCACCTGTAGGAGAGGACCTTGGTTGTATATTGTGCAAAATGGTGATTATTTGGGGGGGTTCTTCCTTTAACTGCCCGGTTCAGCTGCTCTTTAACCCGTTCTTGTGGGGGACAAGCACCTCCTTAGGTGATGATGGAGTGTCCTGAAGTATTGCCAGTTTATCCTCCTGGGATTGCCCTTCTGTGTCTGTCTTGTGCTCGTTTCAGACTGGGATCTAGAAATCAGTCTTCCAGTTTTCCAAGGAAGCTGTGCCAGCTCTGAGAATGATCCTGTTTTCTCCCTGGTGGGAAGCAGTTGGAGCTTGTGGTGGTCAGTGCTTGGATCGTTGCCTTTGGGGAGGGAACCTTCAACCAGGTTTTATTTGCCAAAAGTAAAACATCAGCACAGTTCTGTAAGAGGAGCCCAAACAGGAATCTTCCACTTCCTCATCCCTCCCATCCCTGTCCCCCAGAAGGACGTATTTGAACTTGGAAAACGTGGGAATCATGACTTCCCCCTTGTCCAGGGATGGTCCAGCAAGGAGAGGTGGTGCTCAATCACCTGTGGATTGGGGATTAAGATGCTCTTTTGGAGATGGGATGTTGGCCCAGCCCACGAGAAGGATCTACACTCAGATTTTCACCTGCTGAGAAAGTGCATTAATCAAAACTATGCTTGTTTTCTCTTCTTTTGCTGATGTGTTGAAAAATGGGAAGTTTTGCTGTTGCTTGTTTCTAGGAGTGGATAAAGAACATTTTTGGACAGGAAGCTTTGGATTTGGGAATGAAAATAAAGCACTTTCCTACCTGCAAAACCAAATCCTAACTTGGATTTGTGGTTTCCAGGAGGGAGTGGGACTCCTGTGTTTTCATTAGTTAGCTGTTAATTAATGGGTTGTTTAATTAGTCCATTAGCTGTTTGCTCAGCAGATTCCCATTCCAGTGATTTGAAAAGAGGTTCAAGGAGCCTCTTTGTCACCAGCTGCTTCTGTTTGTGTTGGCAGAGACTCCGTCAGTCCCCAATTTCCTGATGTTTGAGGCTTTCACGTTTCTTTGGGTGTGGAGTTCTGGCCCAGGTGAGTTGTGGGCAGGTCCAGTCACTTCTTTGGAGGGTTCACTGGAGAAAACACCCTGCAGATGGTGGGAATGAGTCCCCCCCGAGGTGAATTCCCTCTCCTTGGATGTGGCTTTGCCAGTGTGCCCCGTGGATGTTCGGGTGCTGGGAAAGGGAACAAACCAGGAGGTTTCATCTCTGGGCTTCCTTTCTTCACATTTCATCAGGTTGTACTTGATGTGTGCTTTTTCTTGATGTTTTGGGGCTTTTTTTTGAGGTGTCTGTGGGTTTTTGAGGTGTTTTTTTGAGGTGTTTGTGACAGGAGAAGGCGATAATTTGACTTCATGGTCATGGTGTTTAGAACCCTTGCGTTTGTCAGCAACTATTTTTAATACTTACCTGAACCCTGAAACTACTTTATATGTTAGTTTTGTGTATCCCAGTGTATTTATTGAAGAATTTGGGCAAGAAATTGCCAAGGTTCCCCCTTCATTTTGCACATCAGTTGGTGAAAACAGTGTGACTTCCACCTTAAGTGCTCGTCTGGTTCAGGGACAAGGAGAGTTCATGACCTGCAAATCTGAGAGGATTTAGAAATTATGGTTATGGAACATTGGGACAGGCTTTGGAAAGGTTTTATTAACCATGTTCAGCTTTGTCTTAGTCCTGACTGTTCTTCTGTAGCATTAGGGATGTTCAGGATGGGTGTAGCGGGAGCTGGGAAGGGGCTGGAGCAGCAGGAGGGGCTGAGGGAGCTGGGGGGGCTCAGCCTGGAGCAAAGGAGGCTCAGGGGGGACCTTCTGGCTCTGCAACTCCCTGACAGGAGGGGGGAGCCGGGGGGGGGCGGGCTCTGCTCCCAGGGAACAAGGGACAGGAGGAGAGGGAACGGCCTCCAGCTGGGTCAGGGCAGGCTCAGGGTGGCCCTGAGGAGGAATTTCTCCCTGGAAAGGGTGGTCAGGCCTTGGCAGGGGCTGCCCAGGGAGGTTTGGAGTGCCCAGCCCTGGAGGTGCCCAAGGAAGGCCTGGCCGTGGCACTCAGTGCTCTGGGCTGGGGACAAGGTGGGGATGGGCACAGGGGGATCCATGGGCTGGGAGGGCTGTTTGGCAGTTGTGGGTGTTTCTCCCAAGGCCGGACCCTCCAACCCAGAGGGTGCAGAACTGAAGCTGTGCTTGTCCTCTGTGGCCAGGACTCCTCCAGCCGTGTGTATCTGCTGGAGGTCGGGCAGTGCAGGTTCCCCACAATTCGGGAGCTGTGAGAGCTGAGCTGGAGAACGCTGCCCGTGCCCTGGGCCAGCTTTGGCCGGGCTGGAGCAGTTACTATGGGAGTATGTTCTGGATTTGTGCTGACCACAGTGTTGATAACTCTGGGATGTCTTCAGTGCTGAGCAGCACTTGACAGCACCGAGGCCTCGTGTGCCCCTCACACCTCCCCACCCCAGGGGTGCCCCAGGAGCTGGCAGGGGGCAGAGGTGGGACAGGTGATCCCAAGGGACATCCCAGACCGTGTGGTGTCATGCTGGGGAAGGAGGAGGAAAGGGGGGATGTTTGCAGTGATGGTGTTTGTCTTCCAAGTCACTGTTACCCCTGCTGGGGCCCTGCTCTGCTGGGATGCCCGTGGCAAGTGCGGAATGAATTCCTTGTTTTCCTTTGTGTGGCTTTTGCTTCACCCATTAAAGTTTCAATCTCTCAACCCATGCCTTCTCTCATTTTCCTCGTGGGATTTTCTCCCCAGTCCCCCTGGGGGAGGGAGGGAGGGAGGGAGTGGCTGTGGGGCTTCGCTGCTGCTCAGGGTTTAACCATGACATTCCCAAAGCAACTGTACTGGGAGAACCTCTGCCAGCTGGGAGCTGCCTGCACACGATCTGAGTTGGATTTTAGGAAAAGGTTCTTCCCCCAGAGCTCCAGGAACGCTTGGACAACACTCTCCGGGACAGGGGGATTGTTGGGGTGTCCTGGGCAGGGCCAGGGGTTGAACTGGATGATCCTTGGGGGTCCCTTCCAACTCAGGACATTCCATGATTCTATTCCCTGTGGGAAAAGGAATCACCAAAAGTTCAGGGTGTCTTAAAACTGGCAGATTGTGGCTTTGGGGAGAGGAATCGATGCCCTGAATTGGCAAATTGCAACCACGTGTCCCCTCCCAGTGTCCCCAGGGAGAGGTTTTCCAGGGAGAAGTGTCTGTGTGTGCATTTTGAAGGCCAGGGAGAAAAGAGTGTTTGAAAATAACTCCCTCCACATCTTCCTCTTTGGGTTTGGGGTTTTTTCCACTCTTGATTATATATAAATTAAACTTGATGAAGTCTGCTCCCATCTGAAGTCGTGAGAGGAACACGACTTGTAGTTTTGGATAAGCTTGGTCCTAGCGGGTTTCTGGTAAGTAGGATTTGGACATCAGGAGTCCATGTTATATTTTATACCTTACATGTATATAAAAGATATTTAAAGACCATTGAAGTCCATATTATAATTTATTCTGGTTGGAAGAAGAGTTTAAGTTTCTAACTGGAGCTTTAAGGCAGGGGTTTAATGGATTCTGAGTTGACTCTGCCCAGAGAAGCTGTGGCTGCCTCTGGATCCCTGGAAGTGTCCAAGGCCAGGTTGGACGGGGCTTGGAGCAACCTGGGCTGGTGGAAGGTGTCCCTGCCCATGGCAGGGGGTAGGATGAGATGATCTTTAAGGTCCCTCCCAACCCAAACCATTCTGTGATGCCTTGAATTTGTGGCCAGTTATACTTGAATGATTTCTAGCAATAAACACTTGAAAGTGCCCTGGATCTTGGTGGGTTGGGTTGCTGTTTATCTCAGGCTTAAAAGACCCCTTTTTACAAACTCTAAAGACACTCAGCTCTGTAAAATGAATTAAATCCAGCCAAGTTCAGTGTTGAGGCTGATGTGTTAATTTAGCGGTGACTTGGTATTTAGAGGGTACTTGGGTTTTGGCTCAGTTTTCTTCTATATTTTCCTTTGATCTTAAATGTTGAGTTAAAAAAAGAGACGTCGTAGAATTCAGATTCTTTGAGGTGGAAAAAGGTGGATTTGGGGACAGAAGAGGTACTGGCATCGCTTTGACCTGAAAGTTGCTGCTTCCTCTGCATCCAGGTCCCCAGGAATCCTATTCCCAGCAGGTGAAGTTGCTGCCTCCTGGGCTTACACACCATCAAAGTGCTCATTAAAGATCTGTTTTGGGGATGGGCTGTTATTTTTAATTCAGACTGAGTCAGTTTTGATCACTTCCCCCAAACCTATTTTTGGTGGCTTTGCCTGCTGTGATTTTTCTCACTGTTCCCAAATCAGGTTCCAGAACAGTCTCCTGCCTTTGTGTCCAGTCAGTGTTTGATGGAAACATGAAATGGTGTCATGGGCGGGAGATGTGGAGTTTTCCCAGTTGTTCCTTGTTCTGCCCTGGGACAATGGTGCTGTTGTAGTTAGAGAACCCCCTCTGTCCAGCTTTCCCTAAACTGATCCAACACAAGGAAGAGGTGGATCTGTTGGAGGGAGTCCAGAGGAGGCCATGGAGATGATCCAAGGGCTGGAGACAAGCTGGGAATGTCCAGTCTGGAGAAGAGAAGGATCCAGGGAGCTCTTCCAGGGCCTGAAGGAGCTCCAGGAGAGCTGGAGAGGGACTGGGGACAAGGGATGGAAGGACAGGACACAGGGAATGGCTTCCCACTGCCAGAGGCCAGGGATAGATGGGATGTTGGGAAAGAATTCCTGGCCGTGAGGGTGGGGAGGGGCTGGGATAGAATTCCCAGAGAAGCTCTGGCTGCCCCTGGATCCCTGGAAGTGTCCAAGGCCAGGTTGGACAGGGCTTGGAGCATCCTGGGCTGGTGGAAGGTGTCCCTGCCCATGGCAGGAGGTGGAATGGGATGATCCTTAAAATCCCTTCCAACCCCAACCCTCCTGTGATCCCTCCCCAGCCCAGCCCAGGTCTGCAGGTCCAGGCAGGAGTTGGGAGCCCTCCCGTTTTTGGGGCTGTTTCCTGGTGGATCACAGCCTGTTTATCTCCGGGGTGCAGCACAGCTCCCACATCTCGTGTGCTTCAAACACCACCTGGATCTGGATCTCTCCTCTGCCTCCTGCAGTGCTTGGACCCTCCCTAGAACTGCTCCTCTGGGTTGTTGATGCTTTCACAGTAATTGCAGCTTTGCAGTTTCGAATTACTCAGCTCAGGCTCCTTCCCCAGGCAGGTAAAACACCCGCCCTGCCATTACCTGAGTTACATTACCTGCCTATGGGTTTTAATATTAGCACTAAGTTCTTCTTTGCTGACCATTCTTTATCACATAATCTTATTTTTCATCTGTCTCCTTGGGTACCAAAACTGGCTGTGACAATTACGTGGCTCGTTCCACTTTCCTCGTGTTTCTCGTGGCAAAGCTCTTTCTTATGCCAGTGATTTTCTTGTCTCATTCACCAGTCCGTGTTTGGATTTTTAATCATTTTTTTCACTGATCAGTTTCTAATGTTTCATTAAGTAAGGAATGACAGCAAGGAGTTGGTTTTCCCCCTCGTTTTGTTGCCTTTGAATTGCACTTTCTTCTCAACATAAAGATTTTGCATTCTTTGCTTTCCACCTCAGTAAATGATCTCAGGACAAGCTTTGTAACTGTTGAACAACCAAAAAAAAGAAGACATAATTTCTCTTGCTATTACTGCCTTGAAGGGATAATTGAGCTAATGAGGATGGGTTTATTTCTGTTCCTAATTTGAGATGTACCTGCTGCCTTTAAATGCTTCCTGTTGAACTGAGCGAGTGGCCGGAAGAACTTGAGCCCTCAAATTAAGTATTTGGTGTCTACTTCCCTTTCTTTCTCTCAAGACTTCTTGGGGGAGCTCTGGTGCCTTGAGAAAGCTGCTTTCTTGGCCAAATCTGGTTTTCCCATCCCTTGGACTTGCTGTGCTCCCCCTCTGAGATGGAAGTTGAGTCCTCTGCCGTGGCTCTGGTTCCTTCCCCTCAGCCCTGGCTGGCTCAGGGTGGCTCCTTGTTTTTTAGGAGGCATCACCATCACAACAGCTTCGTTTCCAGCCCTTGCCCCGCTTCTGGTTTGTCCCCGAGCTGTTCTTTGCACCTTCACAATTGATGAGCTCATGCCTGGAGACACTTTTCCATCAGAGTATTCCTGTTTTTTTTTCCTGTTCCCTGTCTTTTAACACATTTCCTGGTTGCCACATGAGTTCTGTGTGACCTCCAGGACCATCCAGTCCCACCCCAGCACCACCACGATCACCCTTAGTCCACATCCCCAAGGGCCACATCCAGACACCTCTGGGACACTCCCAGACACAGGGACTGCACCACCTCCCTGGGACACTTATCCCAAGGCCTGACCACTCCTGCAGGGAGAAATTGTTTCTGATCTCTGCCCTGACCCTGCCCTGGGGCAACTTCAGGCTGTTTCCTCTCATCCTTTCACTTGGATGTGGCAGAACAGCCCGAACCCCCCTCCCTGCCCCCTCCTGTCAGGCAGTTGCAGAGAGCAATGAGGTCCCCCCTGAGCCTCCTCTGCTCCAGATAAACCCCCCCAGCTCCCTCAGCCCCTCCTGCTGCTCCAGCCCCTTCCCAGCTCCGCTCCCTTCCCTGCACACGCTCCAGCCCCTCCGGGTCTCTTCCATGAGGTTCCAGAACGGGACACAGCCCTGGAGGTGGGGCCAGCCAGGGTTTGGAAGGAGTGCTCAGGGCTGGCAGTGCCCTGGGGTTGGTGTGACACCTGTGCCAGGTAGGACTTGGTGGCAGTGGTGGAGTGAATGTTTCTTCTGGGCAGCTGCAGGTTTCTGTATGTGGGGGCAGAGGGGTGGGGAATTTTGATCTGTAGAAGCAGTCCTTGGGTTATTTCTTCCAGGAGACCTCCCCCAGGTCTGTGGGGTCTGCAGGGAGGGGGCAGAGGAGGGACCAGGCTCTGCCCGGGGGGGCCCAGCAATGGCACAGGAGGAACGGGCAGGAACTGATGCCCAGCAAGTTCCACCTGCACAGGAGGGAGAACTTCTTGGCTGGGCAGTGACCCAGCCCTGAACAGATTGTCCAGAGGGTGTGGAGTCTCCTGCCTGGGGACATTCCAGCCCCATCCTGTGCCACGTGCTCTGGGATGGCCCTGCTGGAGCAGATGACCCTCTGTGGGCCCTTCCAGCCTCACCCACCCTGGGATTCTGAACCTTTCTGAGAACTCGTGGCTGACTGAAGTGAACCAAGTTCCCTGACAAAGGTCACCAAGTTCACCAAGGGTGAAACCAGTTGAAAGGGGCTCTGGTTTGAGGCAGAGCTGGAATTACACACCAGGGCTTTCGTGCTCTTGCGAGCTCTTCCTGCTCTCCAACACGGATGTCCTGGCACCAGCTCCCAGTTTCTCCTCTTCTCTCCCCCGTCTTTGCCTCCCCACATCTGTGGTGCTGGAATTAGTGCTGGCTCTTCAGGAAAAAATGTTGTGGCCCGTGGGTTGGGAGCTAGGCAAGGCCATTTCCTACGTCCTCAGCTGCTCTGGCTCTGAGGCAAACCAAGGAACCTGTGTCTGTGGGTATCTGGGTTAGGAGAGGCCTATTTATAGTTGGGTTGATGGCTTTAGGCGAGCTCTGATAAACCAGGGCGTTTTTTGGAGAGGGAGAATGAGAGGGATTACAGTGACAAGCTTTCAAACCCAACAATTAGTTCGTGTTTTCAAAGTACGTCCACAAGTGGGGAAGGTTGCAAAAATGTGTAATATTTTACAGTCCTGAGTGGAGAAATCTGTGGCTTTCTTTTCTTGTTCTTTTTGTTTGCTTTTGTGTTTCAATACATGGGGTTTGAATCTTGGCCTTCGTTGTGCTTGGAAACTGCACAGTGGACTTGGAGCCACTCGGGGAATGTGCTGATCTGAGGGGATGGGAAAAGGAGACAGAAAGCTTGTGTGTCATTTGGGGTTTGAGGGATGCAGAGGAGTGAGGTTACCCAGTAATATTTAATTTAAATCTGCATGGTGGTTAAGGAGGTTTGGTGAGGGGGGGCTCATTGCTCTCTGCAACTCCCTGACAGGAGGGGGCAGGGAGGGGGGGTCGGGCTCTGCTGCCATGTCCCAAGGGAAAGGAGGAGAGGGAATGGCCTCAAACTGCCCCAGGGCAGGGTCAGGGCAGAGATCAGAAACAATTTCTCCCTGCAGGAGTGGTCAGGCCTTGGGATAAGTGTCCCAGGGAGGTGGTGCAGTCCCTGTGTCTGGGAGTGTCCCAGAGGTGTCTGGATGTGGCCCTTGGGGCCATGGATTAGGGCTGATCCTGGTGGTGCTGGGTGAGGGTGGGACTGATGATCCTGGAGGTCTCCCCCAGCCCTGCTGATCCTGGGATTGACACTTAGATTCAGGAAGCTCACTTTGAGTCATCTTATGCACAGGGTGACTGAAGACTTACACAAGTTTTCTCCGGACTGGGAAGGGATGGTGATGTTGGTCCGATCTAATAAAACCTGAATACAGCTGAAAATCAGCTCCTTCATTCCTTTTCTATTCCCAGCTGCTGCCACCTTGCTGGCCAAGTAGACTTGGGAGCGTCTCTTGCTGTGAAATGCTGCCAGGAGTGTGGCATCAGGCTGTACCTCTTGGTTGGGTTCAGCTGGACTCCCATTTATCTTCCTTTCTCTGTAGGAGACCCGTTTCTTAAAACACTTCTTGTTGCTGCGAGCGTGGCCGCCTGCAGTTGTTTTCCCAACATTCTTGCTCGTACTTTATGCACACTTCCATGGATATGTTGGGTGTCACTACCCAGGTGACTCAGTGCTCGGAAGAGCCCTGCCACACAGCGAGCAAGACAACGTTGCATCTGTTTTCCTCCGTGATTTTTGGCTGCCTGTCCCTCCAACTTGTTTTCCTAAGGAGCCAAATCCCTGCATGTCGGACTAATTACTTCGTGTTGGCTTCTTGAGTCTTCAAAAGGTGTGGATGTTGGCTGTGAGAAAGGAAGGGGATGCAGAGATTTGGCCAGGGGGCCAAATGGAACATGAGTCAGCAGTGCCAGCTCGGCCAGCTGTGGCCTGGGGGGCATCAGGCCCAGCTTTGAGGGGGGGGATTGTCCTGCTCTGCTCTGCACTGGGGAGGCCTCACCTCGAGTTCTGAGGGGGTTTGGGCTGCCAGAATGTAAAGGGGATCTAAAGCTGTTGGACAGACCCCAAAGGAGGGACACAGGGGTGGGGAAGGGTCTGGAGGGGCCATGAGGAGCAGCTGAGGGCACTGGGCTGGTCCAGCTGGAGCAGAGGAGCCCCAGGGCAGAGCTCAGCGGGGGCTGCAGCTCCTCCCGAGGGGCAGCTCCGACCTCTGCTCTGGGGGAGCAGGGCCAGGACCCAGGGAAGGGCTGGAGCTGGGCCAGGGCAGGCTCAGGTTGGATCTCAGCACAAGGTTCTTCCCCCACAGGGTGGTTGGCACTGCCCAGGCTCCCCAGGGCAGTGGGCACGGCCCCAAGGCTGCCAGAGCTCCAGGAGCGTTTGGACAACGCTCTCAGGGCCAGGGGGAGTGTTGGGGTGTCCTGGGCAGGGCCAGGGGTGGCACTGGGTGAGCGTTGGGGGTCTCTCCCAGCTCAGGATATTCCAGGATTCTCTAAGTGTTCCCCATGTGCAGCTGAAGTGACAGTATCAAATGAACATGGTGCTGTTTGTTCTCTCTGGATCACACTGCAGATCCATGTTTTCCCCACTGTTCCCTTCAAATGTTCTGGTGAACAATCCTAATGAGCAACAATGGTCCAGGACCCCCAAAAACTGATCTTTGCCACCCATATTTCCTTCCACCTGTGCAAAGCTCACCCAGAGTGACACCAGGTGAGTTCCACCCATTAACTGTTTTCTTCTTCCTACTGTGCTGGGGCCTGATGTTGAAATTTGTGGAAACTTTACTGTTGCCTTAATTCACAAAGGAATTATCCCTAAAAATGCTCTTCCTTAGGAGGAGGTGCTTCTGCTCCCGCTTTGCCGTCTCAGGTTGCAGAACTGTCTCTCCCGGTGCTGAGCTGTGCAAGTCCCTTCCCTCACATCATAAGAATAATCAGATTTATGGACATCTCCCATTTTTTTTCCTTTCTTTTGAAGCCCGAAACGGCAGCTGTGCTGAAACGCACCGTGGAGGCTCTCATGGAGAGAGGAGCTGTGGTGAGGAAGCTGGAAAACCTGGGGGAAAGGGCTCTTCCTTACAAGATCTCCAAGCACTCTGAGCGCCACAGGAGAGGATGGTGAGTGTGAGGTGTTTCCTTCAAATCCTTCCAGTGCTGCTCCTTTAAAATCCACATGAATGACTCGGATTTACTCTTTCTCGTGCTTTTGGGAGTACACCCGGGACCTGTGTGATCCCAGCGAGGTGGTGTGTGTTGTGCTTTGAGTATTTTGTGTCTTCTCTTCCGTGTGGTGTCAGGTTTTGGTTCGTTTTCAGTCCCTGTGCTGCCGCAGCCCCGATGCCAGGGCCGCAGGACTCCCCTCTCCAACACAAACAGTATTACTGAGTTATGTCAGCTCTCACATAACTGTTTTCCAGACTACTCCGGCTGTTTGCTGATAAGATTTGAACGTAATCTGCTGTTGCTGGTTGGCAGGAAGGGTTCTTTTTCTCTCCTGTTTATTACCACGCGTGCCCTGGGAGACTTGGGTGTGCTTCTGATACGGTTCTTATTTCTGATGCGCTCAGAATCATGGAATTCTGGAATGGTTTGGGTTGGAAGGGACTGTAAAGCTCATCCAGCATATTCATCTGCTTATCTGGAGGCTCAGACTAAAGTTAGAAGCCCAGAATGGGTTGGAAGGGATTTTAAGGATCAGTCAGTCCCACCCCCTGCCACGGGCAGGAACACCTTCCACCAGCCCAGGTTGCTCCAAGCCCTGTCCAACCTGGCCTTGGACACTTCCAGGGATCCAGGGGCAGCCACAGCTTCTCCGGGAATTCTATCCCAGCCCCTCACTACCCTCCCAGCCAGGAATTCCTTCCCAATATCCCATCTAACCCTGCTCTCTGGCACTGGAAAGCCATTCCCTGTGTCCTCCATCCCTTGTCCCCAGTCCCTCTCCAGCTCTCCTGGAGCCCCTTTACGCCCTGCAAGGGGCTCTCAGCTCTCCCTGGAGCCTTCTCTTCTCCAGGGGAACCCCTCCAGCTCTCGCAGCCCCAGCTGGGGATGTTCGAGGTGACCCTGTGGTTTGTGGGAAGCACAACAACTGTGGATCAAGGTGAGGAAGGTGCTGGGGGTCGCACCCTCTGCCGGGGGTGGGTTTGCTCCTGGAGGCTCCCTGGGAAACGGTGCTGCCTCTCCCAAGGACCGGGAAGTGTTGCTAAGCAACCGCTGTGCCTGTGGTAATCAAAAGAACAATTAGCAGCGGGCTCCTCCTCAGCGCTGCCATCGCCGTGTGGCAGGAGCAGCCTGGCCACCCTGCCCACCAGGGCTTGGGCACCGGGGTGATTCCAGGGGAAAACCCGTCCTGGAGCATCTCCCCCAGGGGCACTCGTGCTTTCCCTGCCCCTCCCGCGGCCCTGCCGGGTGGAGCTCCCTCAGAAAGGGCAGGAAATCTCCACCGGGGGCCTGTTCCTTCAGCCCGGAGGAGAGAAGGCTCCAGGGAGCCACTGGAGCCCTTTCCAGGAGCTTATAAAAAGGAGGGAGAGGGACTTGGAGCAACAGGACAAGGGGGAATGGTTTTCAACTGCCAGAGGGCAGGGTTAGATGGGAGATTGGGAAGGAATTCCTGGCTGGGAGGGTGGGGAGGGACTGGGATGGAGTTCCCAGAGGAGCTGTGGCTGCCCCTGGATCCCTGGAAGTGTCCAAGGCCAGGTTGGATGGGGCTTGGAGCAACCTGGGCTGGTGGAAGGTGTCCCTGCCCATGGCAGGGGTGTCCCTGGATGATCCTTAAAATCCCTTCCAGACAGTTCTGGGACTCTGCCTCAAGCGCTGCTGTTGGGCCAGGACTGTCCTGCACTCCAGTCCCTGCCGTCCTTAAAACGGGGCCTGATCCTGCCAGGTCTGCATTTTGGGATGAAGTCTTGGTGTGCACACGTGGGAGTTGATCAGTTCTTGTTCCAAGACGGAATTACTGGTTTCCTCATCCTCCTGTTGGAGACGAAGCCATCTATAGACATTTGAGTCTTCTCCAAGCTTTTCCAAGGGCTTCATCAGAACGAGGAGCTGCTGTGACTCTCCTCCTACAAACGGGGAGCTGAGCCAGAGGGGTGAAGTTCCACTAATTTTGGGTGCTGAAGTCGAGGCTCTGGGTGACCGTTTGTGGCTTGGGTGGCGTCAGGTTTTGGATTCTTCCACAGGGAAAGCAGGACAGGGGAGGAAAATAACCAGCATTGCAAGGATATGGGGCAGGGAGGAACAGGAGCCATTTCTCCAGGGGATCTTTCGGATGTGGAAAGTAGCTCAGCTCGTTCCCTGCAGCAGATGAACCACTTAATAAACAGTGTGTGAGGGGATCATGGGATCTTGGAATGGTTTGGGTTGGGAGGGACCTCAAAGCCCATCCAGTGCCACCCCCTGCCATGGGCAGGGACACCTTCCACCAGCCCAGGTTGCTCCAAGCCCCGTCCAGCCTCTGCTCCTCCTCCACCTCCCAGTTCCAGTGTCCCCATATATTTCTCAGCCATTTGGATCCTCTTTATTGGAGTGTGACAGGTCCCTCTCCCGAATTTCCTGGACTCTGAAAAGGGAGTAGTGATTGAGAGAGGGGACTGCAGGGCAGAGTTACTTGATGTGCTTTTATGTGGAGAACTGGAATTGCAGACACACAAAGTGCTACGAGGGAAGCAGGAGCAGTGTCAGGACCCGGGAACGCGGATTGGACTGGGGAGATTCCAGCTCCGTGTGCAGGTGAGGTGGATTCCTGGAACACCATCCAGTGTTTTATGTGGTCTAGGGAAGAAGATACTCAGGATATTCAACATCATCCATCAATAGGAAGTGAAGAATCACTTCCTTGATGCACTTTATAAAGTCAGTCAGTTCCACTTTACAGATCTGTAAAAAATAATGTACTTTTTTTAACAGGACCAAGTTACAAAGGAAATAAAGAACTTTTCTAGATAAAAATAGCTGAATATCCACCTGGACTTACTAAGAATTCCTGAAGTCTTTTCTCCTTCCCAACCCACTTCTAATTCTGCTGATGTTCCATTTTTTGGGAAACTGGTGTCAAGGGGTACAACAGGTCCATTAGTACTGAGTGTGTCACCTTTTCCTCAGTCTGGGCTTTTTCTGAATGAACTGAAAGGGTTCCTGTGAGAGTTCAAATTACACGATGTGTCTTGGGAGGGAGAGGGTGTTAAACCTTCCCAAGCTTTTCATTTTTTGTGCATTTGTTGTTTTTTTTTTTAATATTTTAAAATTGATTATTATTATTATTTAGTTTTGTAACTCTCAGCAGAGCTTTAACTAGTTTATTTTCCACCAGTACGTAGATAGTTGGAGTCTTGGGATGTGCTTCGAATCTGTTCTTTCCTTGGACCTCCTGACTGGTTAATGATATGAAAATCAGTGTAATGACATGGAATTAATGGAATTAAACTGAGCAACCTGGTCTAGTGGAAGGCTCCCTGCCCAGGGAGGGGGGGTTGGATCTGACTGAGCTTTAAGGTCCTTCCAGCCCAAACCATTCCATGATTTTAAGTGAGGCAAAGCTTCTGCTGGACTCAGCCAGGGTTTGGTGTTGTTTTTAGTGATCAGTAAGGAGTTAAACTGGAAAATACATATTCCTAAGTCCAAGGGTCAGAGTTGTCTCCTGAATAAAGTGCTTTTTTCCCCTCTGAGTTCTGTGGTGCCTTGGCATCATCTCTCTCAGATGCAGGGCCTTACAGGCACGTTCCAAATTTAAGGATCTCCAAGAGACACTTTACAGAGAAGGCGAATTTTCCTGCCTTCTTCTGTGTCAGGCTGAGGTTTTTCCAAGCCTGCCCTGGGATTGTGGCCCAAAGCTGTCCCTGGAAGGAGCACTTTGAACACCTCAGATCATACAAACAATTGACTTTTCCCTTCTCAGGAAATTCCCCTCCCTGAGCAGGTGCTGCACGTGCAGCATGTTGAAATAAGTTGATTTTTTTTTTTTTTTAACTTATCAATTTTAAGCCTGGATGTTAAAATAAATGTAGGTATTTTAAATGTATCTCTTTGGGCAGAAAACACCCTCTTTTTTAAAAAAAATTATTTTATTTTGGAGACCTGATATTGGCAGCTTTTGCATTTAGGCAGTGACGAAAATGATCTTTCAGGAATTGAGTGATTATGGCTAAAGTATCAAACTTTGAAATCACTGGTTTACTGATATTGAAACTGGAGCTGAATTAGCAGCTAATTCATAATTAGAGGGTTCATTGCCATCGTAGAACATTAATATTTTGTTTTTAAAGTGTGATTGGAGTAGGAAAGTTACAACAAATACTCTTCACCTCGTAGATAAATAAAATGTGCCAGGGACACCCCACTTCCAGTGTGGGTTGGGTGTGGAAATCCAATTTATTTGCCCATCTCCCTGTCCCTGAAACACCTTTGGAGGCATGTAAATGATGATTTACAAACTCCTCTCTCGTAATGGGCAGTAGACTTGTGCCAAGTATTTGTTTCACTCGCCACGACTTGTTGTTAACGAGTTGCAATTAAATTGCTTTTCACGCCCTGGGTTTTGACTGAAAACATTGCATTATTGTGCTGGGAGGTGCTTCCTTCTGGCACAGACACGGGCGGGCCCATTTAAATAAGGTGCGGGTTCGTTGGAATGCCAGGAATGTTAAGCTCGGGATTTGTTTACTGTTTAAGATGCTGCCGGAGCATCGAATCCTTTTCAAAGGAAGGCTCCACGTCGGGGTATATTTGGGCAGAGCTGGAGAATATTGCAGCTGGTTGTTTAGTCTGGAGAAGAGAAGGCTCAGGGGAGACCTCATCGCTCTCTACAACTCCCTGACAGGAGGGTGTAGCCAGGTGGGGGTTGGTCTCTTCTCCCAGGAACCAGCAGTAGGACAAGAGGGCTCGGCCTTAAGCTGTGCCAGGGGAGGTTTAGGTTGGATATCAGAAAGAAATTCTTTCCAGAGAGGGTGATCAGCCATTGGAATGGGCTGCCCAGGGAAGTGGTGGATTCTCCATCCCTGGAGGTTTTCAAGCTGAGGCTGGACGTGGCACTGAGTGCCATAGTCTGGGAACCGCGGTGGTGTTGGATCAAGGGTTGGACTTGATGATCTCAGAGGTCCTTTCCGACCCCTCTGATTCCGATTCTGGAGCGCTGGTGGCTCAGGCCGTGCCTTTGCACCTGGTGCTTCACCTGCTTGCTCTGGCCTTGCCAGGCTCTGCCTAAACCACCCCTGGTGCCTCGGGCATCGCTGCAGGAGCTGCTCTGGGGCCGCGGTTGGTGGGTAGGATATTTCTCTTTCAGGGGACATGGTACAAGGGCAGCTGCAAAGCAGAGCTGGAAATAAAAAACAGGATTCCCCCCCTTTTTTTGGGAAGGTAACGGCTCCAAGCCTTGGCAGAGTAGGAGTCTGTGGTGGGGCTCTGAGGAGAAGGAAGGGGCCGGGTGGAACTGGGTTGGAATATTGGGGGGTTTGACTTTGAGAGTTGTTGATAGTGATTTTTTTATCTCCCCTGTAATGTTGTTTTCATTCCTGGTTTTGTTATCCTTGTTGGGAGGAGGTGACTTACATCAGCCTGGTCAGGTTTGTGGGTTGACAGAGCACCGGGGCCTTTCCCTTCTCCTTTGTTTCGTGGGTGTGTGGGATTCCCCCTGTAAAACTCCCTGTACAACAGGAATGGTTTTAAACCTTTCTCCCGACATTTTTATCATTTCATTTACTTCATTTGACTGAATTATTTACATATTTACTTACATGGAAGTGTCCAAGGCCAGGTTGGATGGGGCTTGGAGCAACCTGGGCTGGTGGAAGGTGTCCCTGCCCATGGCAGGGGGTGGCACTGGATGGGCTTTGAGATCCCTTCCAACCCAAACCATTCCATGATTCTATGATTTACAATTTATCCAGCTGAAGTCTGCATAATTCTGATTATTCACAACAATTTCCATGTTCTATTTGCCAGTTTTTTCACTGCCTTGCTGTTCCTTTTTTCCCCCCTTTCAAATCTGAGTTTGAAAAGGTGGCAGTTTGCTTTTGTTATTTGCTTGCTTTGTCTGTTAATCTTTGTGTTTGTGCTGTTCACTCCCAGTTATCTCATCAGCCCACTTGTTCTCTCAAACACCAAACTCGGGTCTTACTTTTGTCCTTGCTGAATTGTATTTTTGGGAGCTCATCTTTACATGTGCCCGGGGAAATTATCTGGAGGAGGTGACAGGAGACTTTCAGGGGCTGCTGAGGAAGGAGACCTCAGGAGGCAGAAAATGCAGGTTGCTGTTTCAGGTGTGCTCTGGACTTGTGTGATGGAACCAGGGCAGGGTCAGAGCAGAGATCAGGAACAGTTTCTCCCTGCAGGAGTGGTCAGGCCTTGGGATAAGTGTCCCAGGGAGGTGGTGCAGTCCCTGTGTCTGGGAGTGTCCCAGAGGTGTCTGGATGTGGCCCCTGGGGCCATGGATTAGGGGTGATTGTGGTGGGACTGGGGGGACTGGATGGGAGAGGCCTTCAGGATCAGCCTTGATCCTGTGATTCCATGGGAATGGCAAGGCAAGGAGGTCCTTTCCCAAGGATGATTAACTCAGCCTGGCTTCCAAGCCCCGCAGCACCATCAGTACCAGCTTCCCCTCTGCCACAGTGGGGAAGGTTGGGGGCTGTCCTGGCCTTCCCAAAACTGACTCCCAGTTCCTCAGGGAGGTTGAGGCTCTGAAATGATCTTGCCATCCCATGGGAACACCTTGTGTTCTGCCTTTATTCCGTGGTGTGGGACTTCACTGCTTTGCCAAAGCCCCTGCTCGTGTATCTCGTTTCTTGAGGCCTCAGTGGCCTTGTACAGAAGGAACAGACAGTTATTCAGAGGAATATTGCAGTAATTAGGCCTGGAATCATGGAATGGCTTGGGTTGGGAGGGATCTTGAAGATCATGTAGCTCCAACCCCCTGCCATGGGCAGGGTCACCTTCCACAAGACTGGGTTGCTCCAACCTGGCCTTCAGCACTTCCAGGGATGGGGAGTCCACAGATCTCTGGGCACCACTAAGGCATTTGACTATTTTGGGAACATATCCATGTTAATTATGTTACATGTTCAAACTTCTCTTCCCATAAAATCTCTCGGCTTAGGAACTGCACTTGCCCAATCTCCCTTTAAAACAAGCAGCTTGGGGCAGGATGAAATATCCCACGTGGACAAGAGATGCTGCAGTGTCCTCTGATAATCATCCACCTGGATACAATTTTATTGACTTTATTTGTAAGCCTGAAATAACAGTTCCCTGACAGAATTGTTCTCTGGAGCGTTGACAAGTTTTGACAAAACCCTCCTCCCCACCCCCTTGGTGCAAACAAACTATTGCAGAGTGAAAGGGCTGTATCCCACAGATCCCAACATGTTTAGCTTTGCTCAGATAAAAGCTCTTGATGATTTTCATGGTTATTGAAGGCCAAAGGAGGAGCAAAGAAAAACAGATTAAAGGGGTGCAACTTTTCCTTTCTTAATACCACCAAGGGAAATTTATGGTTAAGGCCCAGCCTGTTTCTGTTCAGATTTCAGAACACCTTGAGCTGTCTCAGCACAAAGGAGTTCTGGGTCTGTACTGCACTTGGATGAGAACAAAACCAGCTGGAATCTTTGTGGGTTATGCACACTTGGAGTATTTTCTGCTCAATTGATTGTCTCCTTCCACTAGATGGGGCTTTCTCCATTGACGAGTTGAACCATTACTTTTCCTTCAAATTCTTTCCTCCCCATGCTCGTACTTTTAAGAGTGGATGTGCCTCAAGTAGCAGAGCTCTAAAATATTTGGGGTTTTCTATTTTTCCTCCACCTTACCCCTGGAAGTGCAGTTTGGAATTCTGGGGCTTTTCAGAGGCACCGAGCGAAGTCTGCGGTTTGGAGGCCCCTGTGTCATTTTGTGGTCCCTAAATCCTTCTGCCAGCACCTTGGCCAAGTGTGATGGGCACTCCAGCACTGCTGGGGTGGGAATCAGGCACCATCTGGGGGGTTGAAGCTGTTGACAGGAGGCAGAAAAGTGGCAGAAGCACAACAAAAACTCGCTGTGGAACTTTCCCCTGTCCAGCACCATCTTTCAAACTCTGAATGCTGCCCTTGAGCATCACTTTTTTTCAAAGACTCCAAATAGGTGAGGGAAGTTTCTCTTTTGCAGTCTAACAGTATTTTTTTTTTAATTTTAAGTTTCTTTTGCTTAATTCTTCTTAATTTAGTTTTTTTAGCCCCCTGCCACAGGCTGAGGGCAGAGGGGCTGCGAAGTGGCCCACTGGGAAAGGCCCTGGGGATGCTGGTGACAGGGGATGAACACGAGCCCAGGGGGGCAAGGAGGCCAGTGGCACCTGGGTTGGATCAGGGACAGTGTGGGCACAGCCCAGGGCAGGGACTGTCCCCTGTGCTGGCACTGCTGAGGCACCTCCAGGGCCGTGCCCAGTTCTGGAACCTCATGGAAGAGACCCGGAGGGGCTGGAGCGTGTGCAGGGAAGGGAGCGGAGCTGGGAAGGGGCTGGAGCAGCAGGAGGGGCTGAGGGAGCTGGGGGGCTCAGCCTGGAGCAAAGGAGGCTCAGGGGGGACCTTCTGGCTCTGCAACTCCCTGACAGGAGGGGGGAGCCGGGGGGGGGCGGGCTCTGCTCCCAGGGAACAGGGACAGGAGGAGAGGGAACGGCCTCCAGCTGGGCCAGGGCAGGCTCAGGGTGGCCCCGAGGAGGAATTTCTCCCTGGAAAGGGTGGTCAGGCCTTGGCAGGGGCTGCCCAGGGAGGTTTGGAGTGCCCAGCCCTGGAGGTGCCCAAGGAAGGCCTGGCCGTGGCACTCAGTGCTCTGGGCTGGGGGACAAGGTGGGGATGGGCACAGGGGGATCCATGGGCTGGGAGGGCTTTTCCAGCCCCAGTGGTCCTGGGATTCTGTGACAATATCTTGCCGTTATTTAATTAGCTTAGTAATTCTCAAATTTGGTGAATGAGATTTCTGCAGGCTGGGGATGGTAAAACATATTTTCCCCCGAGTGGTTGCTCACCGTGGATTTTTGGCATCACTGCTGGACCACAGTCTGGTCTCTAAGGCCCAGATTTTGAGCTTGACCTGGAGCTTCCCAAGTGCTGTGCTGGTGACTTTTGAAGGATTTCCATCCACATATTTTTTTCAAAGCTAAAAGTAAGACGTTTCCTGCCCCTCCAGCTACCAGATGATAAACCTGAGCACAGACCTGCCTCTCTGCCCTCCTGAGGAGGAGGAGCTGCCACAAGGGTTGAGCAGAAAGGCAAACAACCTCATTTCATCCTAAGATAAAATGAGCGTTTGGGAAGCTAGAAAACCTTCATTTCTATAGGATGAACTCAATGAGAGCAACTACTGAGCTGCTCCAGCGCCGTGGTGGGGTTTGCTCCAGGTGATTTCCCGTTTCCCTGCTCCGTGTTTCACCTCCACGTGTTCCTCAGAACATGTTCTTTACTTCCCATCTTCCACCTCCTCGAGGGAAGATGTTTATGGGACCACACGGCCTCTTCCAAACTCCCCCCATCTGCCATTTCCCCCTCAGCTCCCCAGGCTGATGGAGTTGGATTCCAGGAGGATTTCAAAGAGAATTTTGATGGAGGTTCTTTCAAGTTCCACACTGTCCACTGGAAAGCAACACGTTTGAGTATCAAGGTTCAAGCCGTTTCTGCCTTGAATTTATTAAAAATGATAAATGAAACCTGCTTTCCCCCCCCCCTTTTTTTAATTTCAATTCTATGCAAAGGCACGTCCTCCTTTCTTTGAGGTCATATGATATTTGATTTTTTTTTCCCACTTAATGCATTGTTTTAATACATTCCACCCTGCTCTCCTGCATTTAAATCATCCTTCTGTTTGCAGCCAAGCAGGAGGACAAAAATAACTGTGGTCTCGTAGTGAATCAGTGGAATTTTCCTGCATTTCTCCCCTGGTGACTCCTAGAGAGCGTAAATGCTTTTGCATTTCTCTCTCTGCAAGAACGAGGTGGTTTCCCTCCTGCATTCCTGTATTTTTCCCTGTCTTTAGGTCTCCCTGGGATTTGGGTTTGTTTACTACACAAACAGTTGTGTATTGGGTCATCAGCAGCCTGAAATTAAGGTTTGAGGGTGGGGTAAAAAACCCCCACGGCCTCGGGAGGGTTGATTTAAACATGGATATCTGGGGGGGAGAGGGTTTCGGGTCTCCCCAGGGACTGCATTGTCCATTGTGTTTCCTCATTATTTTTGCAGCCCTTCGTTTCTTCTCCTTTAGTGCAGAAACACTGATTTTTGACGCCGGTTCTCTTTTCCTTCCCTCTGTTTTTTGGGTGTTTGGGGTTTTTTGGCCGAGGAAGGGGGTCGGTGCTCGTTAACGGCTCTTGTTTTCAAAGCCTCCCGTCGTTCCCGGTCGCTGCAGTTTTGTCTCCTCAGATAAAATCCCTTTTCTGCGAGGAGTCAGAGATCTGCTGGAGCAGCTCATCCTCCTCCCTCCCCCCCTTCTCCTTGGGTTATCAACAGCGCCTCAGTGGAAATTTCCACCCTTCGCTAATGGCACAGAAAGCACGAAGTTGCAAAGCAACCTTTGGGGAGGGGGGAACACAAACAACCTTTTCTGTTGTAGGAACAGGAGGAAAAGCAGCGAGAAATTCAGCTGGGTTTGGGGGCTGAACCGCTGCAGCCGAGAGCGGGAATCCAGCGGGAGCGGTGCTCTTGGGAAGGGAGCGGGGCAGGAGTTTCTGCCCCCATCCTCCTTCCTGGGAGAGGGCTTGGGAGGCTCCTTCCCAAGGTGACCTCTGCTGAACTTACCAGAGGCTTTTAATGGCTTTCCCGGGAAACCCGACCTGCCCTGCGTGAGGGGGGCGTCCCTCGGGCCTTGCCGTGCTGGAGTCCTGACGGACTGTCCAGGCTGGCTGTCCCAGAACTCCTGCCCAGGTGGCATCCCTGGATCCTGGAGACCGGGCGGCAGGAGGTGGTTCAGGTCTCCAAATACACGGAGCCGGAGTTTGTCCCTGGGGAAGCGAGTGAGGATTTGCAAGGAGGACCAAGCCCACCCAAATTCCTCCAAATCCTCAAGGCAAGTTGTCCCTGGAGCTCAGTGGCCCTGGATTGCAGGGCTGACATGACCTGGCACTGGTCCCTGGGCTCTGGTCACAGCCAGAGGGGCAGCTCCTCTGGAGGACTCGTGTCCTCAGTATGGGCTGCACGGAGGGGCTTTTTGCCATCCTACCCCTCACATCCAAGAATTCCAGACTTTCTGGAAAGCTGAATTGTGGCTGCTTGTGGGGGTGTTTGAGTAAGAGCCTCGGGATGAGGGGGCCTGGCTGAGGAAAAGCATCTCCACCGTGTTCTCAGGGGTGGATCCACCCCGGTGCAGTAACCCAGCCCATGTGCCTGGGTCATTTCTGCCCGTCTGCGTGGGACATTTTCGATGGAATGCTTTGAGAGGGATGAAATTCAGCATGTGAAGGACACGAGGGTGTTGAGTTCATGACCCCACCTTCTGGATGTCCTGCTCAGACTCCCAGTTCAGCTTCTGGCCTTGGGGACTTACCCTCCAAGGTGACCTTTGTGAGGGTGGACTGTGATGATCCTGTGACAGTTGACTTGGTTAAAATCCATGACTCCCACAGAACAAAGTCCTCTCTGTCAGGTCCTCTTTGGAAATCAAGCTGGGATGTTTGATCCTGCTTGGGTAATAAAACTTCATTTACAGGACAGCACTTTCAGGCCATGTGATGCTCCCTGGAGAGGTGTCCTTGTAGAATCCTGGAGTCCTGGAATGGTTTGGGCTGGAAGGGACCTTAAAGACCATCCAGTTCCAACCCTGGACACCTTCCACCAGCCCAGGTTGCTCCAAGCCCCGTCCAACCTGGCCTTGGACACTTCCAGGGATCCAGGGGCAGCCACAGCTTCTCTGGGCAACCTGGGCCAGGCCCTCCCCACCCTCACAGCCAGGAATTTCTTCCCAATATCCCATCTATCCCTGTCCTCTGGCAGTGGGAAGCCATTCCCTGTGTCCTGTCTCTCCATCCCTTGTAAATAGTCTCTCTAATGCAGACAAAGTTCTTGTTCCAGCTCTGCTGGTTCATTCACAACATGTCAAGGGAGGAGGGATGGCCGTGGCCACCAAGAGGATCCCAGGGCTGGAGCAGCTCTGCTGGGAGGAAAGGCTGGGAGAGCTGGGATTGTTCAGCTGCAGAAGTGAAGCTTTGGGGTGACCTGATTGTGGCCTTGCAGGGCCTGAAGGGACTCCAGGAAAGATGGAGAGAGACTATTTCCAAGGGTTGGCGGGACAGGACAAGGGGTGATGGCCTCAAGCTGGAGGAGGGCAGGGATAGATGGGATATTGGGAAGGAATTCCTGGCTGGGAGGGTGGGAGGCCGTGGCCCAGGTTGCCCAGAGGAGCTGTGGCTGCCCCTGGATCCCTGGAAGTGTCCAAGACCAGGTTGGACGGGGGTTGGAGCAACCTGGGCTGGTGGAAGGTGTCCCTGCCCATGGCAGGGGGTGGCACTGGATGGGCTTTGAGGTCCCTCCCAACCCAAACCATTGTGGGATCCTGTGATGGTTTGCACTCTGCAGGATGATTTCTGCCCTGGGTCTCTGAGCACTTGCAGGAGCAGCAGATGGGATGTTGCAGGTGAATTTAAGGTACATCTCACATGAGGAAATGGGATCTGCATTTGCAGACGTGCACAGTGTGTGGTTGTGTCCCTTGTGTGAAACGGGGCAGGAAGTGCAGGACACCTCTTTTCTTTCCTCGGGGGTCCTGGTGTTTCAAAAGCCCCTTGCAAAATCATGGTGGAGCTCCTGAAGGAGCTGCAGTTCTTCAGCAAAGGAATTTGTCCTGGAAATATGGTGAAGGAACTGCACCAGGAGGGGCTGAGGGCACTGGGCTGGTCCAGCTGGAGCAGAGGAGCCCCAGGGCAGAGCTCAGCGGGGGCTGCAGCTCCTCCCGAGGGGCAGCTCCGACCTCTGCTCTGGGGGAGCAGGGCCAGGACCCAGGGAAGGGCTGGAGCTGGGCCAGGGCAGGCTCAGGTTGGATCTCAGCACAAGGTTCTTCCCCCACAGGGTGGTTGGCACTGCCCAGGCTCCCCAGGGCAGTGGGCACGGCCCCAAGGCTGCCAGAGCTCCAGGAGCGTTTGGACAACGCTCTCAGGGCCAGGGGGAGTGTTGGGGTGTCCTGGGCAGGGCCAGGGGTGGCCCTGGGTGAGCCTTGGGGGTCCCTCCCAGCTCAGGGTATTCCAGGAATCCATGATGAACGAAGAAGAGTTCAATTGAACTTTTCATCTTTGAAATCAAGACAACACCGAGCTTTCATTTCCACCAATTCCCGTACCAAAATATAAAATTAAAAAAAAATTAGAAAACCTAATTGAAGAAATCCCACAAAGCAGTTCCCTGAATTCAAGTTGTTGCAGTGCAGGTGTTGTTGTTGTTGTTGTTATTATTATTATTGTGATGATGATTTTGTGTTTCTCATTGCAGGTATTTTCTGATAGACTTAGAGGCCCCCCCCTCGATTGTCTCGGCCATGATGGAGCATTTGGGACGGGACATTGATGTCATCAGGCGGGGCTTTGTAAAACACCCCGTGGCAGAGCCAGAGGAGTGCACTGGGATGGTCCCAGTCAACCATGAAGACAAACTCAGGGGCAGGAAGAAGTGAAGCTCCCAAACGTTGGGAACCTTTTTAAAAACGGGCAGTTCCCGCTTTGGAAAACGGCTTTTGGTGACTCCCGTCCGTCCCAAATAATCCCTTTTTGCCCGTGTGATGTGTGTGGTAGAGTCACTCTCTGGGGTTATTGTGACAGTTGAGGGGTTCTTTTTGTTGCAAAGAATTTAAATAGCCCTAATCTCTCTGCTTATCTTGATATTTGACAGCTCTGAAAATTGATTTGCTTTTCTCTTCCAGCATTACGTTGATAATGAAGATTTATCCATCAGCAGGATGCTAAAAATAGCATTCTTTTCCAGAGATTATTCAGAATATGTGTATTTACATAAGAGATTAAGAAGTCTGCAGTGTAAATATAGCAGGAGAGAATGTGATTTGTTGGGGGCTTTTTTTAATTTTGGCTTGTTTTTGGGGAGGGGGGGGCAAAAAAAGGGAATAAAAGCGTGATTAAAAATAAAACTTGACTCATTTTTTTAAAAGCAGAAAAGGTACAAGCTAAAAAAATAACTTCCAGTGCCAAAAGGCACGTCAGAGTCCTTTAAGGTAACAACTTTGTTCATAGTACAGGTAAAAAAAAAAAAAAATTCTTCTCTCTAGAAACTTTCAGGGGGCAACTTGGAGGCTAATCCTGATTTAGATGGCCAGGAGAATGTTTTATTTTACCATCAACTGGATATTTCAGGCTGAGAAAAACATCAGGACTAAAGTCTTAAGGTATATTTTTGCCTTTTTTTTTTTCTTCTTTTTTTGCTTTTGTGCGAACAGGAGAAAAAGGTCTTAATATATATTTTTGTCTTTTTTTTTGCTCTTGTGAAAATCAGCCCTGGTGAAAAATGACATTCGTGGAGTTTGGCCTCCTGTTTCTGACTAAATTCCAGCAGTTGGATCACTTCTGGAGGGGGTGTTGTGTGTCCTCCTCTTTCCTTTGGACGCAGAACTTGGAGGGGGAAAAGAAATCAGTGTTTTTTCTGGGTATCTTCAGGAAAAAAAGACCTTTTTCCGCCTGCATCTTTCTTTAGGAGACACGTGTGGTTTTGTGGGGTTTGGTTGCTTGAGACCTCTTTTTTTTTTGGTTGGTTTTTGGTTTTTTGGTGGTGTTTTTTTCTGGGTTTAAATCTGCTTTTCTTTCAAGTGCAGACTGTCCCGTTTTGTCTCTTCTTTCTTGGAAAAATAGTGGGAAGAAGAGAGGGAATGCACTGCACGCTCACTGAGGCTGAATGTGTAGAATTGTCCTGTATTTTTGGAGTTAGTGCCAGTTTCCACCGTGTGCAGAGCTTTTCTTATCGATGATTTTTGGATATGGGACAGCCCTTCCTTCCATAGGAAGGAGGAGCCAGAGGGCTGTGAGTCTGTGCTATGGGTTTGGCCCCCTGAGCTGCCCTTCCTGCTGAAAATTTGGATTGGGCGTGGAGAAGGTGCAACCTGCATGTAGGAAAATAGAGAAGGTGTAAAAAAATACGTCTGAAAGGTTTCCCCAAAGCTTGTCTTAAGTGGGACACGAACTGAAAGTCTCTGGTTTAAAGGCACTTTGCCTCTGGGAGGAATTTGGGTCCCGGATTTCTTTTGGGTGGAAAAGAGGATATTGAAGCTCCAGCTCCCTGAACTGAAGGGCAGCAGAAGCTGGACTTGTAGAAGTGTTGGGTGTTTGTCTTTATTGAGTTTTCTTTAGCACAGTATTAAATTTTGCATTTTATTTGTCCCAGTTTCAATGATCCCAGAATCCCTGAGGTAGGAAAAGCCCTCCCAGCCCATGGATCCCCCTGTGCCCATCCCCACCTTGTCCCCCAGCCCAGAGCACTGAGTGCCACGGCCAGGCCTTCCTTGGGCACCTCCAGGGCTGGGCACTCCAAACCTCCCTGGGCAGCCCCTGCCAAGGCCTGACCACCCTTTCCAGGGAGAAATTCCTCCTCAGGGCCACCCTGAGCCTGCCCTGGCCCAGCTGGAGGCCGTTCCCTCTCCTCCTGTCCCTGTTCCCTGGGAGCAGAGCCCGACCCCCCCCGGCTCCCCCCTCCTGTCAGGGAGTTGCAGAGCCAGAAGGTCCCCCCTGAGCCTCCTTTGCTCCAGGCTGAGCCCCCCCAGCTCCCTCAGCCCCTCCTGCTGCTCCAGCCCCTTCCCAGCTCCGCTCCCTTCCCTGCACACGCTCCAGCCCCTCCGGGTCTCTTCCATGAGGTTCCAGAACTGGGCACGGCCCTGGAGGTGCCTCAGCAGTGCCAGCACAGGGGACAGTCCCTGCCCTGGGCTGTGCCCACACTGTCCCTGTCGTTTTTGGAAGTCCCCATCCCTGCAATCCGGAGGAAAACCCCGGATGCTCCGTAGAGACGAGCCCGGGAGCTTGTCAGTAAATCCCCGAGGGCGTCAGTTGTGGATGAGGAGCTTTGCTCAGTCAGACTCTCGGGCCCCTCCTTCCTGAGGGCCCCTCTCTCGGCTGGGCTGGGCGATCGCTGCACACTGCCGGGGGTCTGGAGCACAAGGCCTGGGCTCATCCCGAGGCCGGGTCAGCTGGAGCACATCCCCTGGAGCCGCGGCAGATCCCGTTCTCTGGAGTGCTGAGTGTGCAGGAGGGAGGGACTGAGAGTCCTCTGTGCGTCTGGGACAGAGACACCAGTGCCACCGGTGGCCACCAGCAGGGCCGTGGTTGCCCCGGCCCTGGGGGTGCTTTCTCAGCAGCAGGATTTATTTATCAAAGGCCTGTGAAAAGCTGCTCTTTCCTTCATAATTGATAGTTTCTAATAGGAACGGTTTTTATTTTTTGTTGTTTTAATAGTGGGTGGGGTGGGGGAGTCTTGCGTTATAATTTGTGTAGCCCAGACTGGGAGCTGGATATTTTGGGAAGTTAATGCCTAGCAGGGTAAATGCGGGAATGGGAGCGAGGAGATCAGGTTGGAGCAGTGCTGGGCCTGAGCAAACAGTTGTGCTGGGGAAGAAAATGAGTATTTGTGCCCTGAATGATCATAAATCCTCCCTGCAGAGGAAGGGAAACCTTAAATATCTTTCCCTCTCTGACCATCGATACCCAGTTTATCCCACTGGGCTCTGAGAGACTCTTGGTCTCCATGAGTAAAAATTCATGACACTGGGGTGTTTCTGGAGGGCCAGAGGAGTCTGTGCAGCCCAACCATGGCCTAAAATGTCACACTCCCTGGCATTCCCAAAGGCCGAAAAGATTTGAACACCAGTACTTGAAGTTTTGTTTGCCAAAGAATCCGATTGTGAAGCTCTTCAGCCCTCCCTCAGATTATGTGTGTGAAATAAGTATTTTTCTGCTCCCAGACCCTCTGGTTTCCTTGTTTGTGGATTGTGGGGATGCACAGAGTTGGGTAAGTATTAAAATAACAACTGGCAGCTCTCCTGGCTCGGGAATGTTTTCTCAGCAAACAACTGAACACGATGGTTTCATGGTGAATATCTTGGGTATGTCCTCAATTACTCCTTTTTCCTCATCTCCTCCTCCTTTCATGGCTGGATTTTGCACTCTGGAGGGTTCTCCAGCAGGCTGAGGGCACTGCACCATCGAAGAACTCCATGGCCACTGCCCGGATCCTTGGAAGTTGGTGTGTTCAGGGCTTTGCTCCATGGACCAACAGTGCCTCAAAATCCCCTCTGTTGTAGAGTGAGCTGAAAGAATTTCAGGACCTTCTGGCGCTAAATGTTTTGCAGGCCCTCTGAAAATCATCTCAAATCATCCAGGTTGAGCTGGGTACAGGCAGCACTCCGGGATGTGCTGCTTTGGGAATCATCCAGGGAGTGATTGGAATGACAAAAGTCAACAGTGACTCATGGGCTCCTCCTGTTAAACCTGGGCTTTGATCCTGAAACACATCCCCCCTCACTCAGGGGCATCAGCTGCTCTTCAGGAAGCTGCTTCACTCTGTTAGGAAGGAAGGCTTTGAAATTCAAACCGGTCCTGTTGGAGTCAGGAATTTCTTTTGAGACACCAGCACAGTTATTTGTGCTCTGAGAGGCTCCAAGGATCTGTCCAGCACTGCCAGGATCTGCAGCAGAAACGTTAATCAGAGAATCACAGCATGGTTTGGGATGGAAGGGATTTTAAGGATCATCCAGTGCCACCCCCTGCCATGGGCAGGGACACCTTCCACCAGCCCAGCTTGCTCCAAGCCCCGTCCAACCTGGCCTGGGACACTTCCAGGGGTCCAGGGGCAGCCACAGCTTCCCTGGGTCACCACCTCACAGGGCAGAATTTCTTCTCATGTCTTAACCTAACTCTCCTCTGGCAGTTTGAAGCCATTCCCACTTGTCCTGTTACTCCAGGCTCTTGTAAAAGGTCCCTCTACACCTTTCTTTCGGGATCCCTTCAGGCTGCAATTACAAGACACCCCCCCCAGCTGTTTCCAACTCGTGGCATGCAAGCACAGCACAGGCTTAAAAATCATCAGCACTGCTTAAAACGGGAGGCTCTTTTTATTGACCTTTTAGAGTTTATGATTCTCTTTTCTCAGACTTTGTTGCTGGCAGGATTTTCATGTAACGTCCCGCTGAAGAGCTCTAAGAAAACACAAGCTCCAGCAAATGAGATGCTTGATAAATTCACTGGGAGCAGTCTGAAGCAGGACAAGGGATTAAAAAGAGAGGCATCATTGTGTCCTTTCCTAGAATTTGGAGCTTTAGGCAGAATAGAAGTGAGAATTGACGTGGAGCCAAAACATATATTTTCTCAATTGCTTCATGAGGGAAGATTAAAAACCTGTTACTCTCCGTGACCTGTGGAACGTGTTGCTTTCTTGGTGCTGCTCAACAGACCTTTAAAAGCCCTCTGGCTGCAGCTCAGGGACCACCTCAGGCTACTGCTGCTCCTCCTCGTGGAGGGGGGGGAGAGGCACCACTTCAGGCTGCTGAAGGGGGAGTGAGGCACTGACAGGTTCCAGCTCTGAAGCATTCCAGGTTCCCTCCAAAAGCAGTTTTTGCTGGGAGGTAACACACTCTTTAAACCTGGAAGGGTTTTAAACCCTCTTGGGTTGGTGTTGTGCTGAGGCTGCCAAGTCAGTCTTGTTTGCAGAGTGCTGACTGGCACGTAGGAAATGTGCCTTGTTAAAATCCTGAGCGGGGTTTTGTGGGATGCTGAGATTCCACGGAATCAGGAAAAGGCCCCTGGCTGAGTTTGGTAGGAGCAGAGAGGTTGTGTGGATGCCCAGAGAAGCTGTGGATGCCCCTGAATCCCTGGAAGTGTCCAAGGCCAGGTTGGACGGGGCTTGGAGCAACCTGGGCTGGTGGAAGGTGTCCCTGCCCATGGCAGGGGGTGGCACTGGATGGGCTTTGAGGTCCCTTCCAACCCAAACCATTCTCTGATTCTATTGTTTTCCCTTCATTTTCTCTCCTGCTCAACTGCCTTCCTCTCAGCCCACAAGTTTTACCTCTTTCCTGATTCTCCTGATCCCCCTGGGAGGGAGGGAGAGAGGGAGTGAACGTGTGTCTGTGTCATCGTTAGCTCCACATTAAACCACAAAGGTCATTTTTGGTGCCCAGTGTGGGGCTTGAAGGGCTGAGATCACAGAATCCCACAATTATTAGGGTTGGAAGGCACCTCTGGAGATCACCCAGTCCAACCCCCCTGCCCAAGCAGGGTCACCTGGAGCAGGTGACACAGGAACACATCCAGGGGGGTTTGGAATGTCTCCAGACGTGGAGACTCCAGTCCCTCCCTGGGCAGCTGTTCCAGGCTCTGCCACCTCCATGGAAGGAAGTTCTTCCTCATGGTGAGGTGGAACTTGTTGTGTCTTTAGTTTCTTTTCCTGTCACTGGGCACCACTGAAAAGATCCCAACAGTCTGACTGGAGCGCGTTAAAACAGGTGGGTTTCAAGCCTTTGTTAGAAAAGCTTCATAGCTGGTCACAGTGTTGATTTATTTGGGGCAACCTGGGCTAGGGGAAGGTGGCCCTGCCCATGGCAGAGGGGTGGAACTGGGTGGTCTTTGAGGTCCCTTCCAACCTAAACCATTCTGGGCTGGTTCTGTCGCACTGCAGAGCTGTGCAGGGGTCGAAGCTCTCAGAGGTGTTGTGTTCTCAGAGTTGACTTATGAAGCTCCTCCCTGGCTGTCGATGTCCCCCATTGTGCTGTTTGTCACCTCTGAGGGCTGGGTCAAGGGCATCGTGTCACCCTGCTGTGTAACACGGGTTTGTGAGGTGATAAAATTGCTGGTCTGGTGTTTGTGCTCAGCATCACCATCACCTGCATGTGTTGGAAACCATCACCTGTCACAGAATCACCGAGTGCTTTGGGTTGGGAGGGGCCTCAAAGCCCATCCATTCCACCCCCTGCCATGGGCAGGGACACCTTCCCTCAGCCCAGGGTGCTCCAAGCCCCGTCCAACCTGGCCTTGGACACTTCCAGGGATCCAGGGGCAGCCACAGCTTCCCTGGGAATTCTATCCCAGCCCCTCCCCACCCTCACAGGGAAGAATTCCTTCCCAATAACCCATCTAACCCTGTCCTCCTCCAGCTTGAGGCCATCACCCCTCGTCCTGTCACTCCAAAGCCTTGGGAGAAGTCTGTCTCCAGCCTTCCTTGGCCCTCCTTGGGCACGGGTTCCTCTGGAGTCTTTCTGTGCTGCGGGTGAGTGTCTGCCCAGAAGGGCAGCGTTCCTCCATGTGTAGGTCCTCCTCAGCCCCTGCTGACTCTCAGTAATGCCTGGGAGATGAGCAGGGCTGAGGGCTGTGGGGAGGCTTCTGAATCCCAGACTTCCAGTCACTGCTGCACGTGACATTCCTCTGGAGCCCTGGGAGCTCTAAAAACAGCTGTGGGCTAAACCCCCGTTAATTGGGAAGAGCCTGAGCCCCCTCCCAGGGTTATTATGATTTGAATTCCACGGTCCCCGAGTGCTGGCTCTGGAGAAAGGACAATAGTGGTGTCCCTCATGTGAGAATCCACAAAAATGCTGTGGCTTCTTTGCACGGGAAGTGTGGCCAAGCCGCCGAGGCCGCTCGGAGTCCCCTGGGTGAGGCTTTGACCGAAAGAATTTGCCAAGGGAGTTTTGTGAGGTTGAAATGCAGAAGCCCAGAGGTTCCTCAAGGTACCTTCTTCTTGCAAACACATGCCCGTGGTTTGATTTCATGGCACCACAGAATTATTAAGGTTGGAAAAGACCTCGGGGATCATTGAGTCCAACCTTGTCCCCCCCTTGTCCCCCAGCCCAGAGCACTGAGTGCCACGGCCAGGCCTTCCTTGGGCACCTCCAGGGCTGGTCAGGGGGTTGAGGTTTTATTCCTGTGCCATTGGTTTCTCCTCGGATCTGGGGGAGAATGTGGGCTTCTTTTATTATTATTTACTATGTTTTATTTTGTACTTATTATAATAATATATAACCTAAATGTTTTATATTTACTCTTATTTATGATATGGTAGATCATCCTTTGCCAGGCCGGTTGATTTCAGTCCAGCTCAACAACTTGCTGGTGCCATCCAGGTCCAAAAACCAGAGCTCTCCTGGAAGACTTCTAACAAACAGTCCTTGGAAAATAATAAAGAAGCGACTCTTGGCAGAGGCCAGACTCTCCAGGTGGGCCAATTAACTTTAATGAGTTTTCTCCTCTCTGCTGTGCGTGTCAGTTATTTGAAAACACCTTGTGGGGTTTGGTTGGGATCCTGGTCGAGTTTAGGGAAAGGCTGGTGTGTTCCAGGCGAGCTCAGGGCAAGATTAAGACTTTATCTGACTTCAGAGAAGCACATTTTTTTGTGGCATCTGTGAAAGTTCGGTCCCTTTTTTGGAGCTGGGAGAGAATTTCAGTGGAAATGCCTGAATTTTGTTCCTTGTCCAGGACATTTTAGGTTTCCTGCAGTACTTTTTTTTTTATTTTGACATAAAGAAGTTCAATTTTGGTTTTTTTAATTTCAGCCTCATTGTCAGGAAACAAACCCTTTCAGACAGGATGTGTCAAGGCTCTTTTTATTACAGGAAACTGCAGTTTGGAGGTACTTGTGCCTAATTTGCTTTCAGGCTGTATCAGGTGTCTTTCTATAATTAGATTAATTTTCACATATTCTCCCCCCTGCTTCCCTCATCTCTTCCTCAGCGCATTCCTGAACCAGTTCCTTCTCTTTTGAGTTCCTCTAGTGGAGTGTTTCTGCCATTGTCAGTGGCCAGGGAGCTGTTTGGGGAATGTTCTGGTCAGATATTCTGTCCATATATTGATTTATTGCCGGTTGGCAGCGGCTGGACACGAGCCCAGCTGTGCCCAGGGGGCAGGAGGTCAATGGAACCTGGATCAGGGATGGTGTGGGCACAGCCCAGGGCAGGGACTGTCCCCTGTGCTGGCACTGCTGAGGGACCTCCAGGGCTGTGCCCAGTCCTGGAACCTCATGGAAGAGACCCGGAGGGGCTGGAGCGTGTGCAGGGAAGGGAGCGGAGCTGGGAAGGGTGTGGAGAACATGTGCTGGGAGGAGCAGCTGAGGGGGCTGGGGGGGTTTATCTGGAGCAGAGGAGGCTCAGGGGGGACCTCATTGCTCTCTGCAACTCCCTGACAGGAGGGGGCAGGGAGGGGGGGTCGGGCTCTGCTGCCATGTCCCAAGGGAAAGGAGGAGAGGGAATGGCCTCAAACTGCCCCAGGGCAGGGTCAGGGCAGAGATCAGAAACAATTTCTCCCTGCAGGAGTGGTCAGGCCTTGGGATAAGTGTCCCAGGGAGGTGGTGCAGTCCCTGTGTCTGGGAGTGTCCCAGAGGTGTCTGGATGTGGCCCTTGGGGACATGGATTGGGGGTGATCCTGGTGGTGCTGGGGTGGCACTGGATGATCCTGGAGGGCTCTCCCGGCCTCGGTGATCCTGGGATTGTGCAGGGATTGTGGGGATCAGGCGCAGAGCAGGTCTTGAAGCATTTTTTAAAGCTGCACTTGGCAGAGTCCTGCACCCCCCGAGGTGCCTCAGATGGCTCAGTTTAATCTGAGTTTCCCAGGAGATTTTGGCTGTCCCAGACTCTGCTCGTTGCCGTGGTCCAGCCTGCTTCGAGTTGGCCCAACAAGCTCAGTTTGGTGTGGACTTTTCTCTCTGAAATGTCACCAAGCTTCTCAGGAAGTCAAGGGGAAGCTGATCTTGTCCCTCCTGTGGAGAGACCCTTCCCCTGGTGCTTCGCTCCCACTGTAAGTTGTGAGTGTTGTTCCTGCCTCGTTCCCTACAACTTCCCATCTGTTGAGAGGCAGATTCCCACTTCTAGGTCTGAGAAATCCACGGATTTATTTTCTGAAATTTCCACTGTCTCATGGATCTTCAAAAAATAAAGAGAGGAGATGGAATCTCTGGATCTCCACTCTCCCACTGATATGATAAAACCAATTTATCTTTTTTAATATCAGATATTGTTAAAATAGTGCCTTTTAGGTGCAGGAAAACTCATCCATATTTATATATATGTGCATTTGTAGCTATTATTTAGCTTTTTGGTTACAGCTTTTATTTGTATTTATGTATTGCCAGCAAGTAAATCTATTCCTTCCGAGAGCCTTTCCCTGGAGGATCAGTAGGAGGCAAAAAAATCTCGTTTAAGGAGAGAAACAGGGAGAGAATCTGGGGAAATAAGATACCAAATGTGGAGTAAGGCAAGAGGGGTGGCCAAACTTGATATTTTTTGGTTAAAAAAAAAAAAAAAAGGGAGAGACTCGAAGGAAAGGAAAATAATGAAACACTTTGAGGAAACACTTGACTGCAAGAATTTGGTTCTCTGGGAGTTCTGAATCGCTCCGGTGTTATCCAGGTGTATTCCAGGTCACCTGGAGGTCATTGGGACAGCTCAGAGATGAGATGTGATTGTTAATTAGCAGGAACGTGGAAGAGTTTAAAAAACACGGAGAACTGGGTACAATATCGTTTTTATCACTTCCTTCTCTCGGAGGAAGACAATTTCCCAGCCATTTTTTTTTTTTTAATGGCTTTTCCCACAGAAGTGGCCACACGAGTTTCAAGGGAAGGTGCTTTTGTCACTCCGGTGGGTGCAGGTTTGGGATCCAAAGCTGCCGCGGAATGAACTGGATTTCTGCTCTTTTCCTGCTGCTGCGCATTTGGTGTTGGAAAATAACCTGATTTTACAGAATTCTAACGTTCTCGTTTGATTTCAAATCATTTTTGTTCTGTTTCATTTCGTATTTTGCCTCTTTTAAACCGTTTCTGGATGCTGCGATGTGCTGTGAGCGTTGCTGTACGTCCAGTGTGACACACAGTCCAGACATTCTGTCACTTGAACTTTATTTTTGTTATTTTATTCTAATTGTAATGTGGAGCAGCCTCTGCTCGGTGCTGACTTGAAGATTTCATCTTCCTCTCTTTTCTGTGTCAAAGCAGCAAAGTATCCTGAGAGGGAAAAAATAAAAAAAAAAAGATGTTTTGATCCCTACTAGGCAGCAACTGCCCTTAATGGTTTTAAAAGTAGCGTTTTTGGAGTAGAATAGAAGGATATTTAAATTATGGTCTGTCATGTCATGATGTCATCATTAGTCAGTGCATAATTCTATTGACTAGTCATGAAACAACAGGAAAATAGGAAGAGAACTTCGACAAAATAGGATATATTTTAAAATGAGGATTCAAAGTCCTAGAAGTGATTCTGAAACCAGGTTTAATTTAAGCAATTTAACAGCTCTTTAACCAGCCCAGAGGAGCTGTGGCTGCCCCTGGATCCCTGGAAGTGTCCAAGGCCAGGTTGGACGGGGCTTGGGGCACTGATTGATCCTTAAAACCCCTTCCAGCCCAAACCATTCCAGGATTGTAACTTTAGTCTGGGCCTAGAGGAGAGCAGACGGTTCTGCTGGAAAGGCCTCTCCATTCCCTGACCCCTCCTCTCCGCTGGAATGCCGTGGTACCGGTGCCAGTGCAGCTGTGCCAAGGGGATCTTCTGAACCCCAGCCTGAGGGAACGAATCTGTGTTTGCACATCAGTTATGGAACTGTGGGATCCCAGACTGGGAATTGTTGGGAGGGACCTCAAAACTCACCCAGTGCCACCCCTGCCATGGGCAGGGACACCTTCCACCAGCCCAGGTTGCTCCAAGCCCCGTCCAACCTGGCCTTGGACACTTCCAGGGATCCAGGGGCAGCCACAGCTTCTCTGGGCAACCTGGGCCAGGGCCTCCCCACCCTCCCAGCCAGGAATTCCTTCCCAATCTCCCATCTCTCCCTGCCCTCTGGCAGGGCAAAGCCATTCCCTGTGTCCTGTCCCTCCATCCCTTGTCCCCAGTCCCTCCCAGCTCTCCTGGAGCCCCTTTAGGCCCTGGAAGGAATCGATTCCCTGATTTTTGAGCACTGTTTGGCTCCTTGATGTCCTAGTGCAGGAAGGCCTGGGAGAGCCCTGGATCCTGCTGTTGGATAAAGGCAGGAGCCAAGCAGCCCCAGCCAGTTGCAGGACAGATCCTGTTGGATTGAAGTCTCCATATAAGCCCAGCCTGAGTAACTTTAAGCTCTGTTTACTCGTCTGCATAAGTCTGTTTGTCCTGCTGGTCCAAGAGCAGGACAAACACACACAGTCCCTGGTGAGATGGATGGGCAGAGATAAACACAACACCCATTTCCTCCAGCCCCAAACAAACAATTCCAACGTTTGTGTCCTTTTGGGGCCAAAACATGTGAGCATGGAGAGTGGGAAAATGGGTTTGCCACGGGATGGCCGATGTCTGTCTGCTTTTAACTGTTTGTCCGTCTGTCTCCCGGTGAATTCCAACTGCTCCCTGCTTTAGCAAGCAGTGGGACTGGATGGAGGGTGATGACAAGTCCCAGTCTGCTGTATCCATGGAAAATGAGCTGTAGATTTAAGCTGGAAAGGCCTGGCAGCTGCCGGGATGAGCACAAAGTTGCTCATCTCCATCCTCCCTGACAGGGAAGGGAGCGGAGCTGGGAAGGGGCTGGAGCAGCAGGAGGGGCTGAGGGAGCTGGGGGGGCTCAGCCTGGAGCAAAGGAGGCTCAGGGGGGACCTTCTGGCTCTGCAACTCCCTGACAGGAGGGGGGAGCCGGGGGGGGTCGGGCTCTGCTCCCAGGGAACAGGGACAGGAGGAGAGGGAACGGCCTCCAGCTGGGCCAGGGCAGGCTCAGGGTGGCCCTGAGGAGGAATTTCTCCCTGGAAAGGGTGGTCAGGCCTTGGCAGGGGCTGCCCAGGGAGGTTTGGAGTGCCCAGCCCTGGAGGTGCCCAAGGAAGGCCTGGCCGTGGCACTCAGTGCTCTGGGCTGGGGGACAAGATGAGGATGGGCACAGGGGGATCCATGGGCTGGGAGGGCTTTTCCAGCCTCTGGGATCCTGGGATTCTGTGATCCCTGAGTGCTGGGGCCACTCCCTGTCCCTGCCAGGGAGAGGATGGGAATGTCACCTCCCCAGCTATGGGCACATTTTGGAGTTTCTGGTGACTCCAAACCTTTTACCTTTGGGACAAGTCCTGGCTGTCCCACAGCATGTCCAAGGAGGGATTTCAATGGGAAAAAAATCCTCTCAGTTTACTCTCCTGGATCCTCTGGGCTGAACTTTTACCACAGCAGGCCTGGAAAGACTGAATCATATGATGGGAACTCAAAACATTTGCTCTTCCATCCCATTAGGACACATTAAATGCACTTCCAGTCGATGGAGGCAGATAACTGAGTATCCTCATTGGAGCTGCCTTCCAGTTTTGGGTGCAGTCAGTCCACCCTCTGGTTAAATTCTGTCATATATTTACCCTTCACACTCCTCCAGGCTTCCCCCAGCTCCTTCTCACCCCTCACTGCATAAAGAAGCTGTTTTGTCACTGATTTGTGGCAAAATTGCCTGTGTGGGTCCCCCTGACCTGCTCCAGTCACTGGGGCTTTACTGTGGCCCAGCCCCCATGGTATAAGCTGTGTTTTACTTAGACTCAGCTTATTTGGGCTGAGTTGGCAGAGGGAAGAGGCCAACAGGAGGTCAGCAGTGACCTCTGTGATGCCACCTTTGGGATGAGGTGACAGTGGCTTTTCCCAGCTGTGCCTGCACCTCTGCTCCTGTAGGAAGCTGGAATGATAATCCCCGAGCCTTGTTCTGCAGGGAATTCCTTCCACAGCCAAAATATCCCAATTTTTTTTGCAATCCAACCCTGAGTCAGGGTCCCCCTGTAGGGGTTCAGGGAGCCCTTTGCTGAGCTGAGCAACAACGAAAGGCAATTGTCCCCTGCATCATTTATGAGCATTAAATTCTGCTTGGCATCACGGAGCTACTGCCCATCCCTCTGGAAAATCTTCTTGCCTGGCTAACCTAAATAACTGTGCACTGTTTGGAAGTGTTGCTGCCTCCTGCCTAACTCCCCGTCCAGGCCATCAGTGCCTGTGTTTGAAGGCAGCAGATGGAAGGGTCTCATTGCCACCTTCGGCCACGAGGAAAATCGACCCTGGATTTTCGTTTCTGCCTGGTTTTCAGATCATTTTTTGCCCCAGGAAATTCCCTGGTGTCAAGGACTGGGATCATTTTGTCCCCAGTAGGGGCTCCATCACATCCACCCCTGTGATAGTTTGATATAGGCCTTCCTTGGATACCACACACGTAATGACTTCTGCAAGGCCTCTGCTGGCAGTGTTTGGGGTGTCTGCCAGAGTTCTCCAGTGCCTCTACCAGTGTGTCCTGGAAAAGAGTTAACACGTGATGTTAGAATCATGGAATGGTTTGGATTGGAAGGACCTTAAAGCCCATCCAGTCCCACCCCTGCCCTGGGCAGGGATACCTTCCACCAGCCCAGGTTGCTCCAAGCCCCGTCCAACCTGGCCTTGGACACTTCCAGGGATCCAGGGGCAGCCACAGCTTCTCTGGGCAACCTGGGCCAGGGCCTCCCCACCCTCCCAGGGAAGGATTTTTGTGGGACAGAAGCCACATTTGAGTGATCTTCTGGGGCCCTCTTGTTCTCTTTTTAAACTGTTTTAGTCCACAAGGCCTGGTGGGGTTTAGGCAGGTCCAGCTTTATGAACAGCAAGGTTCAGAGCTCTGCTGTCCTCCCAGCCACAGAAACAGGGAATGATTTTCAGGAATTTACTTATTTCTGGGAGAACCCGACTTGCTTTCACCCAGGCTCACGGCTTTAATATGATTTGAAGAGATTTCCTTCCCAACCATGCTCCTGACCTGCCCTGAAGCCCTGATGGAGCCAAATCCTGAAAGGACCTCGAGTTGATTTGTCTTAATACTTGGGGCCATTTGTTTTTTTTTTCTTTTTGAGCTGAGTTTTGGCTCTTCTGATTTCCCTCTTGTGTCGTGGCTCACAGTCATTTATCAGTTCATTATGCCCGGCTCTCCAAACATGGTAGGCCGGCCTAAACGACCAAGTGAAGTTTCCCATTGAGCCATCTGTTGTTTCCTCGGGGCCTTTTATTAAGGAACTTGCACTGGGGAGGACTCTGTGTGGCCCCAGGTGTCTTGTTTCTTCTCCCTCGCTGCAATGATTCAGTGACTCTCCAGCCTCCCCCTCCGCCCCCATGGAACAATTAGACATTTATGAATGCCTTTGTCAGAGCTGATTATTTAGGACTTTACAAGATGCTTGTTCCACAAGGGTCATTTCTCCTCTATTGTTCCTTAGGTCCTTGTTCTCCTTTGCCTGGAAGCAGGACAGAACAAGCAATTACTGTCAGCTGCTTTGTGGCCAGGAGGAGGGGAAGGAGCAGCTTTCTGAACTCTTCCAGGAGCCGGTGCACTTTACCTTGGGGAAGAACCTTCCTCAGGTTTCTAGGTGGTCTCACACTGTAGGAAAGGCAGTTTAGTAGCTGGAAAAAGTCACCTCAGAGTCATAAAATCACGGAGTTATGGAATGGTTTGGGGTAGGAAGGACTTTAAAGCTTATCTAGTTCCAATCCCAAGGGCAGGGACACCTTCCACGAGACCATTGCTCAGTGTCCCATCCAACCTTGGAAGTCAAATGCTCAGAAGTGGCTGGAGAACTGAACCAGGTGCCTCGTTGCTGCCTGTCAGCACAGACCCCTTCCAGCTCCCTTTTCCGAAGGCACATCTGCAGTTTGAGGTGGATTTGCACATTCCAGCCTGGCAGATGCACACAGGGAGATGGCTGGTTATGTGTGAGTGGTTCCCTGAGTTCTTCTCTCTGCTGGGAAGCTGCAGGAGGTGTCAGGAGAAGAGCTGGATTCTTCACTGGAGAAGTTGTGTAGTTCTGACATTGTCCTGCTCCCCTTTGCAGCCTCTAATCCAGGAGTGTGTCCCATGTCCGAAAGCTGCAAATGTTTTGACTCCCAAATTCTGCCAAGTTTGACATCAAATGAGCGTTGTCTGATTTTTCCAAACACAAGAAAGATGTGGAGCTCTTGGAGTGAGTCCAGAGGAGGCCACGGGGGTGATCCCAGGGCTGGAGCCCCTCTGCTCTGGAGCCAGCCTGGGAGAGCTGGGGGGGTTCCCCTGGAGAAGAGAAGGCTCCAGGGAGACCTGAGAGCTCCTTGCAGGGCCTAAAGGGGCTCCAGGAGAGCTGGAGAGGGACTGGGGACAAGGCAGGGAGGGACAGGACACAGGGAATGGCTTCCCACTGCCAGAGAGCAGGGAGAGATGGGATATTGGGAAGGAATTCCTGTCTGGGAGGGTGGGGAGGCCCTGGCCCAGGTTGCCCAGAGAAGCTGTGGCTGCCCCTGGATCCCTGGAAGTGTCCAAGGCCAGGTTGGACGGGGCTTGGAGCAACCTGGGCTGGTGGAAGGTGTCCCTGCCCATGGCAGGGGTGGGACTGGAAGGTCTCTCAAGCCTCATCTTCCAACACAAACCCTAATTTTAGGCCTTCCTATACAGTGGCTTAAGTAAAGCCTTGCTCGTGTGCATGAGAGCATTGGGAGCACATGTGGGCTGCTTTTCACGGGTGCAGGGCTCCAAAAAGACCCTCAGAAAGTTGCAGGCTTGGCCTGACGCGGGAAATTCGTGCTTCCATACAAACACCCTTCAGTTGGGATCTGCTGTGCTCCAGCAGTTCCTGGTCCTGGTGAGGTGGCCTGAGGTGTCTTCAGAAGAGGCACTTCTTTGATGATGTCCCATTTCCTCATGGTTTTGGTGCTTTCCCAGCTCTGCACATGTTCCCTGATCCCAGGGCAGAGGATTTTTGGAGCTCTGTGGCAGAGGTGACTCTGGCTGCTGTGGGATTCTTTGGGGTTCGTCGTGTCTGCAGGGCCAGGTGGGTATTTTGGCTCCTGCTCTTCCTCCTTGGCCCTCTGCAGGTGCCAGTGTGGTATCCACTCGCTGGCAATGCTGTCTGAGATAATCCATCCCAATTTTCTGGAATTTGCTCAGGTTCTAATTAAGGCTCAGCAGGCAGAGGTGGAGCACAGATAAGCTGTGACTTGTTCACTCCTGAACCAGATGGGTGTTCCAAAGGGAAGCGGTGCTGGAAGCGCCTCCTCAGACCTGAGGGATCCACAAACATCCATCCTGGCTGAATTTTCCGGGTTGTTCCTTAGGAAAGCTGTGCCAGGCTGAGGTTTCCCTCCGAGCCGGCCCTTTGCTGAGGCGATGTGGGATGAGTCTGTTCCTTGCTCCTTTAAGGCCTGGCAGGCGGCTGTCCCAGCACGTGCATCCGGGCCTGATCATGCTGGGGGGTTTGCCCTTTTTCCTTATTTGTGAGGAATCTCAGGCCTCCCATCCCCTCTCATAGTTGGGTTTTTTCCCCTAAATTAACGAGGTGTCACTTGAGGTTGGAACCTAAACCGCGGCTCGCCTCCCTTACCCCCGAGGAGGGGGGACTACTTGGACTAAGCTTGACTCAAAACCTCATTGACTTGGATGTTCAGTGACATTCCAGATGGGACCACACCAGGAGCTCTGTGCTCTGTTCTGGGCATCTCAATTCCAGAACAGGCCTCTCCTCCCTCCAGTTTCTCTTGCAGTGTGGGCTGGGCGGTGCTGGAGGGCAATGTTTGACCTAAAAATGAAGGAATTATTTTCAGATGTCCCCGAGAGTGGCACTTTTAGCCGTGGTGAAGCAGTGGCATCTCCAAACAATTGATTGGAAGAAGTGGTGGCATCTTTCCCAGAAATTCTACTCCCTGGCATGAAACTGGAGGACGTTTCCTTGATGTAGTGGAGTGAATGCGGGAACTGTGAGGGTCCAGTGGGCAAGTGGAGTTTGGAACTCCTTCAACTGCCTGAACGTAGGAAACGAGCTGGGAACTGACCGTCTCTGTCCCAGACGGGGAGTGGAAGTGAATGGAGGGACAACAAACACGCTGAGGTTTCCTTCATTTTATCTGGAAATCTTTTTTCTCTGAGCTCTCCTCACCACGTGCTTGGGATGACCAGCCATCCAGGTGATCTCCAACCATCCAGGTGATATCCAGCCATCCAGGTGATCTCCAGCCATCCAGGTGATATCCAACCATCCAGGTGATATCCAACCATCCAGGTGACCTCCAATCATCCAGGTGACCTCCAACCATCCAGGTGACCTCCAGCCATCCAGGTGAACTCCAGCCATCCAGCTGGTCTCCATATCAGGTGTGGGCTGCTGGAAAGGGCTGGCAGGGTTTTAGGTCGGTAGCTGGTGTTTGTCTGTGTGGCCTGGACCCAAAATCCGCAGGGATATGAGGCCGGTGGGGTGCTGAGGGTGCTCAAACGGGGTCTCCCTGTGCACCAGCCCTTTTGTGGTTGAAATCAGGAGCTCTGCCGCCTCTCCATGGCTGTTTCCTGAGCCAGGGAAGCTGATCTTTGCGTCACGAAGTGCTGGCTGCATTTCTGGTGGCAGGGAAACAACCCCCGAACGTGCTGAGCTGGAAGGGACCCACACGGATCGTGGAGGCCAACGCTCAGCCCTGCACAGGCCCATCCCCACGAGCCACCCCGTCAGCCTCAGAGCGGGGCAGAGGTGCTTCCGTGGGGCCTGAGAGCACTGGGGGGCTGCAGGCAGACAAAGGCACAGCTCCTGTGCCCTCTGCCCCCCGAGAGCGGCTGTGGGCTCGTGCCAGAGCAGCCAGGGCAGAGTTTTTGGCGAGGCCAACGCGCTGTGTGGAACCTCATTTGGAGATTTACTCTGCCAGACGTTTCAATTCCCTTCCTGGGGCTCCTTGGGAAAACAGAAGCCTGATCTGCAGGGCAGGGCAGCGTTTCCACGGGGCTGACCCACCATCCTCACTGCCCTGGTCCTTCTCTCATCCCTCCTGCCCCGGCTCCGAGTTCAGGAGCACACACCAGGCAGGGAAAGTGAAGCTGTCAGAGCACTGAAATGGGGAGCCCAGGCTGGGAAAACGTGGCAGGGCTGAGCTGCAGGAAGCCAGGCAGGGAATTAGCCCCGTGCTGTTGAGAAATCGATGTGTTTTCCTACCAAAATAAAACTGTAAATCTCCCTGTGCTGTGACAGAAATGGGCTCTGGGGTGGAGATTGGGTTCTCAATTGGGTTCTTAGTGTCTGTGCCCTTCCTTGGCATCACAAGGACCCAACCAGGTGGGAAAAGCAGGTGTGGAGAGGAGGGGCTTTGGCTTCAAGGGGTGCTGGGGGTTTGCAGGGGTTGGGAGTGGCATTTTTGGGGAGCTTTGGTGGAAAGGGCCCCCCGAGCTCTGTGTTTGCCTCAATTCTGAGCAGGGGGGTGGCTGGGGAGGGGGGAGTGTGGGGAGCTGCCTTAGGGAGCAAGGCTCACAGTCCTGCTCTGCCTGCGTGGGGGCTCCAGCTCAGGGATGACAAACCTCGGGGGGGCTGCCCACAGAGTGTGTTGCTGGGGTTGTTTTGAGGTCCATGTGTGCAAGTGACCAAGTGTTGGGTCCTGCATTTGCTCAAACAACCCCAAGGAATGCTCCAGGCTGGAGGAAGAGGGGCTGG
>VXAY01004870.1:61224-78924 GCA_013399855.1 Oxyruncus cristatus | reverse complement strand
AGTTATACCAGTATATATTTAAGAAACTGTCCTCACAAGTACAAAAATTAGCCATATCTTTCATTTTTGCATGGAATCTTTTATTTTTTTTAAATGATAAAAAGACTTAGCTCTCCGAGGACCACCTGAACGTTACAAAATAAATAAAGTGGCCTCCAAAAGCTAGAATGTTGTGCAGGTTTTGGTTGGTTGATTGGTTGGTTTTGCTTTGGGGGTTTTTTTATTGTTGTTGTTCAGGTTTGGGGATTTTTTTGGTGGGTTTGCTTTTGTGTGTGTGTGTGTGTGTGTGGTTTTGTTGTTGTTGTTTGGTTTGGGGGGTTTTTTTCACTCTATAAGTTGATATAGAGCTATCTTAAAATGGGCTTCTAAAATTCGCATTTTCCCTGCTTCAAATCCTTTGTGCACAAAAATTGCTGTGAAGATTTGCATGTGATGCACAGAAATAGCAACATCGAAAACCACGGAGAAACAAGAGAATCCATTTTAGAATGGATCGCTGAATCCATTAGAAGGGAATACTGAAGAGGAAGGCAAATTTTCTGTCTCTAGCCTTTTCAATCCTCAAAATCAACAGATCATTAACAGCAAATGAAGAAACAGCCACAGCAATTATTAGTTTATGCTGCCAAGCGAAGTCATGACAAATTATACTTTCTTATTGAAGGAAAAATTGACTTACTTTTAATTTGTGCCCAAACAGCACAGGACTGTGTTCTTACCTGAAAGTGAAAACATATAAATCATGTTTCTCATGAGAGAGATTTATTATTACTAACACCCTCTGGAAGATCAGCCATTCACAACATACTGTATTTTACGACTATTTGGAATAGAGTTTGCTATTCCCCTAATAGCAACCTCTAGCTTGTCTTAAAAGATTATAAATTATAAAGATAAGAGATAGAGTTTTGAAAACGGGCTCACTGTAGTAGCCTTTTAGTTCATTACTCTCCCTTTCTTTTTACAACCTAGGCATGTTAGCAACATGGAAGGATCTTTGAAGTTTCTTCGACAGGGATTCAGAATTTATGAAATGCAAAGCTAAGGCTGAATACGCTGTACTAACTCTATCCCCACGCAGAACATGTATGTTAAAATATAGTACCTAATGGCATGTTTTACAAATACTGGATCTAGCATTTTCTTCCGTTAGGACAACTTGTTAGGTAATTTATAACTATTTGTATCGAACACTTATAATAGTTCATGTTCACACCAGTTGAATAAAAGATTTTTTATCAGGGGTCTGCTTCTGCAGACTTGTTAAACAATTTTGGTTTTTTTACAGTAAGCTTTGGTCCATTTAAAGCTTTTTCTCCCAGCACTTCACAATCATAAATACAAAAGAAGTTCTGTTCTGTGTTCCTGTCTATTGTGTAAGTACTGTGAAGTCTAGTCTTGTAGTGCTTCTACACACACTTTCCTGCTAAATTAGTTTCACAGACTTTCCCATAATGCATTCACAGTTCATATATTTTTCATGTAGCAAAATGTGTATTAGGTACAGAGTAACAGTACATTTCTACAAAATAGAAAGCTACATTTTTAGGTATTTGCATAAAAGGATGAAGAAACATTTGTATGCTTAATCTCATGCATTTGCATTCTTTTTCTCATGTGTGCATGCTAAACTGTGGAATCTCAGTGATTCTTCAACCCATTTTTTATAAGGAATTTTCTGGTCAATTAAAAAGACAAAAGACTGACAAAGAAAATCCTCTTAGAAGAGGAAGGGTAAAGGACAAGGGATGGGTTTAAAAGCTCACCCAAATGCCAGATTCTGGAGGCACTGGCATGAGTGCCATCATTTTGAAAGAGCTTCATTCATGACACACTCTAGTGTGCAGAAAATTTTTCATCTCCTGTCTATCAGGGAAATTACAGAGGTCCCATGAATCTCAGCAGGAAAGTTCACATTTCTGCACTTTATATTAAATCAAACTATAAATCCCTTTCTCTGATACAATTAGCACCTTTCCAGAAAAGTGAAATTACTCCTCTAAATATTCGAGTATCCATTGATCTCAAAGTCCATATTACAACTTGGATGAACACAGGTAGCTAAACTGCAGACAGAAACCACTTCCACAGCTGCAGACTTAAAAGAGTTCTGGAGGAAAAACATTCTGTCATGCATACACACTTTTCTCAGATAATTCATATTAGGCTAACTTTAACAAATTTTTCTCAAGGTAGGGATTGTTTTGATTCCAATTAAAAAAAAAATACAAACAAACAAAAAAAAATAAACCCCACAGCTTTATTCTTGAAAAGACTGTGTCACTTTCACCTTTCACAGTCCTGCTCTTACTTCCGTTGCATGCACAAACTGTTTGATTCAAAGAAGCTGATGCTGACACCGGACAAAAATTACGCTAAAGAAACTCATCTCAAGTAAGTTTACATTCCAAATATTTTTTTTCAGTTCTTGCCCTTCACTGTGAGCCTTGGCTTTTTGCACAGCATGGAATGCATAAAGTAATCACAGAAGATTAAATAAGGTACCACGTGCATTTGAGCTATTTAATTAGGATCATCCCTCATGGAGATGGACCTTTCTGAAGGTGGACAATTTGTTCCAGTTAAGTAAGGTTAACTTCCTAACTGCTCTCCATGTGTATCCCCAATGATCTCCTTGGATAATCTGACCAGCCTTTTCACACATCTGGATATCCTGCATGAAATGCATAAATGAAATATGGATTTTAAATAGTCCACCTTGAAAAACAAATGGAAAGTAAAAACATCACAGCAGATGCCCTTCTCAAGACCTCCAAATCTGAACAATGGATAAATGAACTTGATAATACATCAGGTATATTAGTAATAATGACAATAAAATTTACAATCAAGCCATGATGGTGCAGCAGGATGATACAAATTGTACCATTCTCAGTATGAGGGGGTCTGGAGACAGAGGGGACCCTGAAGCATGCCAGAATGTAAAAGTCCATAATGAGAACATTAGTTAGAAGTCTATGGCATCTATTTCTAATTTGTCTGTATTCAAATGGAAATGTGTTAACAAATTAAAGACACTACAGGAATGCTGATTTCACAGGTACTAATAATTGAGGGCAAGCAAATTTAGAAAAAAAAAACAAAACAAAAACACACCGCAACCTTTAAATATTAACTCTTGAATCCAGTTCAGTTATCAGATTTTCAGAAATTCTCAAAACTGAACAACCCTCAATTCATAATCTTGATTTTTTTAAACTTTTAATACCACAGAATACAAGGGCATGAGAATTGAAGAAAAACCAGTACTTTTGAAGCATTGGTCTAAGTCCCATTTCAAAGAAGCAGAGCTGGGAACCACAGTTTTTTGGTATTTGAGACCCTACAAAATGATTCATAAGTGTTGTATGTAACCTCATGTACTTCATCAACTAACAAAAGCCATACTGTATACTAGATGTATACTAAGGAGCTGGTGCATTCTAAATTGAAGGAAGCAACAGTGACTTTGACAATAATATCCCATTAAATCAGTGCCTAGAAAATACATCTGCAAATGTTAGCAATGAAAGATAAGGAAACAATCTATAAGAAAGAGAAAGAATAAAGTAACTTAGAAGCCACTTAATAAACGAGCTGGCAGAGATGTATAAGCAACCAGCTCTGTTCTGTGCAAGAAAAGCCTTCCCACAAGTAACAAAGGAAAAATACCCCAGGTATGGAAAATACTGAAGGGAAAGAGCTAGGGAAATCAATGCATAAAACCCAAGGATAAATAAACTAAGTTCAAGGATGTATTTAGCAGAGCTTGTAGAGGTCAAACTTTTATACATTTGACTGATAAAAAATTCTGCTCCACAGAGTAAATTTTTCTTAAAAATACATTGTCCAGATTCCAGGACATTTTGGGCTAACTTAACATTATTTATGAACTGAAATATCTTCTATTGTCACTTCCCTACTTTTTCCTCTCACACAATCAATTAAAAGTTTATGAAAAATAGACTTATATCATGATCAGAAACCACTTCATCTGTGCTACAAGAAAACGTCTCAGTCTATTGTTAAAGTAGACACTATACAAAACATGTGCTGCAGAGGTCAGCAGATACCAGAAACATCTTACTACATGCACTTCTTTTATTTCACTCAGTTTGGACTGAGGCAGTTACATTTCTTAACAAAAGCTCTTTTAACTTACTGAGATTTGTGTGTAGGCTTCCAAATAAGTGACTCACAGGTCACTTTTTGCATGCCTCCTTGCTTTTTGCTGTATATACAAGGCCCTAAAAACACTATCTTAATTTTTTTCACATAGCAAGGTGAGGCACTGTTTAGGTGGGTTTTTTTTTTCTTTCTTAGGGATTGCTTAGTTCTGATTATATTTGACATTCAGGACCTTTATTCCACATAATCACCTGCTCCATAGGAGAAGAACTTCCTACTGTTGAAACTTGTATTATAAAAAAATGAAAAACTGCTGACCCCTGAGATAGATACAACTAGAAAACTAGATCAGATGTACATTTTAGAAACTTCTTGTGTCTAATTAAAAATGTGTATTTACTTTAAAATTATAAAAACCTTAATGCTAATAATATACTTCTTTTTCCACAAGGCTTTCCCAGTGGAGCTGGAGTTGACATTCACTGCCTCGTGGAAGGTAACACATGTGATAAAAAAAATACATTTTTCCACGTCATTTGGAGAATTGGAATATTTTGTTATACAACATTGGATTAAAAATTAAAACAGGTGAACAATTAGTTTTTAAATTCTCATACTAATCTGTTTCACTAAATTCTGGCCCAATAAGGACACCCTCAATTACTGAGGGCAGTGATGGCCTTTCATTTTTAGTAATTTTCCATTGTCTTTTGACATCCAGAGTTGCTTCAACATCACAATGACATAAATATCTGTAAGGAATTACAAGAGATATTTAAAGAGCTTCAGATTTAATGTAATTCAGTCAACTAATTTTGGAGCATCATAAAAAATTTAACACATTAAAATTTTCCTCTTTTTCCCCAGCAACATTTCATTCAACAGGTGTAAAGAAGAGGTCTTAAAATATCCATTACCTTATTCCACTCACTTATTATTCTCAAAAAAACACAATACTCTTCTCCCAGCTTTAAAGGAGCATTATAAAACTTCCCGTAGTAATGTCTGTCTCCAAGAGCAATTGACATGTTATCAGCAACATCCTTCGCCCGAAATTCAGCTGCCACATATCCTTTTACGTCAGTGGTGTTACTAAAGAAAGTTGCAGCAGCAAAGGACTCACAAATAAAAGTGCTTTGCAAACCCAGAGGAAGCACAATCACTTGATACAGACTAGAGTGAAACAAAAAAAGTAAATATTAGCCCTTACTTCAATGAACAAAGCACAAGACATTCATTAATTCAATACTGTCTTTTCTATTAGTAGCCTCTTAACTGTTTTTTATTATCAACGTCCAATACAAACACTTCTTATACTAAAATATTTCCATGTGTTCCACTGCATTTTGATCCAAAAGCACTGAATGCACAGCCTAGAGCTCCTCATCACATGCACACTGATGTTACATGTTTGTTTATGTTCAGAAGAACATCAAACAGGTATTTCAGGCTATGTCCTCCTCCTCCTCTTATCAAAGTTCACCTATGAAATAAGACATTGTTTGCCTCTAAAAATGATTTTTAAGTTCCCAGAAACAAGACTTTTTCTATTGAGAGGACAGATACCATTTGTAAAAAAATAAATAAAACCTGTCTGCAGACCTCTCAAAACAAAGTTTAGTCTACGGTATCCAATGACAGAAGGGCTTATTATTAGGGTTGTTAAACTAGTCATTTCCTGAAATGTTATTAGCTTTCAAATATCTTCTACTTCATTGTAATATTGAATTATGATTACCTTTCCCTTCTATCACCAACCGCACTTAGTAACGAGTAAATCCTTTTTCTCTAGAAATATATTTTGTTAATAATAAACTAAAATGAAAACACTGCTTCAGAATATGCATAAATTCTGAAATTATTATTCACTATTTACTCTGGCTCTTACAGGGAAAAAAAGGGAATTGGTTGCATGAGTTTGCTGGAAAAGGAAAATCACATGAGTAGAGGTGTGTTTGGATCCATCAGTAAAGATTTACTGTAACCTCACTGTGGATAAAGGGAAAAGAAAAACAAAACAGAACAAAACCACAAAGCCAACTGTGGAAACTCACACTTACCAGAACCAGATTTTGTTCCAGAAAACAGACAAGAGTCTTAAGCAAATATTGCTTTGCTAAGAGAGGAGAAACTGTGAGTTACAGCATAAATTTTCTCCCATTGCTAACAAAAATAATCCAGCCCTCAGAGGCAGTTCCAATCTGTTAAGTAATATAAATCTGCAGAATGTTTTTTGAAAGGGTGAAGAGCACACAGACAAACCTGATTGGTCCATTTTGATCTTCTGCTTTCCGGAGTCTAAGCAAGGGTGCAGAACCTTTTACTGCAACAAATTCTACATCAGGGAAAGGGGGATCTAAAAAAGTAAAGAAATACCAGTACTTCAGAGAGGTTTTAGAAATATTTCTGGCATCAGGGTTCTTAGCTATTTTTTCCCCCAAAAGTTCCTTGTTCATCGAGTCTTAAACCCCTGACAGACAAAACCTGCAGGCAAATTAAAACTGGTCAAGTAAAACACAGAGCCAAAATGAGCATGACGGCCTGGCAGCCCCAACTCAAAACCCTGCAATGAAGTGTATCTGCTATCTAGGGAAATTAGAGATGCTCAAAAACGATGGTAGACTTGGAAGAAGCAGTATTATCTATTAGACTATCTGACATGGCCAAGGAGAAGAAAAATACAAAACTCTGGGGCACAGAACCCACTGCAAGAAATAAAATGGTATGAAAAAAGGAGAATTTAGTAGCAACAAAAGTATTTGCAAGAAGGTAATTTCCTTAGTTACTTCCTCACAGTCAGCTAGCAATATCCAGCCCCCTAAATTGGATTTCAATATTGGTACAGAGCTCTAATCTGTTTTTGTGGGAATTTGAATCAAGGCTAACACTGAACAAATACTTCTCCCTCTAATTTCAATGGCAATAATGACAGCTGCACACTGATATGCAAATTACCACTGCCAGCCTGAAAGCAAAAAGGAAAATAGCTTCAGTGTGCACAGCCAAGGGGGCAGAGTGTGAAGCATGGATACTATCTACCCCAGAAGTCTAAAAGAACTTGCACAGATATTTACAGATATGGCTAGGCTTTTTCAATACCAACATATCAGGCTGCTGATGTGTTATCTGACTAAAGAGTAACAAATGTACATAAGCACTGCTTACGTACAGAAAACCAGGATTTCAGAGCTAGAAAGAATAATCAAAGTTGTGGAGAGAACCAAAAGAAAACCAATGCAGATCTGCCAAAGTCAAGTTACAGCAGGCAAAATCTTGATGAAATGCCTGGATTTGTCAAACAGCTGGAATACAGATAGGTGCACGTACATTTGAAACATAGAAAATCATTAATTTTGCAGGAAAAAAAGAGGTTTGTTAGAAGAACTGTCAAGAGGGTAAATAATTGCTAAATACGGAGCTAGAAAAATACATCATGTTGAAAGCAGAAGGACTGGGGTGCAGGAAGGTTATTAGAGGAGTTCTTTCAAGGCCAAAAGGAAGTACTAAGTCTGGCATTTTGTTAACAATCACCGTGCAAAATTCCAGAGTGTACAGATGAATTTTGCTGCTCAATGTTACAAATAGAGAGACATTACACAAGAAGAACTGCATCACCTTTACAACTCCTGTTTTGCAAGAATAGGATTAAATTCATCCGTATGAAGTACAAGGTGATACACTTGGGCCTACTAACAAGAATTTATACTACATATTCTAATTGCATTTGAGTAGTTGGAAAGGCATATTAGTACACATCAGAATGAGTGTTAGTCACCAAAATGACAACAGAAAGAAAAGAAAGGCTGCTCTAAAAAGCATAAGCAGATTTATGTAACACTAGAATAGTGCCACCCAAGGTACTCAAGGCTCAGGTGTGATCGCTTTAGTGTCAGAAGTTCCAACAGATGATAGTGATAGAGCTCTGAGAAACCAGTGCAAAGGATACAAGGAAGACACGGACAGAGAAGAAGACATCTTACATGAGGGAACCAAAATCTTGGGTTCATACATTTTGTAACCTATGAAGAGGAAATCTGAACGCTTACATGATCTCTGCTTTATTCAGATGCAACAGGGGAAGGGATACAACTTAAGCACAGTATGTCCAAAATAAAGCTAACAGGCCATAAAAGCACCCCTAGCTAGAAAAATACCTACCTTACCCTTGAAAAAAATCACTCCCAAGAGAACCTCCTGAAAGCTTATCTAGGAAATAGATTGCTTTGGTACTTCTCTTTACCATGTTCTGTTCAAAACCAGGCTCCAGGTGAACTACCAATGAAGAAATCAGCTACGAATGTTTAGGATTGAAATGAGAATAAGATTAATATAATGGTCAACAGCTTCCTCATGAGGGAAAGCAGAGAGGCAGGCACTGATCCCTTCTCTCCAGTGACAAGTAACAGGACCAGATGGAATGGTATGAAGCTGTGTCAGGGGAGGTTTAGGTTGGGAAGAGATTCTTCACCAGAGGGTAGCTGGGCACTGGAACAGGCTCCCCAGGGAAGTGGTCACAGCACCAAGCCTGACAGAGTTCAAGAAATGTTTGGACAATGCTCTCAGGCACATGGTGTGATTCTCAGGGCTGTCCTGTGCAGGGCCAGGAGTTGGACTTTGATGACCATTGTGGGCCCCTTCCAACTCAGAATGCTCTGTGATTCTACGAAAGCTGAGACTTTTCTGAGTTAATGAGGTGTATTGCATGGCTGCTTCCAAGAACGGGAAATGGTCTCTGGTTCAGGTCTCTTCAATGTATCTGCAGCTGCAGATACTGTAATAGTCACAGAGAGAATTTCTATCTGAACAAAATAAACGAACAAATGACATCTGACAGCCAATCTTTTTGTCCTTTGCCCATTGCAAACGTAAGAAAACATAATTTAAGAGCCATAAATTCTGTTTATTTCAGTGGTTCCTCAGCACAGACACTGTCAACAGACAGAGTGACAGGAAGATATATATATTAGGGTAGATTGATCTGGCATATTTCTCGTATCTTCCTTTCCTTCGGCATTCAGGATCACGAGGAGACACTATTTTTAATTTCTCTTCAAAATTTTTCAATTTCCAAGAAAAACCTGGGAATTTTCTATTTAATGCCAGAAAGAATGTGCATTGCATGCAGCAATTCTGCATCATTTTTCCAGATAAGCAGCACAAGGGGAAACGGGACAAAAAGATGCTGACTAAGGTCCTAACAATTACTTTTTAAATTTTCTATAATTTGACAGGGAAATGCAAATCATGAAAATAAAGAGCCATCGAGCATTGACAGCCCTAGCAAGTGGGTAAAAGAGAGCAAAATCTGTAAAAACACATAGTACTTTTAAAGGTTGGAGTTTTTTGCCCTATTTAGTTTCTAGTAAGAAATACTAATTCTACATACACAGAAGACAACCTGCCTGTTTTAATAAGAAAAGTGAACAGTACGCAACAGTGTAAAGGAGTAATAATAATAAAAATAATAATTCAAAGGAATAGATTGCATTTTTGCTTCAGTGACCAGTAAGTAAACTCTGAAGGAGTTATTCCATCTGCAGTATTTGCCCAGTATGACTTTTTTAACAAAAAAAAGAACCTTTCCAAAAATTTAACACTTAAAAATAACATTTAAAAAAAAAAGTCTGCTGGGAAGTCATCATTTTTACCAGGTTTAAAAATCCACACAGAAAAAATACTGACTTAACAGCACTTAGAACAATTGAAGGGAAAGAGAAAATGCTACAGAGAGGTGAGGATTTGCAGCAGGTGGGCTGTGAGAAAAAAGCAAGATCCTCCAGTCTCTTCAGGTGCTGTTAGCACCTCGCCTTTCTTAAAGTTGTTTTTTTTTTTTTTTTAACTCTTCACCAGCAAAACAGACTAAAATATCTGTAGCAGCACCAGGAAAACAGAGAAAAACATAGCAAGAAATGCAAGTTTATCCAGAGATGGTCCCACTCTAAGCACTTCCGTGTCACAGCAGTGCTATGTTGATAACACTTGAACATTCCACATACAGGCTAATTTTCTACAATAAAAATCCATCCAGCAATTCTCCCTCTGAACCTGAAGGCAAGCTACAGGAAAGAAGGCATATGACAGGAAGTGCCTATGACTACAGCAGCACAGAGAAACACCACGTGCCTGGACCAAAAGCCTGCTTGGTGTTAGACTGTAATCATGCTTTTCAGAAAAAGTTACCATGTTGGAAGCAGTTCACTATTAGTCATAATGAAACCACAACAGAAGAGCTAATTTTTTTTCTTTAATGCTAGAAATAAGCTGTTTACTTCTTGTTTAAAGCTCGGGTTTAATGCCTGTACTGCTGAGGACTGCACAAGCAAACCACTGCAGTAAAATATGTGAACTTTCATGAGATTCTCCAGGAGTGGTAACAGCAACATTTAATGCCTTTCCCGTCACATGACCTTTTGTAAAGCTCTGAAGCAGTAACTCTGGGACAACACTGTCCTACTTTTGTAGTGTCCTACTTATACAACCTTTGGATATATAACACATGCAAGAAAGGCTGTAAGTTGCCCATACACAGTCACATAAAAAATGAATGCACAAATCCATTTCTATCCCACACCATATATGGATATGCATAATACCTGTTAAATTGAATGTAACTTACTGAAAAACCTTTTCTTGGTGCCAGTATAGCCCTCTTTACAGCTTCCCTACATCATTCTCGGTAATGCCAAAGCTTTAAAAATAAGAATGGAATTGAACCACAAAATCCAAAACCACATGGCAACTCTTCACTGAAACTGACAGTCCACAGAAGTTAAATCAAAGACTCCTCTTAGGGCCAGGTTTTAACTAAAAACAACCCTTTGCTGAAATAAGACCATTTTCACGATCCTAATTTCTTGTAAACAAAGGACTCGTTTCACAGTTATTTGAGGGCTTAATGTCCAAAAGGTTTTTACTGAATTTTAAAACAAGGAAGTCAAAAATACTGCTAATAAAGTAAACAAAAAAAATATGGTACAGATATTGGTACGATAGAAAAGGTTGTTTATCATTTGTATGTGTCTGAAGAGTAAGTAAGTTTAATGTACATATTAAAATATAATTTTTAAAATAGGAGGGTGAAAAGAGATTTCTGACTTAGAGAAAAACATTATTTAAAGAAGGAAAGGAAGGAATGTGGATGAAAAAAATCAAGACCATATCTACAGAAAAAGACCACTTAAATCTTCTTTAAGGACCAGTCATTTCTGGAAATCCCACTCATGTGATTCCCTGTACTGACTGCAACCTTTGTTTTCCTGACCTGTGACCGAACGTCACACCATCCTGTTCATCATCACAAAGGTATGAATTCAATGAGGTAGACAGTAAAAAAGGAACTAGTGCTTGGTGCCGTGTGCCCAGCCAGGCACAGCTCTGCTCCTGTGACTTTGGCTCCTGCACTGGGAGAGCCTGAGCTCTGCTGCACAAGTAGTTCTTTCTCTTAGGCAAAATACTCCCAAGGGCCGGGATGTCTCTGAAGTCAAATGATCCTAGGCAAGGAAGGAAAGATGAAAGCAAGGAGACTGGTTCAGGGGACGCTGGTTGGCACCCCTCAGTCTTGAACACCCCAGCAAGTGACCTGCCCCTACGCCCACAAGTGAGTGTAACCCACAGCCACACAACAGACAGGGAACCAGCTTGTGCTGTCAGGTGTTTTCTGTGTCAGAGCCAGGGCCTGAGGGGGCCCTGCTTTGGGCTGCAGAGCACCCCTGGGCCAGGTGCTTTGTAGATAAATTCACCCACATCTCATTGCTACTTGTACAGACTGCTTCCAGGTTGCATTATGGTCATCTGCCTTTGCTGCCATGTGTGCAGCTGATCCCGTCTGACCCACATCTCCTGGCTCATCTCTACCTGAACATTCTATGGCTCGTCATCTGCTGTCATCTGCTCTGGTTCTTCCTGTGGCACCTTCCTCTTGTGATCTCTAGGAGCAAAAATCTAACACAACAACACAACGTAAGAAACACTTGAGTGTTCACTCCTGGAATAGTTCTGCAGACCCAGGGGGAGGTGTTCAGCCTGTGGCTGCAGAATGGGAGCTGGGTGCTGTTGGCTCAGGGGGTTTGGGTTAGGATTTGGGTTAGGGGCATGCTTGGTGCTTCCACACGTGTGGAGCTGGCATGACAGCCTCCACACCTCGGCGAGAGACGTCTGTGCTGGGATCCTGCAAACAGCCCCCACTGCTCCCACCCCACTTCCTAAGCCACTGGGATGTGAGGACCCGGCCTGGATATGCAGAGGGCTGCAGCACCGTGCTGGATGCTGGAGTCGCAGGGCAAGCACCCCGACTTGCAAAAGCAGCCCCTCCCCACATCCCCTGCCGGTGCTCAGCGCTCTGCTGCGCTGCCTCCCACCCTGACCTTTGAGCACAGGAGCCCTTTGCACGACCTGGAGCTGCCGTGATGGGATGTGTGGCACAGGGCACTGGCAGCTGCACCAAGATGAAGGCACTGGCACAGTACCTGCCATGGGACAGGAGGAAAATTTGGTCAGGGAAAACTCAGCAACGTGCTTTTCCAAATAAGGGGCCTGAGGGAAAACACCACCTTTTTCTTTTTCTTGGTTCTCTTCTGCGAGCCATCCACCCAAAGCAAACAATATGGAAATCAATTTAATTCCTTGTAGTGCCAGGTTGGGGAAGAGGATACAGCTTTCCTCCTGACAGAGGGGCATGCATCAACACCAGCACTTTCATACAGCAAGAGTCAAAAGACCTGGAGCTCTTAGCACAGCATCCCTGGAAAGAGGAGCAAAGGGTACACCTGGCAGGAAGTTGGACACAGAGGTAAACGTGCTGGTAAGATCTAGTGATGTGTGAAGTGCAACAATTGCCCAGCTGTTTTGCTCACTCCCTGCTGAGGATTCAAAACCTGGCTCTGCTCCTCTGTCCTGAGAAACAACAAAGTTCAAAGCTTCCTGAGTGAATATCAGATTTTAGAATGAGGCAAAGTGTAAACAAAAGCATTTCCTTGCTTCCTCACAATAGAGGAGAGGTATATGTTTTATAGATGTATTGTTATTCTTAACTGCTTTAACCAGCCTTGCTGTATTCCACATGTAATGTGTAAAACAATGCAAGGCAGCATTATCAGCAGCCTAGCCAAAAAGAAACTGTAACTTTAAGCAGCTTAGCTTTAGTAAAATACTGGAATACATACAGCTAAATGACACCAAGCTGAATGGAGCAGCTGATGTGTCTGAGAGATGGGATACTATTCAGAGAGACCGGGACAAGCTCAAGATACAGGCCCATGGGAACCTCAAGAGGTTTAATAAAACCATGTGCAAGGTGCTGCACCTGGGCCAGGACAATGACAAGCACAAATACAGGCTGGGTGGAGGACGGATTGAGAGGAGCCCTGAGGAGAAGGACTTGGGAGTGCTGGTGGATGAGAAGTGCGACATGACCTGGCAATGTGCACTCACAGTCCAGAAAGCCAACTGTGTCCTGTGCTACATCCAACAAAGTGGGGCCAGCAGGATAAGGGAGGGGATTTTTTCCTTCCTAGTCTGCTCTTGTGAGACCCCACCTGAACTGCTGCATCCAGTTCTGGGCTCCTCAGCACAGGAAAGAAGTGGACCTGTTGGAGCAGGTTCAGAGAAGGGCCACAAAAATGATGAGAGAGACAAACATGTCTCCTTTGAGGAAAGGCTGAGACAGCTGGGGTTGTGCAGCCTGGAGAAGAGAAGGCTCCAGAACCTTACTGTGGCCTTCCAGTACTTGAGGCAGCTTCTTAGAAAGACAGGGACAGACTTTTTAGGATCTGTATTGACAACACAAGGGGTAATAGTTTTAATTTAAGAGGGCAGATTCAGATTAGATAGTAAGGGAGGAATTTTTTACCCTGAGGGTGGTAAAATACTGGAAGAGGCATCCCAGAGGGGTGGTCAACGCCCCATGCCTTGAGACATTCAAGATTAGGCTGGACAGGGCTCTGAACAACCTGATCTGATTGTAGGGGGTTGGAGTAGATGACCTTTATAGGTCCCTTCCAATCCAAACTGGTCTATGATTCTGTGATTGTATCTTAAAATGGAAATACTAACAGGATATATGTATGACCTTTTCTCATATAAATTCATAGCTGAACAGGATTTACAATCTATATTCCTCCCCCACACAGCCTATTCTTGTATTGTTTTTTTTCCATTTTTGCATTTTCTTCATTTCATTTTCACTATAAATTTGTAATGTACCAGGCCTTTACTAAAGAGGCCCCAGTTCATACAGATGGAAAAGACAAAAAAGGGTAGAGTTTTATTCCACTTGTAAAGAACTGGTTTTAGAAAATAGGCCCTGCCAGTGATATCAATTGATCTGTAAACAGAATGAGAGAACTGTTCAGAATTATTATGACTTCACAGATACTTATGAAAAATTCTTGCTATGAAGGAGTTCAGAAAAATGGTAGAGAAGTGGAGTTCATATGAACTTAAAAACCATGCATTTGAATAGTCTGTGCATAAAAATATGAAATGCATACATAAGGATGAAAGTGTTTACATGACTGGCATCTAATTTCCTCTCTACTTAAAAAAAAAAAAAAAAGAAATCATGCTCAGGTTTTCATCATTCCCCTTTCCCCACTACATAAATCAGAAACTCCCTTCTTCACAATTCTTGTGCTCTGAAGCTGCACACTTCCATTTTTCCAGATTCTCCAGATCTCCAGATTTTCTCTCTGAAGGATGTGATGTGCTGTCACAGTAAGATCTGTCAGATTACCACAGCTCCAACAGTCCCTCCCTACTTCCTCACTGGAAAGTAGGTTTTGGGTTTTCCTTCCTTTTCCAGACCTTGAAGAATTCCCCTTATGAAAGAATAAGTTTAAGTCTTCTCCATCATACAATAGAGTAGAACAACATGGAACAATAGTAGTAGAACAATAATCTTTTATGTGTCCATGTACACCCGTGGGCAGGTGAACGAATCACATCACAACCTGATCTGTAATGCAGTATGTTTCCCATATATAAACACAAAAGTGCAGAGCTTTAAAAGATAAAACTTCGTTTGTGATGGAATACCTCCTAATTCAAGTCACTTTCTAGGCTCTCTGCTTGTGTGTCTACATTCTGACTCAAGCATTCACAGAGAGAGATGATACACAAGCAAGAGTATGTGGTCTGCAAGAATATCCTGGGCTTAAACAGAAAGAATAGCAGCTGAGAAACCCAGCTTAAACTGTCTGAGGAATACAGACTCAAGGTCAAGCCTACTCAAACCCACTGAAAAGTGCATGTACAAAAATGTAAGAAATTGCAGGATGTGTGAATAGTATGCATTGAACAAGCTCCAAATACACCCTGATTCTAAGAAGAAAGTTCAGAGGAGGAAGAGCAATGAGAAACCATTACTGAATCCAGTATGTGTTATTTTACAGGAAGGAAATACAACTGGTAATTCAGGCACAAAAAAAAATATTTTCTGTCTTAATGATTTCTTAAGTCATAGTGGTCTGCTCTAAACCAAAAAAAAAAGACTAGCCAGATTCTGTAAATATGTAGGCATTCATGAACTTTCCAAAAACCACAGTTTTGTCATATCCTTCATGAAGAATCTACTCAAAGCAAAGTTCACAGATTCAAATAACAACAGGATTTTAATGTGGCTCAACTGAAGAAATTATTCCTATTTAGAACATTAGAAGTGAAAGTAAAAAAGCCTTAGCACTTTCTCTATTATTCTGTTTTTCAAACTCTTGAAAAATGGTTGTCAATGTTCAATCATCTTAAATTCATATATGAAAACAGGCAGTGAAATTAAGAACAACACCTTGTCCGAGCACATCTTAACAAACGATATTCCAAAAGGAAAATGAACAGAGCCATGTGTAAGTAGTGTAATTGCATGTATGCCCACAAGACACTCCTTTTCTTCTCTGGAAACAGACAAAAACTCCCTTCTTGCCTTTCCTACAACTACAATACAATCACTGCCTAATCATTTTTCATAACTGACTCAATTTCCTGCTTCAGGTAGACAGGTGGTGAGAGTTTCTCTAAAGTAAGCAAAACCAACATAAAAGACTATGCAAGATGCCTGTTACTGGACGTATGAATGGAGTGGAACTTTAATGATCCATGAAGCATTTGACAGATTGCATTTACCATTCACAAGGTGATGATCAAACCCAACTTTGTGTTCAGCACAGAACTATTTTTTTAGAGGTTGCTACTTGCCAGGGAGAAAAGCAGGCTTTTAAGTCCTGAGTTACTGCTTTTTTTGATTTAGAAATACAATGGACATAATATATCCTCATTCACAAGGTACACAGATGTAGATATTCAGGATACAGAAGCAACTTTCGTAACATGCATTTACAAATCTTATTGTTTTGAAAAAACACCCAAACTTATTGCTAGCATTTACATACTTACTGTATTCTGCAACAGTCTAAAAAGTTACAAAGATTACTATCCTTGCCAGGAAATCTAGTCTGTACGGCAGCGATCATCCAATTGTCTGGAACATGTCTCTTCAAACGAGCTGAAACACCACAGTTAAGATTTCCCGAACTCTCAAAATGTAGGAGGTGTGTAAAAGCCAAGGAGACACAACATCTGGATTTGCCCCTAGCTGTGGAAACAGACTAACTAACCATGCACTTGTTAAAAGGATGGCATTTAAACCTTAAACAACTAATGTGGCCATAAACAGCAAAACACTTCTGTAGATTTCTGTTTCCTTAGAGCCTCTGTGCTTAAGGCATGTCTTGCATTTACATGGTACCATCTGGTTTTACTACATACAGGATTACAGAATAACTGAACAAATGAAGAAGAAAATTATACACCTAACTCTAAAATTATAGTTTTTATATAAATCAAGTTGCTTTTATAGACAATGCAATTCCAAAAGCAGAAGGCACAGAAGTCAAAGGTACACTGCCACAAGAATACTTTCAAAAGTATCTTTTTCATCTGAGATGAGACAGCAACAGATTTAACATCTTATTTAAATTCTCATTATTTGGTGGTTTTTTTCAGCATGATTGCTGTTGGCTTTTTAATTTTCACTTGATTTCAACTGCAAAAAGACATACCTTTATTTTTTTTGTTTCTGTTGAAAAAAAGCATAATAACTGTTTGCAGGGCAAATTTTAGATAAAGACTCCTAATATGACAAAGCAACACTACCTTTTACTGATTACTGAAAAAGTAACTACCAGATATAAAAATGCCTGTGTAGTAGAATCTTCTTTCAAAATGGAAATGACCTAAATTTCATGCAAGGACCTTTCCTGGAGCTATGCATGTGCATTTGTGAAGCACTAACTCAGCAGAGAGGAAAATATGCCAGCTGCCAAGACACAAATACCACTTCACACAGCACCTGCTGCAAAGTGTTCTCCAGAGCACTGCTGAGTAAGTGACCTGATGCAATCCTGCAGAACTTAGGAAATGTCACGGGATGACAGAGTAAAGAGCTATGACTGAGTAGCTCATACTCTGAGCATGTATCCAAAAATTACCTAAGTCAACAAAATGTTGAAACACCTTACTAGTTTTTTTACAAGACACCTGAGAAACTTGTGAAAAGAAATTATGAGACCAGTACCTTAAGTC
>VXAY01004870.1:45762-61186 GCA_013399855.1 Oxyruncus cristatus | reverse complement strand
AAAAAAAAAAAAAATCCAGGTCACTGTGTATCTAAACAGTAGCTTTAGAAAACAAGAGATGTTTTGGTTTTCATGAAGCTTAAAACCATCAGATTTACTATTAAAAATACAGTAACACTACCAATTTCAAAAATCCCCACAAATCCCCAGGTCTTCCTAAGCAGTCAGAAGAGAATTGCTTCCATCTAGTGGCTGAACAAAGTTACAGACACCAGGGAGCTCCCATGTTTCTTACTTATTCCAACTCATGGTCCTGATGGGAAAGGTGATACCATCATCAAACGTTGCTCTTCACACTGCAGCAGTAAGAGCCTAACAGAGAAAGTCTGACAGTACAAGGAGGGTACAAAACTGTTCTAAACAAAAAAATTAGCTATAAGATGTTTCTTATCACAGTGTTTTAGTGCCATACTCTCGCTGAATTGTGAAGCCGAGGCTCTCCCGACAGAACCATATTTGCTCAAATACCTTATATGTTTTGTACTCTGCCAATCAGAGGCAAAGGTGTCTGTCTGAGGTACTTGCAGGACACTCCATACCCTAAAATTCTTGCGTATTTTAGTGTTAGCTGTTGTCACAAATATCCATACAAAGTGCAGTTATTAACTCTTACTGAAAAAGTGACTTAGTCTCTAACACGGGGATTTAACTGAACTCTCCTAGATAACAATCTTATGTCTCACCCAGCAAACCACCTTTTCCCTGCTGTGCCAAAATGACACTTCAACACTCTGCACCCTCATTTCTCTCCCCCTTCTGCCACTGGACTGAAAACCCTATGAAATCTGTGAAAACAAACAATGAACAATTTTGAGCATGGAAAGAGTATTTTGACAACCCACCACGTAACACCAAAATCAACAATGCTGATTCCCTTGAGCCTCTTGCACCCAACTGGGTAAACAGTAAATACATAAAATTGTAAATACATAAAATAAATTACAGGACCTACCTGTAATTTGTGTTGTCATGGAAACGAGCAGTGAAAAATTCAAAGCTACCATGGAAATATTAACGGAGTAATTGGTGCCTGGCTGCAAATCAAAACAAACTTCAGGAGCTTTCTTGTGTGTGGTAAGTTTAAAGGTCATTTCATGAAGGAAGTCCTTCTGGTACCAACGCTGGCCTTGCACCTGAAACTGCAACCAATCAATCACAGCATGGAAATTGCAGTATTTTAGTGCACTACGTGCATTCAGTCACCTCATGTTCTTAATTAGAAGAAATAGCAGAACACATCAATACAGAGTACCAAAACTGTTCACACTGATAGTCACTCAGATTCCAAAGCTTCCAAAATTTGACAGGAATTGCACTCCCTCTTGATCAGATCTGACATTGTCCTAGTTCTTTCACTTCTCCTCCAGTCTATCCTCTTTTTTTTTTAACACTGTAATTTCCCCCAATCTGTATTTTCTGCTAATGTATAGGTCCAGGAACAGTTCACTTTCATTGTCGTATACCCTCATGGTGAGTTATAAAAGTAAGCTCACACAAACACATCTCTGGTTGCAACCTAAGGATCAAGACAAAATCAAGCTATTTTGACCCATGCCAAAATGCCAGCTACACCTCAGGATCTGTCTCAGACAGGTGTTTCCAGGCAAATTCACAGAACCATGGGGTTTTTTTTTGTTTCAGTAGTTGGTTTTGTTTGTTTTATTGTTGATTACTTCAATGATCATGAAGTTATCAACTTCAGACCTCTCCTGATCAAATTATTCCTCTGTTAACGAAAACTAAAATGACTGCTGTACTTTAACCTAGTGATAGTTTTCCTCTAAATAGATCCCATGACTTCAGGTAATTTCTTAGTGCCTCCTGGTACAAGGAGACTTGAGACAACAGCAGGTGGTCAAGAGTCCTGGCAGAGATAGTTCATATGGAAATTCCATACTGGGTTAAGGGGAGACTAAAGGCATATCACAAGGCAGAGGGAACTGACTCAGTGGAACTGGAATAGAGTTATCTGAAGCCTGAACATGACAAACTTGGAAGTACAGATAAGCAAAGCAAAATAAAGAGTATAACATGGGAAAAATCAAGCAAGCATCAGGGGACTACAACAGAGCATGGTTTCTTTCTTTTTCGAAGGCTGCCATGCAGCCTCTCTGGGTTTTTACAAGACAATTATAATGAGGAATACTGCCAGCAGTGAGTGTTTGAAAAATCAGGTTTTTTTCACATAGGTGATTGATAAAAATTGTTTTCTAGATTCAAAACATAGATTGTCACTTACTGAGTATCTGTCTTCCACATCAGTTTCCCTGACATTTCTCCGCCATTTCAAGCAGGTATCATTAAAAATTAATACATTATTGAAAGCTTCTTTTACTGCAGAGACAATTAAAAAAGGAATCAACTTACTACGAAAACGTTACCTTCTTCAACTTAATTGAATATGAGTAGCTGAAAATAAATTTTTTAAAAAAGGTTTTTAATTTCATTATCTTCTGAGGTAAAGGTACAATCTTATTTCTATGTGAATGAACAAACACGGCAAATAAAGCATGATCATTTTCCAGAGAAAATGGCTTTCGGAAAAACCCAAGCATACTATTCAGGAAATTTGTCCATGCCTAGGAGGTTATAATTATAGAAAGATCCAAGGGTTCAGACCTTCTGATGTAAGTAAAATTATTATAGAACAATTTGTTGCCCTTTAGGAAAAAGGAAGTGAGAAAAAGCATATTTGTGGATTCCAAAGGCAACTATTTCTCAAGGTCTGTCACACGAGAATTAGCATGTCAGAAGGCAAGCCTAAAGCTTCCATGATCAAAATACTACAGAAACTCTCTCTTAGAACATCCCTTGTCTGAAAACCGCCTGAACACTGTTAATCAGTGGTAAACATAGGAGCATTGTCAATAATGCTTGTATCACTTAGCTTAGTATCACCCAGCTAAGCAACAGGGAATTCTCCCACAGGTAGAGAATAATTTTTTAAGGCAACAAATGGAAAGTAGTAGGCACTGCACCATGGACTAAATTCTGGCACACAGCCCGAAATGTCACGGCACCAATCCTGCCTCAGCCAGAAGGCAAATCCTGAAGAAGCAAGTTTGCCAAATCTTTCTGAAGGGCACTTACACTGCCACTGCTCTGTTTGCAATGGCCACAATGAGCAGAAACAAAAACGTTTTGCAGAAGAAGAGGATGCTGACAGTGGCTACATGTTTGTAGTCAGCATAAGGAATTACAAAGCCTAGGAAACAGCCCATTTTCCTGTCTGCTAGACTCAAATCAGTGAAGCCTGCAGCACAGTAAGTTCTTTTATAAGCACAGAGAATACAAAACACGACCTACCCTTTGTCTGAACTGATACTGTAACTGAGACAGTGATGTTTTTGGAAGAGATGGTAGTAATATTCACCACATAGTTACTGGCAGAGTTCAGCTCTAAACACACATGTGGATTATCATCACTTGTACTGATGTTAAATATCACATCTTCTGAGAATGTCTTCTCATCCCATCTTTGGCCCAGTATATGAAACTATTGGAACAAAAATGATAGTGCAATTGGTTGTGGCTCTCCAAAATTCAGAAGACTAGTTCATTTAATCCTACTAGTTCTTGAAGAGAATACGGGGTTACATCTGTTTTAGAAGATCATTTGAACCAAAAAAATAGGCTTTTGACTAACTCTTTTGGTGCTACAAGATCTTTCATGTCTTCTGGCTGTTAAAATTTTTGGTATTTCTTCCTGTATTTCTGCAACAAACAGAAGAATCTATTAAGGAATCTAATCCAATCTATTAGCAATCTTTTGTGGACCCTGCAAATAACTCCAACACAAACAGTAAGATGTAAGCAAATACTGTTTCTTATTTATAGGACACAGATAGAAATTACGTCTCTTTGTTACTGTTTTTTTTTCCAGTTTTCCCCCTCACCCTACAGAAGCAGGAGTAAGACTGAATGTCAAACATGGATAAAAGACAAGCTTTGCTAAGATTGTCCCAGTGCAGTGGAAAATAAACCTGTTGTTTGTATGACATGAAGGGACAGACAAAACTTACCTACTTCGACTATTCTGAAGTGTACTGTAGAAAGCTGAGTTCAGGTAAGAGCATGTGCACAGAGCACATTCTACCAGAGATCAACAGTTTGCCAATTACCACTGGGTACATAAAAAACAGTTTTGAACTGTTAGGGCAACTGGGAAGCTGTTTTTTCCACCTCAGCAGTCCTCAATAAAAGTATAGAAACTAAAAATACACTGGTTTATAACACAGGAGGAGAAAGATGGGTTGTTTTCCAAAATTATTACCCAGTCTTTAAATGTATTTTCCACATTAATGTACCTACCCTGGAGACCCTAAATAATCCCCTTTTTATTTTTTTCCTTATTTGTACATACTTAAAAAAACCTCAAACCCCCAAACCTTTCTTGGGATGTTATTGTCAAAACATGGGAATTCTTACTACTTCTTTGTTCTTATGCTTACAGTTGGGAAAAAAATAAAAATGTTGAGCCTTTTGAGCAAGGCGTAGTTTAAATACACTCTGCATTTCTAAAACAAGTTACGTCCTGTATCTTTGAGAGATACACTATTCCCTTGAAATGCTTGGGTCACAGACAGGGACGGAGCCCAAGTTGTGCAGTGTTTTCTGTGGCAATGTGACCTTAAGCTCTGCAACAGAATTCACTGACGCATAAACTTAGGCTGAAACTTCTTACAGGTTCAAGCAGGTGTTTAGGTGATTTATTGGAATGGGACTCCCAAGATTTTGAGTTTCGCACCTAACTTTAAGACAGGAATTTTTTTCTCTCCTAACCCAGCCACCTGGGTTAGGTTTCTAGGTATTCACTGGGAATATCCAGACAAATTACCACACAAACAAACCCCACAAAACAAATCTCCACTGGTGGTTTAGCAGAATTAACCAGAACAAAGCTACTACCAATCTCAAATACTTCAAATACTGCCCTACTTACTGTGTATGTTTTCAGCACTCCCAGTCTTCCAGTTTTCCTTTGCCACTTCACACATGTTTCATTGAATACGGACAAATTACTGAATAATTCCTCTTCTGTGAGCAAAAACATGAACACAGAAGGAAAATCATTATTTCTCATGCAAATCTTAAGTTTGGAACAATAGTTTATTTTTCATTTTTCTATGTTTTTTGTTTGCTTTTTTCTAAACAGAAAAAAACAAACAAGGTAGGCACATGTTAGGAAGAAAGTTTTCTCTTAACTGTATTTCCTAAACTTAAAATAACAGGTTAAAGAAAGAAGCATGTTATAAGAAAATGACTCTGAAGTCTTTAAACACACAGCCAGGATTACATAAAATGAACCATGACTTTTAAGAAAGCTTCTGTGCTAGACTGGAAAAGATCATACTTGTAGCTGAATGAATGTTTTGGTTCATTATTTATCTGGGTTGCTTTTTAAAATCTATTGACATTTTTTGTTGTTTTTTTCCTAATAAATAAAATTAAACAATGTGGTCACAGTAAAACACTTCTCAAAACAAACACTAGATTAAAGGAATGAAGCCCACAGAATTAAGCATGTAGGAAGTACAGTTGTAGCAAGCAGAGATACATCCCTCAGCATACCTCTGTCAACTCACACACTTTTAAGAGTAGGCTTGTGCCTCAGAGAAAGAGCACAGCCAGGAAGCTCAACTCATCCACTCTTTTTTTAGGCAGTTCTCTCACTGCTGTCATCAGACACGGCGCAGTTGCTCTCACATGACAAGATAACGAAGCATCCTCACAGAGCCAGGAACAAAGCTCCTTCTGGTCACAGCTCAGATTGACATTGAATGTATTTGCTCCTCTTCTTTCACTCACCAGCCTTCAAATAGTCATTCCTTTGTCCTACTACCATGTTTTATTACTACATTCACTACATGACCAAGGTCTTACAAATCCAACCTCATCTGGATTCTAAGCTGAAAAGCCCTTACTGGCTGCTGAAAAACTGAAGGGAATTTATAGGACAGCAGTGGTAGATACTTCGAAATATTCATAAAACAGTTCATGTAATCTCCTACTGCAAAAGCAAGCACAGATCAGGGCACTCTTCCTCTGTATGTAAACTTCATAACCATCTCACAGGGGCCCCCTTGTAGCACATGGGAATCAAGCTGTCATAAAATAAATGAATACATCAACAGTTTCTAACATACCTATTTGTAGGCAGTTATTTAGAACTCAAGTGCAACTGTTCATGTATTTTGCGGCACTTTTTCTTTCCTTTTTTTGATTATTAATACTGCCATAAACCTGTTTTCTGATATTATTTCTAATAATTCCTCTCCATATATTCTAAAAATAGGTGTCTCACTCACTAGACCAATTTATCTCCCAACTTATTTTAACTCCTCCATTCCACACTTCTTAAATATGAAAATGCTGTTGAAAACTTCCATGTCTGCAGAATAGAAGAAAGAGATTAATCTGGGTCTCCTCTAAAACAAATTTCCTTACAAATGGTTGTGTTATTAATTGCATCTAAGTGCTGCTTATTACTGTGGTTATCTGTTTCACAGTAGTGTTCAAATACTGTAATATAAGACTTCTGTACCAACACAGAGCAAAACATTATGTTCAGTTGTTGTATTCTTTAAATGAGACATGTTTTTAAAAGACTGGATGACAAAAATCACTCACACACAGAGGGAAAACATCTGCATATCCATGAGATCTGAATTAAAATGCATAACAAGGTGGGAGGAGACAGGGGGTAAGGGGGAATAATTTCCAAAACTGTTTAGCTAGAAAATCTAGAACTTGACTAATGAGTTTATAAAGCAAAATAAAGCAGCAAACAACAAAAGTGCTCATGCTGGGTATTTAGGCAAGGAAAGAAATCTTACCTGGCCTCCTTTGAAGGAAGAAAGCAGAACTAGTATGGTTTTTTTCCTGTAACTACACCAATTTTTTTGTCATGCTTTCTGAATTTTGAGGAGGACAAGAAGAAGGACAAGACCACCAGGTAACTACCATACACTCACAGAATAGCTGGCAGACCTTTTTTCTAAAATTTTTATTTCAAATGGGTATGAGTGAAAGAGCATGAAAAGCTGTACAGAGCAATTACAACAAAACCCTGGGCTTCTGAAGAGACCACTCCCTTATCCCTACAGATCACACACTCTTTGTTCAGATAACCAAATATATAGAAAGTGCTTTGTTTAACATTAATCCAAATAACATGAACATGGTATCCAATAACAGCACAAAGGTATCTCTGAAAAAACTACTCTTGCACCTAAAGGGAAACAGGTTACTTGACACACTAGTGTTCCTGTGAAATCTAACAGAGCCAGTGACTTCCAGAGCTTGGGAACTCCATCTGTGAAACACACTGTATGTGCTGGCCTCAGTGTGACAGCATATAGTAGCATCCGGGTCTCAAATGCATTTGGTTTTGGTCAACAGCTTACACTCAGCCTCACAAATGAGATGGGATAAGCAAAGACCTTCGATTTTCCCATACCTCAGCACCATAAATTTCAACCTGTGATTAACTGAGGCCAGTGGATGTCACTGCTACTCCACTGACCTTCAGGTTGCCTTCACAATCTCCTTCCCATCCCAAGGGAAAGACTCCTAGAAACAATATGCAAATAAATACCTGGACACCAGAGCAGAAGGGTGGAAAAAGATCCTGGAAGAGTCAAATACTGAAAGACAAATTTGGGACAGGATAGAGAGGTACAAATAGCACCTGGCTGTTGGCAGCCAGGAAAGACAGGTGCTGCTGAACAGAACAGAAATGGTAGAATGCAAAAAAACAAGCAAAGTGATTCAACAGCACAAGTGAGTGTCAAAAGGGGAGCAATAATGTGAAGAAAACCAAATATATCCATTCTAAGAAGTAAAACAAGGAGTGAAGGTCTCAGCCCTTGCCTACTCCACTTTTAAAGCTCTAGCAGGAATGAGGGCCTCTCTCTGTGCTTGAGTGTCTGAGAAAAACTTCACAGCACTTACAGCCAGTGCATAAATGCCTGTGCATAATGCCCTGTCATGTTCTTCTGTCTTAACACTGTGCTGTGAGGACCAAACTTAACAATTCGCTTAGCAGTTTGTGCGAGTTCAGGTCCCAGTACTCAATGTTATCATTTGCCGAGTCACAAAAAAATAAAAAAAGTCACACACACACAACTGTGTCTGAATAGTCATTAAAAACACATGACTTCTTCCAGATACACAAGTGACTTCTCTTCAGTTGAAAGAACATTTGACTACCATTGACCTCAGCTCAAGATACATCTTATCAGTGAAGTATTTTTGAACCTGCATGAAAAAACAGTATTTACCAGAAAGAAGATAGGACTGGCTCCACTCTGGCATTTATCTTCAGCAAGTAGCTAAAAGGGCATCCACACATGCAAGTTCACTTACAGAGCTCTTCCCACCAATCCCCATACGTACATGAAATTTTGGGGAGAGAAAAAAATCCAGGTATTAGCTTTTTTTGTGCATTTTGCCTCTTCAATTCTGTGAAAGCAGTGAATGATGGGGCAAACACCATCAGCTACTGATATGGACCACACAGTCTTCTGACATAGAAATTAAATGAGAACAAACAACATCTCTAAGAGAACTTCTGCTCAGACTGCTTCAATGCCTAAGGACAAACTCCTCCTGCACAGTAGCCTTCGAAAATACATATGGAATTTACTTTACAAAGATGTATCTTCATTATTTACAACTTTCAGGTAAGTTTTTAAGAGTTTTTCACACTTTGAGTAACATACTTGCTTTCAGTTTAACTAGGATTGCCAAATTTCAGCATGTTTTCAACTTCAGCCCTGAACTTTACACAGAGGAAACTTAAAAAGGAACAGCAAAGATGCAGGTAGACATGACCATTCAGGAAGAAGCAGACAGGCAGCTAATGCTTTAGTACTTTCCATGGTTTAAAAGTATTACCCAGAGACAATCAGGAGCAGAGTAATTCATGTGTTAAACCAGACTGACAAAAACGTAACAGATGCAATTGTGAGCACACTTACAAAGGAAAGATGGGCCAGTCAGGAGTGTCAGACTAGACAGAAATAGACGGGCTGCAATCAGAAATGCATGTGATCTACTCCCAAGCTGAAAGAGGTTCCCAAGACTGGCACTTGCCATCACGAACTGGGTAATTATTAACTGAGTTTCAAACATAAATAGCTCTGCAAAAAGCCATACTTTTGTTTGCTTTAACTGTCACTGGGTTGCATCACTTCGATCTGAGAAGCAGCATCTTCCATAACACAGACTCCATCCGTGTTTTCTCAGGCAATTAAAGAAATTATCAGATTACCAGACATTTGTATATAATATATCAGATTAGGTATTTACAAGATCTCAGGACAATCAGATCCTTTTCACTGATGACTATATTATCCTAATGGTTTGACCGTGTTCTTAACCCTACAGGACCATGGGTTTTGAATCAACGCCCACAGATGTGACAACTTTTCTACTAAGCTCAAAACAGTTGACATGAATTATTTATACATGGCTGCGAAAACCAGCAGTACACTGCAAGTACAGATTTGGGAAAAAGCAACTTGAATAGACAGCCAAAGCACAAATCATCTGTTTTCTGCCCTTTTTACAGCCATGATAAACTTTAAAAATTTATAAAATTTATCAAAATCTATCAAAAATTTAAAAAAATTTATCAAGTGCTTCATAGTGCTCTGTGGAACTCACTCAAAAAGAAAAACTAGTGGCAAGGCTTTATTTTATATTTTCCCCTTCCATAAAGGAAAAAAACAACTCTAAGTCTTATATTACCTGATGTCTTATTCTGAGCCACACTCAGAACAACCTCTTCTGGTGAGAGAAATATTAAGGCTGACAATTTCTGCTCTGAAATTCACAATGGGAAAAGCAAGCTTCTTGTTGACAATGATCTTGTATTCCACCACTGCATGCTATAGTGCTTTACAAGCAAAGCCCTTCCCTGAAACAAACTGAAATATCATTCCCACATGGGAATCTCATTTTCACCGAGAAAAACTTCCCAGTTTTACCATAAAATCTCACCAGAGCTCAATACAATGTGTGTGCCTGGACTTAACAGCACACCATTTTTGCAATGAAATAAATGAAAATAAATATCTCAAAGGCACGGGCCAAGAGGAAGCTGCCAGACTATTTTTGGTGGTGCCCAATGACAAGACAGGGACCAACAGCCAAGAACTTCAACACAAGAAGTTCCACCTCCACGTGCGGAAGAACTTCTTTACACTGAGGGTGGCAAAGCACAGGAACACGCTGCCCAGGGAGGTCGTGGAGTCTCCCTCTCTGGAAACATTCAAAACCCACCTGGAAGCGCTCCTGTGTTACCTGCTCTAGGTGACCCGGCCTTGGTAGGGGGATTGGGCTGGATGACCTCCAGAGGTCCCTTCCAACCTAATGATTCCATGATTCTGTGGAACCAAGCGCTCCTACTCCACACGGGAGGAAGTTCTGCAAGGACAAGCTACACAGGACGTCCAGGCTCACACACAGCATACCAGCCAGCAGGTATTTAATTGCTGGTATGTTCTCTACACTTTAGTCTCCTGATTTTATCTATACAAATCAAGGGCTGCAAAGGAAATCCAGCTGACTATTGCCACATTTTGCTGATGGCTTAATCCAATCATTATCACTGGTAAAACTAATTTTGTAAAGCAATTTTTTAATATTTAAACTAGCTCCTAATAATGGTATTCACACAAACACATATTTATCATATATCCAAACAGACAATGCAAATCAAGGGCATTCCATAGCAATCACTTTCTAAGAAATGAAGATATTATTTGTCAAAGACAGTTTCCTGAGGATGTTCTATTAGCTTCCTTATTTCTAATGCAGTTTTTCAGGCAGTAGGAAAAGACAAGCGGTTTTCCAACTTCTATTATAAGTTATCTGGAAATGGTACATAACTCACCCTCATTTTAATGTGAATTACTGATTAATTATACACACCCTTAAGATCAGGTATATCTCAAAGGCATCAATACCAAACCAGAAAGTTTATTTCATGTTGAAGTATTTTGTTACATTTGTTACCTCTAGTAGATGTGAAAAATGCAGAAGCCAAGAAGATACAAAACCTTTGTACTAATTTCCTGTCCATGATTAGGTTTTTTTAAAGGAGGTTGGACTATTTAGGCTACTTTTACAAGCGCTTTTCTTCCATTCTACTTGATCATAACTTACGACTTTTTTGGCCTCTGATTCAACAACTAAAGCTGAAGTCTACACTTTGCCTCTGGCAAAGCTCTTGCTGAAACCCATGATAACCCTGAGTGAGTGCAGTCTGCAGGTTCAGAAAGCTCAAAAACAGAACTCAAGACAGAACTCTTGGCAATGCCAAGACTGAAAGACCTGATTTAACTCAGCCACTCTACACAATGTTGTCTTCAAAACCCATTCATGAAGTACAGCCATGCAAATTGCCTAAATGAAATATGAATCATGACTGCTAACAATGGCAGTTCACTTTAATTTGGGCACTATAAAGGCCGAGAGAACTGCTTTTCTGAACACTCATTTTGTTTGATGTCAGGTGTTTTATATTCACAGTGAATGCTCAAGACGTCAAGTAGGGCAAGAGAGGCATCACGCAGTAATTCTGTGTAAAGTGAAGTGGTAGCAGTCAAGGACACACTTCTAGTCCTTTTGAAGAACATGGGGATGTCACAAAGCTAAATGAACACTATCATCTGCAAAAGACAGCATCGTTACTTCAGAACAAGAGATGGACAGCTGTAGAACTACGTTGTGACACCTCTTTCTTAGGAGGCAGAAGAACACTGAAGAGCACAACAGTCATAGTCCAAAACATCTGTTATTTTTTGCCATTATTGAAATGTCTGTTTCCAAGCCCACAGCACGGCAACATTATTGGGTCCCCCCATTACTGGGTCTTCATTACAGGTCCCCCTTCTCAGGACTCACTCTTAATTAAGAAAACCATTCTGTACTGAAATTCAAATAACTAGATCTAGGCTGTAAAGGGAACCATGAACAAATATTACTTTGGTCATTATGAGAAAAGAAAAAAAAAAAAAAGGAGAAAAAGGGTTTGAATTCCATTTCCATTATCTTCACTGCAGCCCACTTTACAGTATTAGATCCACAAGAAAATACCATTAAATGCCTGCTGCCTCTCTGGTGACACCCCCTGGGCTTTTAAAGCTGAAGGTTCTCAGCGCAGCAATGAACCTTCAGTTGCATTAGTCCTTCTCTGTTCCAAGGTAAAAAGGCAGGCAGTTACAGAAAGATCTGTGGCATCCACTAGAAGCTGCTGTATGGTTAATACTCTCTTCCACAACGGTTTCATCCTGAAGTAACACCATGCTCCCTACCTCATATATTAAAAGGGCATTTCTTGCCTTCATCCTTCCCCTTCTTCCTACCTTCAAAACAGGAATGACAAACTATTTAAAATGCACAGCAATTCACAGCAACTTCCTACAGTAATTTTTACCTTTGCATATGTATGTAATATTCTCCCATGACTGATTTATTGTGCATTCTGAAAAATTCTTGTCTCCACTGAAATAATATCCTTCTTCACACTGGTAGTACACTCTGCTCCGTACAGTGGTAGAATTATCCCAGGTCATTGTTGTGTGCGGAATCAGCAAAGGTTTGCCACAGTCTATTTCTGGAACAGAGAAAAAGAGGAAAACAAAACCTGTAAAGGACAGCAGGCAAGGAGGAATGAACTGTCCCAGGAAGTAATTAACAGTTCACTTTTTCCCACTTCTTAGTGACTTGTAGAAGCCAGGCCAGTTCATCAGAACACAAAATGTTGTGACTGGAGACTTTCTAGCAAGGCAAGGCATTTATCCTACAAGATGAACCATAAAATAAAAGTGTCCTGATTAGAAATGGAGAGCAAGGATCTCTAAGAAAATTTTTATAAACAGATCTATCTTCCCACAACACTCTCTTATCCCCCACATGCTATTTATTCCTTTATTTTACCTATCACTAGTAACAGCAGGTATGAAAAAAAGACACATGGTCCAAGGAGTGACATGAAAGAACAGCATCAAGAAGGTCATGTTCCTTTGTCAGTGGATTTAATTCAAGCTTTGAAAAAAAGAAGCTGCTACACACAAGCAGAAGGAGCACTTCTGAAGGAAAATCTGATGGACTATTCAAACCATCTTACAGATAATTAGAAATCTAGGATAATGAATTTATCAATTAATTCATTTGCTCAGCTTTCAGGGGCTTCATAATAAAACTAGGGAACAAAAAGAATAAAAGCGAAGTTCAAATAAATGGAACAATATTATTTAGTTTAGGGTTAAAATCTGCTTTTAAATCCACAGTGGACATTATAGCCCAATAAAAGATTCTGCACCACTTCAGTTACAAGAAGCAAACACTGTAAGAATTATATCTTACCTTCACTAAAGCTTATATGCAGAAAACAAGTGCTTTTAAAACCATTTAATAATCTTAAGCAATTCTGAAATTCTACTCAAAAAAAAATAAGAGAGCAAAGAAGTAAAAACCAAAGTTTATAGAATCGTTATCTGTACAAGCTTTAAAGGAAAAATTAAACATTATGTGTTGCAATGGGCAATACACCCAACTCCACCACCATGACTACCTTGCTTTTCATATCCCTATGTGTATGAATGTATGTGTCTATTTTAAGTCATCAGAATAAGCTTTAGAATAACTAACACACATGTAAAGCATATTCTTAACTTACAGAACAACAGTGTGTGATGAGATACAAAAATTCCTGCTGCTTGGTTCCAGCTATCCACCCCAGGCCATTCTGTAAGCAGACTGAAGTGCAGCATGTTTCTGTGTAACACTGCAAACCTTCTACTTAGACTCATAACGCAGAACAAGAATATTAAAGGAGACTCTAAAAGTTCAGAGTGGTTGTAACTTACATTTTATTGCAATAAGCAGAAGACTTGATCCTACTGGATCAAGCTGAAGAGATATTAATCAGGCAACAAATGGAAAAGTGAAGCTGTGCCAGTGTGAAAACTGACTAAAGAACATAATTATTTTGAGGTCTCTTAATTAATAATATGAGCTCAGATTAAAACAACACTTCAAGTTTTGCTGGGTAAAATACTTTTTTAAAAAACGTACCTCTGTGATTCATATTATCGAGGAACTCTTTAGGCTACAATCTCCCAAATCATAGTAATATAAGGCATTTGACTCATCTGAAATTCCAATAGCATGCTTGAGAAATCATAGTTTGCAGCTTGAAACTTTCTGAATATGACAATTTTGAGGGGATGCTAATGACAAGCCAGCAGTTCAATTTCTGTGTAGTGGCTTCAACCACAGAGTAGATACTTAACTAGAAAAATGCCAGCAATTAAGGCTGAATTTTCATCTCATGGCAATTCCAATGCCCAACATGCACTGGGATTATGTTCTTAAATGGTAATTTTTAACAATTTATTGCAACTTCATTAGCAACACAGAATTAAAAAACCCTTTTTAATATATGTTCTTTTTTTTGTTTTGGGACTGAACTTCCTATGCCAGAAGACCGTATAAGCTGAATGCCCACAGAAGATAACTGCTGTTTATTACAGTGGCTGAAACAGTGTCTATGCGAAACAAATCTGAAGGCAGATTTTTTACCTTTGCACACCAAATCAGGACCATCCCACTGTCCTTTGGCATTACAGACTGCAGTCCAATTCCCGCTTGCAATTAAGTAACCAGGAAGACAATTGTAAGTAACTTCACTTCTGTATGTGCTCCCACTTACAAATGCTGGACTTGCATTCAAAACAGAAGGTGGATCCCCACAATCCACACCTAGGGAGATGAAGGAAGAGGAAGATAACCTTGTTAGTCAACCAGCAGGAGTAATGACAGCTGCAATCCCACAAGGGAGTTTACCCCTACCTTTACCAGCTAATCCTCTTCTCCTCCAGTAAACAACACTCCCTGATGTCCTCTGCACCATTCCCACTATGACTGACAGTGCTGTAGCTACTTCAGATCTGCTTCCACATAAAATAACATCATCTTTCTACCTTTCTTTCCGAACGGTATGCTAACTCTGTGACTCCTTCCTTAGTCTAGCTGCCACTTAACAGAAAACTTCACGGTTTTCTTTTGTATCTTTTAGGATTCCCCTGCTTTTACAAACCTGATTACATGTGGTAAGCTGGTTCTACACAACTTGCAGTGAGCACTAACTCAGAGGGAGGCAGATGAGCAGGAACTGCCTTTAGAAAGCAAAATTTAAAAAAGTATACAAAGACCATAAAAATGCAAAATCATAGAAAAAGTTACAACATACAATACAAAAACTTCCCGCTAAGGCAAGAGTCTACATGATGTTCAAAATCCGCTGTGGTAGCTGCTGCATTCACAAACATGCTGAGTTGTCACTCGCAAATGCAAAAAGCAAAGTCAAGTAGCACCCAGAAAAGATAAATTATTTAAAAGTACCTTTACT
>VXAY01004870.1:8560-38125 GCA_013399855.1 Oxyruncus cristatus | reverse complement strand
TTTTTTGGTGTTGTTGATGTGTTTTTCTCTCTTCCCTGGCACAACCCCTTTCCTTCCCCGAGACGCCGCCTCAGTCCCGGCCGGGCGGGTGGCCGGACTGATAAGGACAGATGCTGTCCGTAGCCAGGGGGCGGGGGGAGAAGCGGAGGACAGGGTTATTTGTGATTTCCGGGAAGGACGGCTGGAAACATACACCTGTTCGTACGTGCGAAAGGAAAATACGAGTATGCCGCTCACCGGTCGGCAAACAAGACCGAGCAGGACCTCGGGTGGTGTCGGTACCGTCTAACAGAGGCGGCTGCCGGCACGTCCCGGGGCTGGAAGCGTCCGGCGTGTCCCCCCTGCCATCGGGAGGGAGTCGCACCTGACCCCGCGCCCGGCACCGCCTGCGCGACGGCACCAAGGGCTGGTGTACGAAAATGGTGCAGGCGTTCACCGCCAGCCCTTGATGCTTTGTCAGTGCAGGCCTTAGCCGCGGTACAGGTGAATCCCGAAACATCGTTTTCAGGGAGCCCCAGGAGCGCTGGTAGCAGTAGCAGGAGCGCTGCCTGAAGAGCTTTCTGCCGTAGGAGAGCAGTAATACTCCTAACGCTCACAGCCCTCCTGCGTCTCTGTGAGCCTGAATTTTAGAAAGCTGCATGAACTTCTTTTTATCTACAAATGCAGTTGCCCAGTTACCACAATAGAGGAGTGCTAAGGCAATGAATGGGAGAAGCCTAACACAAAACTAGAATTGGGCATATTAGCTCTAATGGGATTCCTGAAGAAGTTTTGCTCATGTGCTCTGTTGTCTTTACATTAACATCCCTAAACAGCCAAGTCCTCCATCATGACTGCATTTGAGTGACATACCCTGATGTTTTGCTGCTGTGTTATAACGACAAAGACCAAACAGTGCATGTCTGATTTCAATGGATGCAAACCCAGTTTCATTAAACTATCTATTGATTTATTTAGGTAAGTTGGTCTCTTCTAGTCTTTTTTTAATTACTATTCTGCCCACTTCATTAGGTATGCATTTTTAAACAGGTTCTGCTACACTTACTCATCCCGACCAGATTCTTCAGCAGCAGTGAGTTACCTTGCAAGTGACCCTGTTTTTGGAAAACAGACCTCAGATGTCAGTACTGTGTATTTCTGCCTTAAATTACTGAAACTGGAGGCATGCATGTTCAGTGGTGGCAAGTACCTTATCAGAATAAGGAATGGTTCAGAGAGGAATTGTTGTGCACAACATATTACAATTATTTGGAAATTATAAGTTTCCTTGTCCTTGGCAGCTCACAAAGTAGCAGACCTACTAATCCCTCCAATTTCCACCATTCCTTTTATAAAAAGTAATGGAAGCAACTTTTTATAATTACAAACAGCTCATGCAACAAACAGGAAAATATTTTGGGCAGCAAGCCTGAATAAATACATCATATTTATAAAGAGAACAAGTTAAAAATTGTAACAGATATTCTTTAAAGAAAGTAACAAGGGTGTGTATCAGTTGAAAAAAGTACAGGAGCTAGACTGGAACAAACCTCCTTGCTTTACTCAGTCTGTTATTCAGTCTGTTATTTTCAGAAAATAATTATGATGGTCAAAGTAGTTGAGTTCATCCAGAGATGTCTGGAAGTTTCCTATGCATTTTTTCTTGCAACTGTCCAAATAATTGAAAATCAGAAAGCTAAACTGGTTTAAACATCTCCCCAGCCACCTGTATTCATTCAGTCTCTTTTGCAGACTGTTGAATGTCACTACGTCATCTAAATCCCATTTTTTTCTTAAAGATATTTGGCAGAGATTACACTACTTTTGACATACTTTTGACATCCTTATTTTGACATATGAAGACAAAATATTTGATACTAATGCCTCTTTCAACAAACAGATTTTTAAAACCACAGCAAACATCTTCACCTGGAGTAAATAAATGTATTTCATCCTTGTTAACAGATCACTCAGCTATACATAATGCAGTTGCATTCTCGAACAGCTTGCTATCAAGCACTTCTTTCCGGCTGGCAATGAAAAGAGTAACTGCAGCTTGATGGAAGATTCCTTCTATCTCAGTTCTACCTGTGTTGCCTATTTAAAATTAATCAGATTAATAACTGGTTTCGGGTTATCCACTTAATTCCCAGAATAAGAAATAGCAATTGTTGAAGCAGAAATAACTAGAAAAAATTGGCTGATCCTCTTCAGTTTCTTCTGAAAATGCTTCAGTAAATATTATGCAGAAGAAAAGCAGTCTCTTGTACGAATTTTTCTACAAAGGAAATATTACCACTCAAGTTGTTCTCAGCATTTCTGTCTGTGCTCTCATGTGTGCCTATGCCACTGTCTCAACTCCTGGCAAATGAAGTCAAGATGAAAAAATAAATGAGATTTCTGCAAAAGCAGAATTTGAACCTTAAATGTTGAATGCTTCTATAGAATTTCCCTGGAGGATAGGCCTTGGATGAAACATACCTCAGAGCATGCCATATACATCTCAAAACGAGAGCATGAGATAAAGCCTGCTGACAGTTGCCACTAATCAGAAAAGCAGTTCTACAGAGCAAAAGGGCTGCTATCTGTGTGTTTTAGCATAGGAGTAGCAGACCAAAGTGAGCTTTGCCACAAACCCACTGTGAGCTTTGATAAGATAACCCCTTTCTGCCTCTCTTCACTTCTCCGTCCCACCTAGTTTTGAAACTGGGATAGTATTCCTATGTGTGTTGAGGCTTAATATCATCTGAGACGATGCAACATAAATTCTGATAGAAGCTTTGTTGCCACTACAGTTTGCCCCAGTTTTTAAAGCACTAGGATTTAGCATCAACCAGTTTATGGGAGAGCATGCTAATGTTGCCAGATCTTAGAATATTGTTCAAGAAGATTGCTGACTAGCCATTGCTTCTGATTTTTTCATGCTGTGTCACTGAGGGCTGTGCTGACTAAAGGCAATAGTTATGAGGAGAGAGGCACAAAGGAAAAGTGGAGAAAAAAGGAGAAACAGCACCCCTTTCATACATTATAAAAATAATAAATAAATAATAAAGTACTTTTGTGGTTTTCTTAACTCCAAGTAGATGAACGGGTATCTTTTCCTTTTTGATCCTAGAATACCTGCTAAAATATGAAGAGAAAGGGCTGAGCAACAAGCTTAATGCTTCCTTCTCTGCCAGGCTCCCCAAGCTCACCCAGAGAAGGGTTGATCTTACTATTGCAGCTGCACAAAACTTAGTAGCAACTTATAGATCAGGCAAAAGTGAATGATAATTTATTTGATAAGTACAGGAAGAAAACTAAATCACACTGACTACAGTATTATGCTTGTATTATACTACTCTTACCATTAGCTTTGCCTATTTTTATGGGCAAGATGAGCCTAAAAGTGCTACTACAATCATTAAATGGGAAATATGGCAATTTGTCAAGTTATAGTATCTGTGAAGATGAAAAATTTCACACATGTGTCTTAGGAGAAGAAAAACCCAAATATTGTTTCCTGGACATGCTACCTGAACACATTCCTGTGCAACTTCCTCCTGGTGATCCTGCTGTAGCAGGGATGTTGAACCAGCTGATCTCCAGAGGCCCATTTCAACCGCAGCCATTCTGTGGTTCTGTGACTAGAGATCATAAACCAAACCTCTTCTCCTCAAGCTGTTCAGTGAGGTGGGGATTCTTTCCCTATGGCTTCCTTCTCTACAGACCAACTGTATTGTGTCACCCATCAATCTCATATCTGAGTCAACATTTTGTAGTGGGAAAAAGGGGAATAATCTAACAACCAAACCTATCACAGTAAATACCTTGACCTTCACTCGCTGAGTTGTTCTGTAAGCAATTAAGCCTTCCCATGCTGTTTATCCAGTTTAAGGTAACTGGTTTTATGTCAATTAGAAAGCACCTTAAATTACTGTGGAACACAATTTCAGCCGAATGAGTTTGATTTTGGATTCATAACATAATGCATTAATTTTTGGCATACAAAATGAGAGTGCTTTTGTTTGGTTACAAAACCAGCAGAAGCTCTGCTCTTTGATCTTGCAAAATTAAATTAGCTGTAACTCTATTATTGCTACATTTACTGGCAATCAAGGAGAAAGACACCCTGAGTGATGGCATTCTTATGCTGTCATAAATTGTAATAAAGGTTTAGATTGACATTTCTAGTGAAATAAAAGGTCGCCTAGTCTTTTTTTTTTTTCTCATTCTAATTGCAAAGTTGATAGTCCTGTTTAACTTCAAATAATTTCTGCAAGAAATCAAGTTTGTCTTACAATCACAGAATGATGGAACGGGTAAGGGTGGAAGGGACAACTGGAGGACACCTGGTCCAACCTCCCTGCTGCAGGGGGTCATCCTAGAGCACATGGCACAGGGTTGCATCCAGACCGTTCTTGAGTATCTCCAGTGAGGGAGAGTCCACAACTTCTCTGGGCAGCCTGTTCCAGTATAGCACAGTCACTCGCACAGTAAAGAAGTTCTTTTTCATTCTGGTGGAACTTAGGAAGTTACTGCATCATTTCTGCCCATTGCCTTGCCCTATCACTTGGCTCCACCAGGAAGAGCCTGGCTCCATCCTCTTGACACCCTCCCTGCAGATACTTACGGACATTGAGAGGTCCCCTCTAAAGTCGTCTCTGTTGGGGCTGAAAAGGCCCAGTTCCCTCAGCCTTTTCTCATAAGAGAGATACTCCAGTCCCTTAATCATCTTTGTTGCCCTCCAGTGGACCCACTCCAGGAGCTTTGTGTCCCTCTTGTCCTTAGTAGCCCAGAGTGTGGTGAGGGGAGGCCTCAACAGGGCTGAGCAGAAGGGCACAATCACCTGCTCCAACATGCTGGCAATGCTTTTCCTAATACACCCCAGGATACCATTGGCCTATTTGGCCACAGGGACAAACTGCTGGCTCGTGAACTTTCTATACACCAGAACTTGAGATTCAAATAATGTAAGCCTGTGAGAGCTAAATGATGACTGACCATTTAGGCCTGCCCTAGGGTAAGGATGTTTTTCTTACTATGTGCTATATCAATCCACTGCCTAATTACAATTACAGATTTTTTTATTTCAGGCCCATTTGATGTACACCAGAGGATGTTTTAAAGTTTGGCTGAATGTACAGTCCCATAATTTGGAAAGTGAGAAGATACATTAATGTAAATTTAGCAGTGTGGCTGTTTATATTGGGTCCTAGACTTTGAAATGGACAAAATCAAGATTAGTCAGCAGAATTTCTCAACTTACATTCAGCATCTTATTCAAACCCATTTTGTTTCTAGGCAATCGATCTGCAAGGTTATCAGCAATTTTCCTGTTAGATTTCATGAGACAGTAAGGGAGTAAGATATCCCAGGCAAGACAGGATACACAACATCTTATGGTCAGACCCTTAAAAAATCATCTCTTCCTTATCTATTTTCCTTCTGATGATTGGCAGCAATGACTGTGAAAATATTTTTGAAGGCCCTTGATTAAAATCATATGCATTAAAATAAAAACTAAGTGAAAAGTGTAATCTTCCCATAATATAAAAATGGGAGAATCTAAGCCTCACAGAATAAGCATAAAGGTGCACAGTGATTGAACACCTTTCTCAGAGAAAAACCATTCACACAAGAAACATAGTTCTGCACTGAGCGCTGAATAAGAGCTCTATAAAGAGTTCCAGGAAGTTCTTTGGGAACCTTACAAGCATATATAGTATGCCTTGAAGGAGAAATTAATCCAGGCCATCTTGTGTAAAGCAGGCTGTAACCAACAGTGCCAAATAAGAGCAGAAAGAGAGAAAAAGACATTTATGCCATAACAAGTCTTAGCATTACGAAGCATGGTATTGTGTATTAACTTTCATTAGCTCTGTGGTTGAATTAACATTGAAAGATCTTATGCCTAATCTGAAGAACTCAAGTAGCATAATGCATTGTCATTTACTGTTGAAATTAAATGCACTCAACAACTGGGAGAGGTCTGCTACCAAAATGTTCAACCAGTTCAGTATCTGGTAGACCAGTGAAGGCTCTGAGAGGGTAAACTTGTTGAATCACATAGAGCAATGGAATGAATGCTCTATGCTTTTGACAAGATAATTAAAGCCTCATCAAGAGAGAATTTTAAGCTGTTCAGTCATACTGAGGACATACACACAAAAAGGAAAAGAGTATGTCACACAACCAAACATCACATATGAAGGAAGGTGTGGAAACCACTTTCAGTTAACAGATATAATAGAAGAGAACACTTAGGTAGCAAACCCTTTTCAGAAACTTCCTGTGCCCTTAAACAGAAAAACTACTTTCACAGCTTTCAAAAATGAGGAACATTAATTACACAATTCAGAAGATACTTCCAAGTCTGATGACCAGATGAGTCAAATTCAGCATATATGGAAATGACATTTTGCTGAATACACAGTATGGGTGATATTAAATCTCACACTGCTTTTGGACAATTTGGCATGGGAGAGAACTGGAAATGAAAGAGGACAGAAGGAAAGAACAGGTTAGTAATGCTGAAAAATCAAATTGTGACATTGCCATGTTTAGTTCTTTGGTAAGAACTAAACCGGACATCAATGTTTTGTCAGTTCTTAACTGAAAGCTTTTAATTAGAAAGGAACCCACAATCCTCCCTCCCAGCACCCATCCATATTGCATTGACTAAAATAGTTCATGGAACTAGAGACAGTTCTTCCCAGATCATTGACAGAATCCATAGGACTGAATAGCAGTTATCTTCTTTAGCCTTGTGTCATTTTTTTGTGCTAAAATCGTACTTTTTAAAAAAGCTTAATTTTTATTTTCACAGGCAGTGATACTTATTAAACAGTGTTTGCAAATATTCTCTAGGTGTGTGCTGGGTAGCACCACAGCAGAGTAAAAATAGAACCCATATCCAACCACAGAGCTGCAAGCCTGCAGCATTAAGCAATATCCTTTAGTATGCCCGCTTTTAAAAAAGTTTCCAAGCATTGAGCAACATGGCTGTTCAGACCAAGATGAGCTCTGGAGGTAAAAAAAAAAACCAAAAAAACCCACACAAAACCCCCAATAAAAACTATTACAGACCCTTCATCATACCACTAATATGCACATACAAGGGAAACCATTCATAGAATGGCGGTTGTTGGAAGGGACCTTAAAGATCATCTACTTCAATGTGCCTGCTGTGGGCAGTGACACCTTCCACTAGACAAGGTTAGTCGGAGCCCCATCCAGCCTGGTCTTGAACACCTCCACTAATGGGGAGTCCACAGCTTCCCCGGGCAACCTGTTCCACTGCCTCACCACCCTCCCACAATTTCTTCCTTCTAATCTAAACCTACTCTCCTTCAGTTTAAGGCCATTTGCCCTTGTAATGTTTCTACAAGCCCACGTGAAAAGTCCCTCTCCAGCATTCTTGTACTTAGGTACTGGAAGGCCTAGTTAAACCACAGCTAGAAGAACACTTCACACAGTAGATTTAATGGAGGTACTCCAGAAGGTATGCCTTTGCTTGCATTAAAAGCTCTGATTCTCTCAAATGTACACTGACCAGCTGCACTTGAAGCAGAAAAACAGGACCTAAAAGTGTTATATTTACTAAGTAGTAAATATAACTTGAGACTAATGTATTACTCTCCTTAGAAGAGCTCTTTTGGAGTCAGGCAACTCATATTGCTACCTTAACACTACTCTAAAGAGTTCTTGTCAGTGGACTGTTTCTCTCGGCATTTTGCAGCATCTGTGACGAGTTCATGGCTGACAGCAAAAGCACTGGTCTGGAAATGGCCTCTGAGGATTCACTACTCTGAAGTCTCTTTTCCCCTCAGCCTCTACCGGTCCCACACCTTTTCTCATCTATATATTCTACCATATGACTTCCACCTTCATATCTTTTGTTTACATGTCCTTGTACTCACCTGCTACATGCTGAATAACTCAAATCCAAATATCTCAGTGCACTTAAAAAAAATGCAAGTGGAAATTTTTACTTTATTTTTAAAGCACACATTAATCTTCTTTCCAGCTCTGTAAATGGGTGAGGCCTGGGGCTGTAGAGAAATCATTTAGGACTGATTCAAACACAATCTTACGTGTTGGCAGATTCACCAATTATTGTCCTTTCTGTTTCAGCTTCCAAGTATCAAATATATCTATGCTAATTACAAGTGATGTTCATTTTTCAAGAGGGACACTTATATTAACTACTTAGGGAAACAAAATTACTTGTGATTATATTAAAGGGTTACAACAGCTGACAAGAATTCGAGATGGGATTTATTTTTTGATTAGAAGGAAGGAGAGAAGACAACAGGCAGGAATTCTACTTTCCTATTACACTTTCTCAGGTAGACTTGGTAAAAAAATATGAAGCCAGATTTTAGCCACCAAAAGCTAGCATTTTCCCCTGAATGCTCATAAAATATTTAAGTATCAAGGACAAAATCAAAAATTACACATGGGGACTTCATATCTAGCCTTTGGAGAATAAGTATTTTGCTGAAAGCTGCAATTCAGTTTAAACTGAATTAGGTTTTTCTCCCCACAAAAGCATCTAAATTCAGAGATTTGTAATAGCATAATTTATACTAAATTTGCTTAGTGCTCTAGTCCTAGTCTTGAGACACAGGCAGTCATTAAGTTATGGACGAGACTTCAGATTCTTCAAGATGTGCTAGGCTTGGACTGGGTGGCAGACAATCAAATGCCAGCCAGATTGACTGAGAATTTGAGATCAGAAAGAGTGGCTGCACTCCCCACATCAGCCACATATTTGTATCTCTTGCTTTAGGCTACTGTCTGTTTACCAGCAATCCTGAATTTTGGATGCCAGAATAAAAGGGTCTAAATTAGTGCTGTGTAACACAGAGAAGGACAAGCAAAGGCATCTGAAAGAAATGCAATCTAGAAGTTGAGAGACAGGAAGTTGAAAGCAGACCATCTTTTTCAGCTACTGTTTAGATTTTTTTAAATCTTTGTGCAAATGCTACGAATTTGAATCATAATGCTCAAAGAGTACAGCATGGTAAAAGAGAAAACAAAAGAATTCTCAGAGATGAGGCCCCAAGTCTGTCATCACTGAAGTCTCACATCCCCGTCTCAACGAACACAGTAGTCATCAGCTGCTGTATTGGCTCCAAGTTGTAGAATAGATTTCCATCCCACTGAAAATAAGAATTTCTGCCCTACACAGAAGAAGGGTGTACTTGTTGTTGAGGATGTGCGCTAACCTTCTTAAAATACTTCTGATATGAAAAGAAGACATTATTAGCTGCACAATCATAAGACAAGAAAAAACCCAAAGCAGTAGACAAGAACACAGGAGAATTTAAGAGAGTACATCTGTAATGACATTTATTAAAAGACATGCTATAACAACTAGTTAGGAAAAGAGTTAGGTATAGGTACTAAATAATCAGAAAACACGCTAACCTAAACAAACAGAATATATTACAACATAATCAAATTCACCATGCACTACACAGTCCCAAAATAGATTTCTTTAATACATCTTATATCTTCTTTTAAGTCATCTCAAGAGACATGGAATACTTTTCACGCAATGCCATAAGATACTTTACAAATGAAAGCTGTTGCTTATTAAAATATACAGACAATCTTTTTTATAAAAAAACATTTTACATTTCCATTTGTTCCCCCAAACACTTTTTTGCCAGGTTAAAAAAAAAAACAAACAAAAAACCAAAAAACATGATGTTACAAATATTTACAGTATTTTCTTGTGTTTGATGAACATTTTTATAAACTGAAAGGGAACACTTATGAAAAGGTCATGTAAAATGAGGGAATGACAGCAATTCTTAGACATGTTTTCTGTGTCTTGAATACAGTACTAAAAGTAGTCCGTTAATCTTTTGCCTTATCTCACACCATTTTGTTCACATTACAATCTCATTTTCCATTGTTTCAATCACCAACAGAAGTCTCAAAGTCTACTTGGCATTTGGTCTTTCCATCAGAAAGGAGTGTGAGAGAAAACAGGTTTTTCACATGTCTCAGGAAAACTAGAACAGTCTTTGGTCAGAGAGTGAAATGACATTCTGATGCAAGAATCTGCTTGGTTAACAACCTTTGTCTTGTGTTGCTGCAGTTCTAGGTTGAATTTTGCAGAAAGTGTATAACATATTCAAAACTAATTGGAAAGTGCTTAGAATGAAGTTTATACATGGTAGCTTCCCACGCACAAATATTGTAAAGTTTCTGAGACCCGAGAAACGGCTTACAGTGAAGACAGTAGTCTGCCAAGGTAAAAGCTTTCTTCATTTAGACTTTCAACTATTTCATTTCTTTGGGACTGCTCCAGGTACCTGTTACTATTACCCAAAGTTGGAAATACATGGGTTATGCTTGGATTCCTGCATACTGCAGTACAAAAGAAAAAAACTGCAATGGAAAAGGCAGAGTGATAATTAAATCTGTATTGAAACAGCTGTAATTCACTTCTTGTATAGTCATTGGACAACAATAATTTCTAACAATATAAATATACAATATCTAGAGGGGAAAATATATTTATTATAATTAAGACAGCAACAGATATGAAAAACCCTACATATAAAACTTCTGAAGGCACAAAAACTTTGGTACAGTTTTGTTCCTGTATCACATCCCCTGGTAATAAAACCCTGAAGTTAAGTACCTCAGAAATTTTCATTCTAACTGTTAGGATTTGCTTTAAAAAGAGCAGGCAAACAGTCTTGTATATAGCAAACAAAATCTCAGAAGATAAGTTAATTTAAAGAAAAAAATTCTGTGCAATCTGACCAGTATAATTTTAGCACAACAGTAACAATACTAAGTCTGGTAGTTCTGATCTAATTAACAACATATCACTGCCAAAGGTTAAGGCAAAACAATGCTTTTTGTAAGCAGCTGACCTCTCATTTGAAAAACAGAAGTATAAGCTATAGCAGCATTAAATGAAAAGTAGTAGGCCTACATCCCTTATAAAAGAAGAACTTATCACTTCCCTACTGACATGAATCAGAGGAGAGCAAGATAACTGATCACACAAACCTGACTGGCAGTATTATCAACAAACACTAACAGATTTCCTGGCATACAAACACCAGTGTGCTGTCTGTAATCAGAAAATGTCACCTATAGGCAAATCTCCATAGAGAGATGGAGTATCTTCAGATACTCCAAGATATTCAAATGGAATATCTTCAGCATAAGAAGGATCTCAAACTATCAGTACACAACAACAGTGCAACTGAGGACTAGCAGACAAGGCAACTGAGTTAAATGATCAATCAAAGTTTAGGAAATTTGTTCAGATATTTACAGACTTCTGAAGAAATTCAAAGAAGCAGAAGCTTTACCATTATACAGCAAACCAAGGATCATTTGAAAAGGCACTTAGCTGCTCCTGGGTTGTTAAAAAGGCCTTATTACACTTTGAACCAAGTGTGCATCCATCAAAAAAAATGGAATCAGAGGTAACCCAGAGCTGATTCGTGACCATGACAAAAACAAAGGCACAGTCATAGAATCACAATATGCCAAGCTGGAAGGGACCCACAAGGATTATCAAGTCAAACTCCTGGCTCTACACAGGACACCCCAAGAGTCACAACATGGGCCTGAGAGCACTGTACAAATGCTTATCGAACTCTGTCAGGTTTGGTGCTGTGACCACTTTCCTGGGGAGTAAGAACTCTACAGTTTCCAGTACCTACATCAAAAATTTCCAGTACCTACTAGAGTTTTAGAGTACAAATTCCAGGTTACACTGCACACGTTATCAAGTACTTCACAAACGATTTAAACAGAAATTAATAATACGTGTTAAAGAAATTATAAACCTATCTTTAACAACTCAAGGCTACAGTATAGAGAAGATGAAGCCAGAATCTTCCTGGGAGTTACAAAGTTAACAGGTTAAATGGCAACAGACCTGTATAGGATGCAGTATGTTTAAAGTCTAGCTACATATTAGGGAAGCAAATTCACTGTAAGGACTGCCAAACACAGAAACAGAGAATTTTGGAAACTCCGTTTTTGGAAACACTGAAAATTTACATGGACAATTCCCTGAGCAACTGCTCAAAGTTGTCCGTAATCTGAGTGAGAGGTAGGATTAAGGCTGTAGAAGTTCCTTTCCATCCTACGTCATTGTAAGAATCTGTAGAATAATATCACTATTTCCCAAATCCTGTTCTTTTCACAGATAGCAAGGGATTTGCTAAAATATGCTTTAGAAAACCAAGAACTGAGATGTAATTATGCTTTTACAGCCAGGCACTAATGAGTCAAGCACAAAGTATAAGAATTACTCCTTTTGCCACAATCCTTCGGCAACAATGCATTTGGATAAAGAAGGGATTATGTTTGTGCTTTTAATTACTCAAGGCAGAATATCCCATGAGAAAAACTAGCCTTAACTAATGCCTTCATTCTGCTAAGCAAACATTAAGATGTACAGTTAGCTTTGAAGCTTGCCTGGACATCTTGTAAAAGCAGATCTCCCTAACAGGCAGCATCTTTCAGAAATACACAAATCTGAAAGTAAGTTGACAAGAATAATTAAGTTGCAGAAATAGAAAAAGAAGAAACAAAAAGGATACACAACAATTCTGCCACAAAACCAAAAAGGAAACATCATAAATACCCATGCTCAGATTTTTCTTAAATTAAAAAAATGTAAGTCTCTGCAGGTAGTGTCTTCATCAGTCCTTATAGTCAAAGGAGAGCTGTTTGAAAGGACCAGCTGAATCTGGTCAATCTACAAATGGTTCTGCGACTGGTGCCCAGTTTGACTTGGATCACAGGACTTGCTTTGAGAAACTGGGTCTACTGGGGGCTGATGGATCCACCTGTCAGAGAAAGGGAAGAGCAACTTCAGTCACAGGCTTACCAAGCTAGTGAAGAGGGCTTTAAACTAAAGGTGCCAGGGGGAGGGGAACCTCAGTCCATTCCACTCCTACCAGTTTGATGCCAGCAATAGATGCCCAGAGCCTGAAGAAGAATTACAGGTCAGCAGGAAAGCACGTGAAGAGCAACACAAAGGAATTTAGCCCATAAGTAGGCTTCATTGGGGTCCCAACTTCAAGGCAATAGCACATTAGATGGGGAATAAAGAAGAGGAGTTAGAGATGTGTGCCTGGATATGCAGGGCTATGGTCTCATTGGCATGTCATGGAGACATGGTGGGATGGCTCCAAAGAGTTGAGTGTTGCAATGGAAGGATACAGGCTCTTTAGGAAGGACAGGAATGGTGGACGAGGAGGTGGTGTTGCCCTCTATGTCAATGACAGGCTGAAGCGCATGCCTCTTCACCTGGGGATGGATGAGGACTGACAGCAAAAAGGTAAAAAAAAGACTTAACAATGGTTCAGCTAGTATAGCTTGTCCTGTTTGCTCCAGCTGTTCTGCTAGAAGAACATTTTAGAAGCACTAGTTAATATCATGTGCTGTTCTGCTCACCGGACCAAAGTCCTTATTATAGAAAAGAGTAGTATACATAAGGTAATAAATTAAGTAAACTAGACATTTGAATAAGATATAGAAGGCCCAGAGCCAGGATTTTGCAAGCTTGAAGAATTCAGGTCACCTTACTGAGGAGGTCAAATTGAGGAAAAAGAAAATCGACCCCCAGAATGGGGAGGAAGGCCAGAACGGCCACTACCAAGAGAAGAATCTGGAAAGCACCGCCCCAAGCTCCGCCCAGACTCTGCCTATTGTCAATAGGTATAATTAGATGTTGTAACCATATGAATATGTATGTAACCACACATTTAGACTGTATAAATTACCCTGTTTTACATTGAGCAAAGTTTGTCCAGTGCTAGTTCGCTTGCTCCCAACATTGTCTAAATAAATACCTTGCTGCTTAAAGATTAAAAAAGTCTCTGAGCAGTTCACATTCCGAGGTTGTTCAGCATCAGGAGCTGAGTGAAAGCTTATGGCTCAGGATTAAGGCAGGACAGGAACAGGTAACTTCATAGTGGAAGTCTGCTACAGGTCACCGGACCAGGAAGACCAAGCAAATGAGGTCCTTTACAGACAGATTGGAGTGGCCTCCCATTTAAAAGCCCTGATCCTCATGACTTCAACCATCCCAGTATCTGTTATTGTACGGCAGTGCAATCCCAACAGTGCACGGCATAAGAAATCCAGGAGGTTGCCTTGACGATAACTTCCTTCTCCAAGTGATAGAGGAGCCAAGGAGGAGAGGTGCTATGCTGGATCTTGTTCTCCCAACAAGGAGGGAAATGTGAAGCTCAAGGGCCATGGCCGCCTGGACAACAAGGACCATGAAATGGTAGAGTTCAAGATCCTTAGGACAGCAAGGAGGCTGCACAGCAAGCTCACTACCCTGTACTTCAGGAGAGCAGACTTTGGCCTCTTCAGGGATCTGGCTGGTTGAGTGCCATGGGATAAAGCACTGGAAGGAAAAGAGGTCCAAGAAAGCTGGTTGATTCAAAGCTGAAAGGTGATTCAAAGATCACCTCCATCGAGCTCTGGAGTGATGCATCCCAACAAAGAGGAAGTCAGGCAGAAACACGAGGATGGTGTTAGGCGAACAAGGAGCTCCCAGACAAACTCAAATGCAAAAAGGAAGCCTACAGAGTGTGGTTGTAATGACCAGTAGCCTGGAAGGAAAAGGGAGTGATTGTCCAACCAGCCAAATTCTATGAAAGCTAAAGCTTCCCTGGAAAAGGGGAAATATAGCCCACCTTTTTGAAAAGGGAAATAAGGAAGACCCAGGGAACTATAGGTCAGTCAGTTTCACCTCACTTTCCAGCAAGGTTACGAAGTAGATCCTCCTGGAAACTATGCTAAGGCACATGGAAAATAAGGAAGTGTTGGTGACATAGCTTCACTAAAGGTAAATCATGCCTGACAGGTTTTGTGGCCTTCTACAGCAGTGGTGTATAAGGAAAAAGCAACAGATACCATTACCTGGACTTGTGCAAAGCATTTGACACTGTCCCACACAACATCCTTGTCTCTAAACCGCAGAGACATGGATTTGATGGGTGGACCACTAGGTGCATAAGGAATTGGTTAGGTGGTCACGCTCAAAGAGTTGTGGTCAATGGCTCAATGTCCAGGTGGAGACCAGAGACAAGCAGTGTTCCACCAAGGTCAATATTGGTACTGGACCTGTTTAGCACCTTTTTTGGTGACACGGACAGTGGAATTGAATGCACCCTCAACAAGTTTGCTGACACCACCAAGCTGTGTGGTACAGTCAACACACTGGAAGGAAGGGATACCATCCAGAGGGACCTGGACAGACTGAGAGATGGGCCTATAAGAACCTCATGAAGATCAACCCAAACCATTCTATGATTATATGAAACCCAAAAGATAACATGTATATTATTCCTAAACCAACTGAACTTTCCCGTACTTAGTACCTTCTGCATATTTACACAGCTGCATTGTACAGCATTTCTCCTACTTACATATGTATAGTCAGCATTGTCAATACTGTCAATAGCACACTTCTGTTGCTGTATAGCGGTCTTGTAGCATCTTTATAAGATTGGCTGCTACTGTTGAGGAATCCATTCAGTAAAGGTAGCTCAGGGGTGCAATGGAGCTGTAGGTTGAGCTCTGGGTAGTGGGAGCCTGAGACAAGAGGCTGTGAACTGCCCACCCTTTGCACAACAAAGGGCCCGGGGAGCTGTGGCCCAGCCAGGGGACCAGACACTCAAGGACACAGAGACAAAGCAGAGATCAAGGATCTCCGGACTTTTGTGCTCTTAGACTGTGAGAGTATAAAAGCTCAGGGTACTTTTGTTCAAGGTCCCTCCTCGGAGGCACCAGCTCAAGGTGTTATTTTGTTATTGCACCAAAATTAAATTATTTTAAGGATCAAGATATCTGAGACTCTGCCATGGGAAACACAGGGTCAAGTCAGTCAGGAAAGCTGCATCTGCCTGTGTGAGTATGGGGTGTGCAGCCGGGAAGGGTCTTCAATCCCAGCTCAGGTGAATCAAGTGTGACTGCCTGAGCAGCTCCTGGATGGTCAGACAGAGAAGTTTCTTTAACACTACACCTCTAACCAACATGCATTAAAGGAAGGCAAGCTAGTATCTGGCTGATTTTGCAAAAATAATTCAGATGAAAAATTTGAAAAAGTTTACTACAGAATACTCAGATCATGGTAGAAACATGCTCTCTCTTCTATAAAGCCATACAATTCATACAAGTTAATGAAAAAACCAAGAATGAGTGGCAAAACATTACAGCCGAAACAAATTCTGCAATAGTTAGAAGTACATAAATGCTATGTGTAGTGGATTTCCGTGGCTGGGTCTTGGTAGCAGGGGGCTACAGGGTGTCTTCTGTTAGAAGCTGCCAGAACCTTCCTCTGGCCTGTGGAGCCAGTGCCAGCCGGCTCCAGGATGGGCTTCCTGCTGCTGGCCAAGGCCGAGCCAATCAGGAGTGATCGCAACACCTCTGTGATAAAATATTTAAGAACAGAAAGGTATTGCACAGAAAGTATTCTAGCCAGGGAAGAGCAGAGTGAGAACTTAAGAACAACAATGTAGACACCAAGGTCAGTGCAGAAGGAGGGGCAGGAGGTGCTCCAGGCACCAGAGCTGAGGCCCTGCAGTCCGTGGTGCAGAGCAGGGTGGGGTAGCTGAGCCCCTGCAGCCCATGGGGGACCATCGGGGTGCAGAGACCCCCCTGCAGCCCAGGGAGGAGCCCATGTGGGAGCAGGTGGATGCATGAAGGAGGCTGTGACCCCGTGGGAGGCCCAGGATGGAGCAGGTCCTGCCGGAGACCTGCAACCTATGGAGAGGAAAGCCCACACCAGAACAGGTTTTTTCTGGGTAGGACTCGTGGCCCCTGTGGGGGATCCACGTCAGTACAGCTCATTCGTGAAGGACTGCACCACATGGAGGAGTGACTTACGCGACACTCCCCAGCTGCCTGAGGGATGGACTTATGCCAGAGAGGTCCATCAAGGACTGTCTCCCATGGGAGGGACCCCACGTGAGCAGGGGAATGACTCCTCTCTCTCTGCAGCAGCAGAAACAACAACTGGCCATAACCCCCATTCCCTGTCCCCCTGCACTGTTGGGGGCGAGGAGGGAAAACATGGAAGGAAGGAGGGGTGAGGGGAAGGTGTTTTTAAGATCGTTTTATTTCTCACTCTTTGGCTCTGATCCTGTTAGTAATACATTTAAGTAATATCCCCACTTCAATTCTGTTTTGTCCATGAAAGTAATCAGTAACTGAGCTCTCTCAGCTCTTAACTCATGAATCCTTAGCTGTTTTTTTATCTCTCTCTCCTCTGTCTACTTGCAGAGGGAGAGTGAGAAAGTGGCTTTAGTTGGTACCTGGCATCTGGCCCAGGATCAACCCACTACACTATGTTTGAAAGAAATACCTCTTTAAAATGTGGTAAAGTAAAATTAAATTTACTTAAAATTAATTTATTTAAAAGGAAATTCTAGAAAGAAAAGTATCTTAAAATGAAAGTTAATTTTCTAAAATATGATCAGAAGTCAATAATATTCATCTGTACATTCAAGACCTAACTGCATCTCAGTTTTGTTCCCCAAAGAGAAATCAACATTCAGGATCAAATATTTTTCATACTTACAAAGGAAAGAATGATAGCATTCTATTGCTTGAAATTCAACACTGAGATGAAGGGGGTGATGAATTATTCTACAAGAAGCTGGTGGAGATTTCAAAAATCACCAGCCCTTGTTCTTGTGGGTGACTTTAACCTGCTGGAAGTCTGCTGGGAACTCAACACAGCAGAGAAGTGGCAGTCTAGGAGATTCCCAGAGTATCCCAGAGGATAACTTCCTGTTGCAGCTGATAAATGAACCTACCAGGGGTGGGGACCTGCTAGACCTGCTGTTTACAAACAGAGAAGGGCTGGTGGGAGTTGTGGTGGTCAGAGGCTGTCTGGGCACAGTGACCAAGAAATGATTGAGTTTTCAATACTTCGTGAGGTAAGGAAGGGTGTCAACAAAACCTCTTCCCTGGAATTTTGGAGGGCAGACTTTGGCCTATTCAGGAGGCTGGTTCAGAGGGTACCTTGGGAAACAGCCCTTAAAAAACAAAGGACTCCAGGAAAGATGGACATCCTTCAAGAAAGAAATCCTGAAGGTGCAGGAGCAGGCTGTCCCTATGTGCCGAAAGGCGAGTCAGTGGGAAAGATGACTAGCCTGGCTGAACAGGGAGATTTTGCAGGAATTTAGGGGAAAAAAAGAGAGTCTATCACCTTTGGAAAAAAGGCAGGCAACTCATGAAGTGTTTAGGAATGTAGAAAGAAAATTAGAGAGGCAAAACCCAATTTGAACTTAATCTAGCCACTTTGGTTAAGGACAACAAAAAGTGTTTTTATAAATGCATCAACAGCAAAAGGAGGGGCAAGGAAAACCTCCATCTTTTGTTGGACACGGAGGGGAACATAGTTACCAAAGACTAGTTAGGCTGAACCTTGAGTACTGTGTCCCGTTCTGGGCGCCTCAGTTCAGGAAGGATATTGAGATGCTGGAGAGTGTGCAAAGAAGTGCAACAAGGCTGGTGAAGGGACTGGAGCACAGGCCCTATGAGGAGTGGCTAAGCCTGCTGGGAATGTTCAGCCTGCAGAAGAGGAGGCTCAGGAGAGACCTTATCGCTCTCTACAACTACCTGAAAGGAGGTAGGAGCAAGGTAAGGGTCAATATCTTCTCCCAGACAACCAGCAGCAGGACAAGGGAGCACAGTCTAAGCTGTGCCAGGGGAGGTTTAGGTTAGACATTAGCAAGAAATTCTTTGCAGAACGAGTGACCAGACATTGGAATGAGCTGCCCAGGGAGGTGGTCACTATCCCTGGAGGTGTTTACGAAGAGACTGGATGTGGCACTTAGTGCCATGGTCTAGTTGACAGAGCGGTCAGTTAGGTCATGGGTTGGACTTAATGATCTCAGAGGTCTTTCCCAACCTCGTTGATTCTGTGATTCTGTGAAAAAGATGCAGACACTCAAAAGAGAATATTCTGATACAGCCAATGCCTGTCAAAAAATAAGTTAAAGTCCAGAAATTGAAATGAATTTCCTGCTTGGTCTTTCTATATAGGTTTGTTTGGGTTTTTTAGTGTATTTTTTCTGGACGTGAATTTTTTTTCAGCAAAGTACTGTCATCAGACAACTGCAACTAGCTAAAAAAAGAATCACTTATGTGATTAATATAGTGAGTTAAGCCTCATTGCCACCTATACCCAATCTCTATAAAAAAAGCACAGGAAACTAGAATTCAGAGAATTACCTAATGAAAAAATGTATCTTGAAGTATCAAGGAAAACACTTTTAAAAAGACCACAAAGAGAATTATCACAAAGCCCACAATATTTTTTCAAGATACTTCAGATACCACTCTAAGCTATTACATTATACACACATAGTAAGGCACATAATAAGAAATTAAGTAAATACACACTTATATAAGTATTAGACATTATAGTGGTAGAAAACCCTCTATTTGTTTTATTTCCTGCCCCAAAAGATGACCTTCACAAAAATATCTTCTTTAAAACCTGTCAAACCATCATAGACCTGAATAGTTTCTATAAGATTGTAAACAATTATTTAGAAGAATGAAAAACTTTATTTTAAATCACAACTATTTTCTTGTTTTTTATTCCCCAAAGTACTATTACACATCAGTTCATAGTAAAAATAGGACATCAAACTTCCATTCCATGGTTAAGTCAACCTAAGTCTCTGATACCAGATCCTGAAGAAACTTGTGGAATACCTTTTATTCCACAGAGAGAAGGCACTGCCTTTTCTCTAATAATTTAATCTGTAGGAACAGCAAAGACTTTTTATTTTTATAAACAAGTTATTTGTAAAGATTTGCCAAAGTATAAACCCACACCCTGGTAACATAAATACTATTTAGAGGATACTCACAGTCACTGCTTGCTTTTCTTCAAGAAACCCGAGCACTACTTCACATTCAAATTAGTGTTTAATCTTCACTGAGTATATTTACCATTTTGTTAATAATACTCTTTGTTTGATGTATTGTAAAAGCACTCTGAAGTGTTTTCTGAGGCTGATTTAGAATGAAAACCTAAAGGATGCTCTCAAAATATAATTTTAAGTAGGAAATTTGATAGATATTGTTGCTAAAGCTATTTCACAGAAGAATCTTTCTATGGGTCACATACTCAGCTAGAATCAGAAAAGATCATCACAATTCTTTGTGTACAAATGAGCTTCTTCTTTTAAGAGACAGAGCTGGTCTCAGCTGTCTCAGTCTCTTTTTGAAGATTTTACTAAAACTGCTATGAAGCCTTATAAAGTAAGTGCACAGAAAATTCAGATTGTAGATTTTGAGAAGGAAACTCGGAGATGGTGGTTTTCTCCAAAGTCATGATTGTGAAGCTCAATGAGAGCGTGAACTGCTTCTTCCACAGAGCCCAGCTGGATAAGACCCATTTTGCAATCATTCCTGAAGTACAATAAAAAACATTATTAATCTTCACCGAATTTTCACTAGCCAACACAGAAGAGTCACGTGTTATTGTTTCAGCCATATCACACACACTGAACACTTGTATAGCAAAAGAATCAGAACTAGTTATGCACCTGCTAAAATGCAAAGATAACAAAACTATATAAATTTTGCAAAAATGGCCTAAAGCCATGCCATTCTTTCATTACGCTGGACTTCAAAAAACTGGGTCAAAATAAGGCTTGAAGGCCTTTAGGAAACACTTCTATTGTCCATATAGATGGGATTATTCTAGCAGGTATGATTGTGCTAAAATAATGCTGCCAAGTAACCTTAATCGATTTTATAACAGAGACATTGTCATCTTTTATATGACATTTTACAGATACACAGCTTGCATTTTTTAAAGAAGCGAGCACTTACTTTCCTTAAACTTACTTTACTTTGAACATATATGGAATTTGTCCAAAGGCTGCATATTTTTGATTTAATTACGATAACATAGCATCTCATTTAAAATTTTAACATTCAAATTATCATTAAAATTGTCACAGGTGTACTGCTTTTGCCTATACATATATGTACGTGGAATTATGCCTATAGTTATAAATACATAGAATGTATTTATAAAAAAACATTAGCCATCTTCCAGGATGAAAGCTTGCTGAGCAATTTTACAAGAGAACTTACGGGAAAAATTTGAAGCCTTTCACAGTAGATCCTTTACTTGTGAAAAGGTTCTTCAAATCATCAACAGTAACAGAAGGCCTAATTGAAAAAAAAAAAAAATGAACAAACCCAAAACAAACCCCCCCTCAACCTGTAGAAGAGCACAGAATTCTATAAGAATATCACGATCTCAATCTTTGCTTCTAAATTAAATTTGAACAGCAAAAACTATCTCCACGAACTCAAACCTGCTCAACACTTCAGCCCAAACAACTTGGCTTTGTGCTACAAAATTATTTTAGCTACACTATACTGCTTTTCATACAACTCCATTTCTTTCTCAGTTAAATTCAGATTGAATAAAGTTCCCTTAAGATCTTAATTAGTACCTTCATGAATACATTTCATCTTGAAATTTGAGTGACTATGCTTCATGTATTTTCAGCTCTGAAGCTTTTTATTTTATTCCAAAAGCCATTTTCTAAGGGTCTTATAATTTCCTTTGTTACTTGGACCAAATTTCATAGTTTTCTCCTTTCCCTCTCTGCACAGCTGCCAAACAAAAGAAGCCTATAAAAACTTATGTTTGGCTGTTACTCCACACATTGTTGGCAAAATTCTAGATATAAAAAAAAGATTGTTTCAGTCTTAAAGAACACCATTCTTAACACCTTTTTTTAAAAAAAAAACTTCCCCTCTACGTAAGAGGTCTGAGTTCTGTAGAAATTACTCTTTTAGAAGTGTAAGAATTATTAAAAACTGTATCTATATTAAGGAACACTGTCAATGACAAATTTGTTGTCATGTAATTCCAGTATGTAATCTCAAAACACATCTTTAATCTTTGCAAAAATTTTTAACACAGAACTTACTAGGTAAAAAAACAACTGATTAAAACTCGTAAAGAAGATGATTCAAACAGTTATCCTCATTGCTAATGATAAAATAGGGACAGTTAAAGAATTCACTTATTGTTAATTATACAGCAGAATGATGCACAGCAGAATGAAGGCCAAGGGAATGTAAAGCTTATGTCAGACTTTGTAACTTCAGAACACAACCTAAAAAACATCTCTCCAAGAAAATCACACATGTAGATACTCACGGGATGTTGGAGAGATGCAGGGTAGCAGATGGAGGAAAGATATTTTGGGCGTTCCTAGAGCCAGGATTTTTAAAGCGATGTAAAGGGCTAGTGCTATAGTCCTTGGTCAGACCTTTGTCCTCTTGCCCTTCACGAGGAAGTTGAATTGTCTGATATTTTGAAAGAGTAGTATGCATGACCCTTCCATAAAGCCTCTGTCCATTCAAGTAGTTGATAGCTAACCAACGGAAATTTAATTTGAACAGGAATAAATGGAGGGGAAGAAAAGATGATTCTTTAAACACTAACATTATTTTCTACTCAGTGCCAGATTTCACATTCTAAATTTAACCTGCAACTTGCATGTCTTGCATGTCCACCAACCAGGTGGGCTATGCCACAACATTTTATTTAAAACAAGTACAAGGATGTAATATAACCCCCAGTCTAAATGCAACACAAATGCAAAACATCATTTCAATAAAGAGCAATTGATTATTATGAAATATCTAGATATAAGATAAATTACAGGAAAATTGTATGATATTTTAATTCTAACATTTACTAGATTGAAATTCACAGGAACTTAGTTTTTAAACCACTAAGAGTATTATCAACATAGTTAAGGACAAGTTTCTATGTAGTAATGCAGCACAATGATGGATTCAATTTGTTTATGCTTGCCACTGACAGAGAGCAAATTCCTCCTTTATATTATGCTCATGCTAGTTTGAAGCATAACCATGCCTTAAAAATCAATACCTAATTGAGCCTGGGTTGCATCTGCCATCTGAACCAAAGCAATTCCTCTTTTCTTAAACATGATCTTCACACGATGCACATTACCATACACACCTGTGGAAATACAGAAAGGAAATCTTTTCATAGCCCTACTAGAAGCAGCAGAAGGGCAAGTCTGTTTCTTTTGCTTAACATTAGATTTAAAAAGAATAATCATCTCATTAAACAGCTTGGTTAGAATATTAGTATGGAGGACAGTTTTAAAGTTTGTGTATTATTTTCTGAGGAAAACCCCCAGGATCTCGGTCATGTTTATGTTCAGCTTTTAGTTAGTGCACTAGTTGTCCAAGTCCCCTTAACAGTGGCATATTAAAATATTACTGTGACAAAAATTGTCCCCTGCAATTAATGTATGAGCCAATTCTGTACAGCATTTCCTCTGATAAAATATTTGGTTTTTACTACATTTTTGTAGTAAACAAACTGGACCACACCCTGAAATTCATCTGACACTGTAAATCTTTTGCCTTTTTTGGTACCTGTGGCCTATAACTCCTGACTCAAATTACTGAAATTTTAAAACCAGTGCATTCTCTTGTGCATTTTTTGGACACGGACAAAACAATGAAGCTTGAATTAACCAGCAGGCATCAGATAAATAAAAAGAATGCCAGCCCTGTGGTTTCTCAAGGGATATTTGACATATCTTACCAAATAGGATGAAAAGTCCATATGGTGTGATGGCCTGTTTAAATGATAAAATGCGTATATTATTTCTAAAGCCATGCAAATAAAGACATCTATTCCATAAGTGTATGGTAAACAAAAAGAATGGAAGAAATACTGCACACCAATACGTAAACTTGTCTCTCCAAAAGCCATTCCCTGCAATAACTACAGTGTATGGCACTCTTGTTAGTACATATTTGCAACGCATGTGTAAAATATTTAAACACGCTAACCCTTTAGCTCATGCATTTTTGTCACTCAAGACTCAGTCTGTCATGCTGCAGAAGTTATTAATATTTTAAGTAGCTTCATTATTTGAACTTATTCTTTCTAAGCTAGCAGCTCATTCCCTAAAAAAACAAAAAACATTTGCTAAACTAAAAACAGAACATTCAAGAACTCCTTTGTATTTTGTGAAGAGCAGACTACACCTATGAAACCAAACCTAGTTGCTTCAAAATGTGTTTGCTTTGTCTTCAATTGTGTCCCCATCCCTTTACGTGATGACCGTGACATTCTAAAGTGATATACATACACTTTAACTAATGTTAATGTTTATACATGAAGCTCAAAGAAAATGGTATTTAAATTGTATTTGAACAGAAGCTGTTCAATTAAATTCTTGTATGCCAAGCACCAAAGATCATTTACACCCTAATGCAGCCAAAATTTATTCAATTCAGACAAAGGTTTTGCCAGTAATGAGTATTAAAAATACCTGAATATCACAAGCACTACTCACACTCTGTAGCCCTACTCCTTCTCATCTCACAACATTTGAAATGTGTAACGAAATATCTAAGTTTTTCAAAAAAGGAAGATACTGCAGCCTAAGTGCAAGCTCATACCCATTTATTGCTAGCATTTAGTAATAGAGAACAATTACTATCAATGTGAAATTCAAATTCGTGAAGAGTTTATCTTTCTGGCCTAAATATTTTAATTCAGTGTGGAGGGGTGTTTCTAAGAAATTTCTTATCCAAACGAGACCACAATATTTCTACCAAAAAAAAAAAAAAAAAGTTTTGGAAGAAAAAACCAGGTAATTTAAAAGTCACAAGCAAATGTTCAAGTGCACACTGAAACCCTCCAATAGAGGAGAAATACAAAATGAAATAAGGTCAATAAGATTTCCTATGCACAGAAAAAGAAGTGATAGGGCTCAGACAACCACTACTGAACGACAAGTGTTACACAGTTGCCACGAAATGTATTTCAACAATTAATTATGTTGGACATACTTATTTTAAAATTTTTAAGAAGTTCAGCATTATTTAATGCATTGATACTGTAACATGCATTACATCACAAGGTTCTACATCTACTCCTTAGATATGGTTAGTATTATGTAAAGGAGCAATGTCCTAAAAATAGCTCTGACCTTTGTTTGACATATGCTTATTCTTAAGAAGCACACTCTTTGAAGATTCAGAGAATCATCCTTAATCAGTTGCAGAAAGCACATCCATGGCCATCATCAGAGACTCACTGATATGATATACTGACAAATCAAAGAAAAAGTGACTTGTCTTACAGCCCTATCTGCAGCTGTTTCTTTTGATGCTTACTGTGGAATTTGGCTGTTAGTGCAAAACCAGAAACAAAACAATTACTTAAAGAAACTGGTCAACAGATCTTTAAACCTCAGAATATGAAGGTAATTTCCATGTTGCCATCACTCCTAGTTTTAAGTTTTATGGTTAGGTAAATGTATTGAGTGTGTAAAACAAGAATTTTACATTGCTGCAATAGGACTGCTTATCATCAATTAAGTAGAATTGTATTTTAAGTCATGGCCTTGGTAGAACTTGATTTTTGCTTTTTTTAAAAGATGTACATGGCTGTTAATTAAGCACAGATCAGCCTGCAATATTTGACTAACAGGAGTAACATTATGTCATGTCGTGTCATAATGTCTATCTCATGTCACTTCCACTATATGTCTATGTCACTTCCACTATAAAAATAACTTTCCAAGTTGTCCTTGGTAATTTTACTGCCAACATACGAAAAAAACCAAAATCTGTGTGGTACTACAAAAAGTGAACATGTGTATATATTCACTTTTAAAAACAGATGTACAGTGATGTCAATAGCAAAGCATACCTGTGTCCTTCCTCTCCAACCTGGGAAAAGTTGCAAAACTAGAAAGATCCTATCCAAGTTCAGAAAGGTACTTGATTTGGCATGCTTTCATCTCCTTTTTCTCTTCCCTCCTTTTTTTCTAATTCCTTGTTTTCTAATAAATGAAAAATTCTTTGCCTTCTTTACAGATAAAGTAGCACAGAGGAATCGTATTAACAGAGATACCAGTCAATTTAGTCGTAATAGATGTTGTTCATATCTTTAAACATTTCTCACAATTTTACCATAGACTTCTTTCTATTTACAAGCTACACTGCTAACACAGGTTTCCTAAAGTAAATTGTATCAGGAAGTTTTTCACTGATGGCTGGAGTTTTTCAGCCTCATCAATATTACAAACTACCTCAAACAAGTATAGAGCTGTCCTGTTTTTTCTATTATCAGTATAGAGAATTTCTCTTATTCCTTCAGCTAACGTCCATTTCCAAGAAGGATTCTGGCAGTTGGTACAAGGTGATACTTGCATCAGTTCCACCAAGCAAACTTACTTCAGGGTTGAGGTTGCTGACTAGTAAAACAGAATTGCCTGGAATACCAGGAACAGCAGGAATCTGTCCAGACACTGCTGACGGGCTGATTGTGAGAGAACCAAGTGCTCCAGGAACACCTGGAACTGGAAGACCTGGAAGGGTATAAATAGCATCACTTGACATCTCAAAGTGGAAGAGAAAGAAGAGAAAAGCAGATTATGTTTGGCGGCAAAAACATCAATATTCCATTTAAAAATGTTTTTAAGGAATTTAGTTATTAATACTACCCGACCAATAAAGCAGGAAGTGCCTCCCTTTCAGAGATGAAGAAATATCCAGCTACACAAGCAGCCCCAAACAAAAGGGGACATAAATTGCAGTCCAAGAAAGAAGAAAAATAATTCAGCACAAAAGTTTATCCTGTGCTAGAAAGGAAAAGATCACTCAGTCTAAAAGACTATTTATTTCTCTTTCTAGCCAGGAAAGGGGAGACTTCTTGTATTTGCATTGAGTGTCATTGCAGTCTTATGATTCTTAGAAAAACAGATGCTTAATTTCCTCTCTTGCAGGTAATCTTTATCATGGCATTTAATTTCTTATTCCAGTATAAACTACATCAGCATATGGTTTTTATTACAGAAAGTAATTTTACTGATTTATATGAGAAAGAGAATCAGAATTACTCAAAGGGATATTGTGTTCTGATTGCTATATCTGAAAACAATTTGCTTTAAATAGGTGTATTCAGATAGCCCACTAGCCATAACTACAAATACCACATTTTTAGAAAACACAAACTTACCAGCACCTTGAGGAAAGCCTAAGGGTTGGACAAATCCAGCAGCCCCTGTATATGATGGGAATATCATATTTTGAGTGGCTAGAGAGAGCAGACACATCTAATTAAAACACATTTTAAAAGTTCTGGAAAATAAAAGAGGTTTCAAGACTCAGAATCAGCTGCCAGTGTTGCTATTCTGATTTTGTCTGTGATTACACATCTTATAAAATGTTTGCATTAAAATCTCTCATCGAAATCCAAAAATCTATTTTTTACAAAGGAAATTTGCAGCCACTTTTGAAGGCAAATATTCTGGTCAGCCTCAATGTCCCTCTCTAAAATGAAGTTGGGGCAAAACAAGTTAGACAAGTATGAATAGGAAAGCACAGCATAGACTAGTATCCAATAAAGTTAATATGTCTGTGGTGTTCAACAGTTTTTATTCACATGATGGATATGCATTCTGGAAATGTGCTGGAAGTAAATACAGTCAAAGATATTTTGTAATGATAAGATACAGCTATTTACTTGATATTTCTAAAACGAATATAAGCTAAACAAGATAACAACTAATCTGAATTCTGAATTTTACTATTTTACTATTACTGAATTTTATTTATGCTGAGATGCATAAAGTATTTTGCTTTTTAAAGATATGTACTTTCCCAGTTAGCCTAACTTCATAAATAACCAGTGGTTTTTATGGTTCCTCTGGAAATCACAAGCATGAGACACATTTGGAATAGCAACATATGGACAGTCCCAGCCTCACAGATGACTCAGGGAGTTTCACATTAGTATGTGGAGTTAATGTGTTTCTGCTACCCAAGGCAGCAGAAAAACTTGTGTTCTAAGAGGCAGTTAGGTACAAGCCCGAGTTGTGGATTCTTTCAAATGTTAGCAAACACCAGATTTTTTTCTTTAAAATGGGACATGGATAATCAAGAAATACATCCTACAAGCTAGGTAATGTGTCTGGTTTACTAGTCAAACCTCCACTATTGACTAAAATACAGCCACATTCACTAGTGAATGGTCCTTGATACAATGTATGATACAATACCATAAGTATCCATCATGAATTACAAAAGCAACACATGGAACAGAGACCAAAGATCAAGTATTCATGAATATTGCATCAGGTTACACCTTCCCTTATCTGTGGCAACAAAGTGTCTTTCATACAAACAACAGAATACATATATCACACCAAAGCAAGTAATTGTGTTCTTAAAATACATGCACTGGTGCATTATACTGACAAGTTCTGGCAATACAGTTATTAATCACTTATTCACAATCTAAAAATGTTAATGGAAACATTATCAAAGAAATAGATAAAGAGCTTTTATTCTGCCAAATAAGACCTGCATGTTGCACACCGATACCAAAATCAGGCATGTAAAAATTGTCAAACTGAACTAATGCTGAAAGATCTGGAATTCTTTGTTGCCTTTTTTTTTTCCTTTAACATGTAAAAACATTTGCTTCATGGCTAGCAGCTAGCTTTCAAAGCAAGCTAATTCATGTATCTCTGCTTATGATTACTGGGTGAAAGTGCAAAATATTCACAAAATCTGCTTGTTTACAGTGCAGTATCTTTTTCACCAAAACCAAAACTTAATAGAAAAAAAGAGAGAAACAAATTTCAAGAGCAGTTCAGTTTTGCTATTAAGATAACTACAGGTCTAGGAAAAAAAAAGGATGTATTATTCTGATAGTTACCTGTTTTATCTTATAAGTCTCCATCCAAAATACATCCACTAGTAATGACACCAGAAGTGCACGTGCTGACATGACTCACAACATCTTTATCTCATGTTCTGTAACTAAGCCTATCAGAACATGCCAATGACAAGATATACATGTTGTCACCACTGACAGAAAGGCTTAGAAGCATGGTTCTCCCCATCTACAGCTATTTTTTTAAAAGAAAAATATCTATGCCGATGCTTCACTGCGACTTCACTATAAACAAATTTTGGTACAGACATCAGACTATTCTTCATACCAGCACCTCTGCTGTTCTTACTAATACAATAAATGAAAACTGTAATATGAAAAATGAGAAGCTTGAAAGAGTGAGGACGAGCAAATGGAGCAGCCTTCATGCGTTATCCTCCAAAAGCATACAGTTATCTCTGCAAGTTCGTCCTTAATCAACTCTAATTGTACTTTCCCCTTCCAATGACATTTCAAATAGTGCAAGTCTAATTAATCAGAATATATTAGACCTGTAAAAGCATATTTCTATAATGCTGTATGGCAAATTCTGCCCCCCTCGCTCCACCCCACAGTATAAAGACAGCTGTACATTATGTAAAGATCCAAGTCCTGTCTTTAAGGGGAGCAGTAAGAACAACTGAGAAAGTAGTGACTGCAACTCACTTTCTTATTCTAATCTAAGCTAACTAACTCAACTATCCAAAAAGCCAAAGGAAACCCAGTATCTGCCCTAGCCATCACAGAAAACTAAAGGAAAAACTGGAATTATTCCCCCACCCTTTCTACTGTGCTAATCAACTGGACAGCACTTCGAC
>VXAY01004867.1:4485-19152 GCA_013399855.1 Oxyruncus cristatus | reverse complement strand
TGGAACAAGTGAAACCGTGACACTGTTGAATCAGACCCATCCAGTTCAGCCAGATGTTTCTAGAGAAGGCTTGGTAACCTTGCGGGAGGAAGGTTTTACCCCAGAAAACTAAGCCTATTGCTTCTTGTAATAGCCATGTCAATCACATTTCTTCTCCTTCCTCGAGCCCCTGGGTCCTTGCCCTGGGCCAACCTATTGGAGCAGGTGGAGCATGGGCGCCTGCATGTCTTTTCTGTCCAGTTCTGGCTCTTGTGAGACAATACAGGCATTACAGTCAAGTTTTATGGGAAGTGCTTTAAACTTGAGTCATGAGAAGGTGGTGGCTGATGTTGTGAAAAAAAAGCTTGTAATTGAGGAGTTGTGGAAATTTAGCAGCCAAGATGAGTATTTGCATAGAGAAGGTGTGCTGGGAAGTCTGAAATTCATCATTACCAAGAAAAGTTTCAGTAACCCAACTTGGGTTTGGCTTGCTTGTGTTCATCTTTTTTTTTTTTTCTTTTAAGAAATCCAGCCAAATCATGAACCTGTCAGAGGCCCTTAGTTAACCAGTGTGGTGGTTGTAAAGCATCCAGTGACGTGACTCTCAGATCCTTCTAACTGGATGTCAAGAGGTGGATCTGTTGGTGAGTCCTCCCCATCCCTTAATGCTTCTGACCTTTTCCACATGTCTACAAGTGTTATACTGAGCTTGATGGGAAGTGTAAGTCAGTAAAGCCTTCCTCTCCTTCTCTCCATAGGCTAATAAGCCTCAGAATATAATTTTCCACCTATTTTGTTAATTCTGTCTGTTTATCCACTTGATTACAATAGATACATCCATCATGTGCTTCTAGCTTCTCTCTTCTCATGTCTCTTCCACATCATCCAGTGACATGAATGAAAAGCTGTAGCCTTGTCCTCACAGCACCTACACTCAGTTCAGACTTAGGTCTCTTGTGAGCATTTCTGTCTATTGATTAAAACATTAGGAGGAATGTCAGCTTGGAAGCAATGGGTTTGATTAGACCAACAAAAAAGCAGTGAACTTTGATTAAAAGTGCATGAGGAACTGTAGCCACTGTTTTTTAATGTGCTGGAGGGAGGTTGGAGTACATAGCCAAATGAGAGCATCGGTTGAGAAGCTAATGAGAGATATTTGCAGGCTGAACGTGAACATCATGCATAAGGTCTTCTGCAGGATCTAGGAGTATGGAAAAATGTCTGTATATATTTAAAGGGGACTGCAGATTTTTTTGCTAGTGAACTGTAGTGACTGCAGGAACTTCATGGTTGCATGAGGTACGTAGAGGACAGTTGAGTCTGTAGGATGCTCTTCTTGTGTGAAGATTGGGTTTAACTTGGATCAATCAGTCAGTGAAGTACTGAAAGACTTCATGTATTCATAGAATCATAGAATTCTAGAATGGTTTGGGTTAGAAGGGACCTTCAAGATCATCTAGTTCCAGCCATGGGCAGGGACACCTTTCACTAGACCAGGTTGCTCAAAGCCCCATCCAACCTGGCCTTGAACACTTCCAGGGATGGGGTGCAACTTCTCTGGGCAACCTGTGCCAGCACCTCACCACCCTCAGTCAAGAATTTCTTCCCAGTATCTCATCTAAACCTGCTCTCTGTCAGCTTGAAGCCATTCCTCCTTGTCCTATCACTCCATGCCCTTGTCCAAAGGCCCTCTCCCACTCTCTTGTAGCCCTTTTAGGTACTGGAAGGTTCTTTAATGTCTCCCCAGCACCTTCTCTTCTCCAGGCTGAACAACTCAACTCTCTCAGCCTGTCTCCATAGCAGAGGTGCTCCAGCCCTCTGATTACCTTCATGGCCTCCTCTGGACTTGCTCCATGTCCTTATGTTGGGGGCCCCAGAGCTGGATGCAGTATTACAGGTGGGGTGTCACCAGAGCAGAGTAGAGGGTGGAGTACTTGGCAGTTGGCTGGTGGGAAAAGTTTTCTGGGATCAACACAGATGTGTGGTCTGAAAGCGTGAGGCTTTGCAAGAGCATCTCATAGTGTTGGTTTGTGTTTGGTTTGCCCTGAGGAGCTGATATGGGTGGTAGGGCCAAGTGGGAGTATTTTGTGAGGTGTTCACAAAGAAGCAACTTAGGAAAAATTTTGGAGAGACCAGTGAAGACCAGAGACCATCTGCCTCCTCTCTTAACAAAAGCAAGTGGCTTTTGGAAGGTGGGGGTTTGATTCAAGTCACCATTAGGAGGGAGACCCTAAAGCCCAAGCAATAGGTGTCTGGTTTCTGTCTTCCTGATTGGAGGTTGGTCCCTGGCATTGGATGGCCAAATTGGAGACAGATGATGGCTCTTACATGGTATAGATGGGGAGGAGGAGTGAAGCAGGTGTCAGGGAAGTGAGCACATCCTCCTCTTTGGTCTCCCTTTCCTCTTTGCTTGTTCCAGTGTCAAATATCTGTATGTGAGCTCAGTCCATCTTCTCCTCTGGGGCTGTAGCTGGTTTTTTTTCAAGCTGAGCCCTGAGACTGTCAGGATGGGCAAAGCTGATGTCAAACCATCCAGGAAGGAAGAGATGAGTAATAAAAAGCTTCCAACTTCCTTTTTACAGGGAAAAGTGCATACATACCCTGTATAGCACTTGCTACATGGGACCATCCTCTTTGCCTCCTGGAGGCTTTGATCCCTGTGAGTGATTGTTGTGTATTTGAGCTTTATATTGACCTCAGTTACCTCTCCTAAAGGTCAGTCTGAACTTGCAAGCCACTTGCTGCTGGGAAGAATTTTTTTCTGGTTTTGATTAAGCTGGAAGTAGGACCTGGTGGCTTTGTCCTGGAAGTCTGGGCTAAGGGAACATCTCTCTAGGCAAGATGCTGGAGTTATTCTGGGTTGAAGTAAGCTCTGAAGGCCTTCTGGTCCAGCCCTCTGCTCAGTGCAGGGCCAGCTTCTACGTCAAACCTCATCCAGGGCCTCATCCAGCTGAGTCTTAATGCTGTTTTCAAGGACGGAGACTGAACACCCCCTTGAGTCACCTGTTGGGTGCTGAACCACAGCTCAAAGTGAAGGAATTTTCTAATATCCCATTGGAGTTTCCTGTGCTGCAGCTACCAATCCTCAGACCTGGAGCTGAGCAGCTGCCATGGTTTGCTGCTGGAGAAGGCTTTCTGCTCCCGGTCTTTTCCATGCCCCTGGCATATCGCTGTTGGGTTTCTCAGCTCCTCAGGGATGTCACCACTTTCTAGCAAGGCAGCAGCACATGTGTGCCTGTGTGCACTGAGAAGGCTTATTGCCAGCTGACCTAATTATTATAATCTCACTCATCTCTAGATAGTGCAGGTTTCCTTGGCTCTCAGGAGGCTTCCTGGGTTTCTCCAAGCTGCTGTTTTGATTTCTTGTCTGTCTTTTAATAATATTATTTGTTCGTTCAGGCTAGGTAAAGCCAGAGAATAAGGTTTGTAGCCAGATAGAGTGTAATACTTGTGAACTTTCCTGCTCCGATGGCCATCCTGCTGGGTTTGGTGGCCCCAGCCTGCCAGACCTTCAAGGCAACCCCCTGCGTGCATTTCCTTGCAGCCCCGCTCTTCATCATGACTCCCTCCTCTTCCCCCTGCCCTGACTATACACATGCATCCTCTTTACTGCAGAAATCATCTGGCTGACGAAGTTAATGGGTGAAAATTGTGCATTGCCACTTTCTTCCCTGCTCTTGGATGCAGAGAAGAAAGTTGCCTATCCCATTTTTTTGTCCCCTATTCCATTTTATTGTTCCCCATCCTATTTTTGTTGTTGTTCCCTACCCTGCTTTTTTGTTCCCTATCCTGTTTTTTCTTCCTTCTGCCCTGCCCTTCCTGCTGCAGATTCTCCCTTCCTTACCTGCCCCCTTCTCTGTTCATAAGGAGTTCACTTGGCTACAGATATAGGCCAGGTACCTTTTAAAGATGTGAATTCTTTTTTCAGCAAGACAGGGGTTTGTAGCATGTTAACAGGATTTAACAAGTACTTCAGCACAAATAAAATAAAGCTTAGGAGAGGAAAAAAAACACAAAACCCAACCCAACTTGCCTTGCAACTTGGTGTGAGTTCCCTCTATTCATAAACTTAATTTTCTTTCTGAAAATTTTAGTTGGGATTTATCCCTGTGCTATCTGAGAGCCTCTGCAGTCCCTGTCAGCCACAGGATAACCCAGTATAAAATGGTGCCTCCTTGCAGGGATAGGGCTTACTGTTAAGCTTCCTGGTTAAACCACCTAGTGGGATCAACAGAGGTAAGCAGCACCATGGGAGCTTGGTGGCAGAGGGTTTGAAAAACAACAAGTCAGCAGCATTATCCTAAAAATGTTTGGGTTTTTTATCCCCTTGTCATGTACAAGATCCAGTTTGTCCTGAAAGGGAGCTGGAGAGCATGCAGCAGTGAGGCTTTATCTGTGTTGGGGTTTTTGCAGCCCTAGGTGTTACCTTGTGTGATGCCTGATAGTCTTCAGAGAGTAAATATTTTCTCCTGAGGCAGAGCAGCCTGTGGAGGAGCTGGGAACAAGCCAAAGCTGAGGCATTGCTGCGACGATAAAGCCCAAAATGCTGTGACTGGGGTTGTGCCCCACATCACACCTTGCCTGTAGAATTGGGGCTGCAGCAGTGTCCCCTCTTTTTGGGGGGAAGTGGGCTCCCATTTTCCTTATTTCACAGAATCATTTAGGTTGGAAAAGACCTCCAAGATTTCCCTCTTAAAACATATATATATATATGTGAACTTTTCTGAGATTCCTATGACTTTCTAACATATATGTGGATTACAATAACACTTTAAATTGCATCTTCTGTCCTGGAGCACTGCTGCATCCTTTGAGTGGGTACCCCAGGTTGTCCTCAGATATTCTGAATACTCCTCAACTTCAGCCCATAGAACAAATAATTGATGCTAATTGTATTTTTTTCCCAGTTAATTAGCCTGTAGAAAAATTTTGGTAGTGAGGGTAGTTGTGGGGGATAAGAGGATTTTTCACTGGGATCAATGAGAATAGGTATTTTTACTTTGTTAAAACAGGAAACAAAATGATGTCAAGTCCTATTTCAATCCAAAATGAAATCTCACTTGAAGTATTTTACACCATAATGAAGAGATGTGGAAATTTAGTGTACTTCACCATGAAATAAAAGTTAAAATCCTTTGTTTAAAAATACTAATCACTAAAAAAACCATGAAAGAACTTTTCCCAGTATTTTCTTACCAGTGTTTTGGCTGCTGAGACTTGATCAAAACTATTTAAAATTCACCAAGCCAAAGGTGGGCTGCTAGCAAACAAATGATTTTTAAAAAATGATTATTATTTGATGTTTTCAGCCCTTTGCTTCTGGAAAGGTGGATTCAGTTCCTTGAGTGACTGTAACAGAGGAGAAATGCGACCCTCATCCCACACTGGAGGAGGGGACACATGGGGCTTGAGTGCTAGGTGTCACCTCTGGTTCCTGGTGCTGGAAGGCATTGGGCTTCTCTGGACACTGTGGACATGTGGGAATGCTCACCAGAAGCAGGGTGTCCCTGTGGACCGGGGGTCATCAGCAAGCACAAAGGTTCTTCAAGAAGCCCTGAAGAAGGTAAAACACCAGCACAGGTTGCCCAGAGAGGTGGTGGATACCCCATCCCTGGAAACATTCAAGGCCAGGTTGGATGGGGCTCTGAGCAACCTGTTCTAGTGGAAGATGTCCGTGCTTGTTGCAGGGGGATTGGACTAGATGACCTTTAAAGGTCCTTCCAACCCAAACACTTCTGTGGTTCTATGAAAGCACTAGCAGGAGTAGAGAAAGCTCGTCCCAAGCTCTGGCATTGTGTGTTTATGTTGACATTTGTTGCATCTTCCTCTGAAGTCTCCAAGTGCTGCAGTAACTGAGGGCTAAGTGCAAAGTTTATTTTCTTGAGCATTCATATTGTATAATTTATTCTAGAAGTGCCTTTTCCAGTCCCTTTTTAAGCTCAGCTACTGAATTGCTTTGTTATAAAGATCTCTCAGATACCCTCATCTGACATTGCACTGTACAGGCATCCAAGAGCTGGCAACAGTAGGCTTCCACCTGCAAGGCCCTTTGATGTGAGATACCACCCGGGTATATAGTGTTATACTGTCTCTCGATTAAACAAATTCTCCCTTACCTCTTTTCTTTCCTTTTTTTTTCCCAGAAGACTGTGGTGGGTTGACCTTGACTGGATGCCAGGTTCCCACCAAGCCACTCTATCACTCCCCAACTGGACAGGGGAGAGAGAATAAGATGGAAAATGACTTGTAGGTTGAGATAAGGCAGTTTACAAAAGCAAAAGTTTACACGTGCACAAGCGAAGAGGAAAATAACAAGGTTTATTCTCTACTTCCCATCAGCAAGCAATGTCTTGCCACTTCCTGGGAAGCAGGGCTTCAGCATGCATAGCAGTTGCTCAGAAGGCAAACACTGTAAATAACAAATGCTCCCCCNGGGGGGGGGGGGAGGAACATTGAGAGACAGTGCTGATGCCGTGACAGCACTGCTCAGCAGTAGCTAAAATACTGGTGTATTATCAACACCCTTCTAGCTACCAATGCAAAGCACAGCACTGTGAAAACTGCAATGGGGAAATGAACTCCAGCTCAGCCAGACCCAATACACAAAGCTATATAGTTTGGGCTCTTTATTTGCATCTCTGAGGTCAAGGGTACATGAGTAGCAGGTGTCCTGCTATGATGTTTTTGCTGAAACTGCTGATGCTGCTCCCCTTTGCTGCAATTATAGCCCTCCCCCCATGTTCTCATTATGACTAACTTTGGGGCTGTTAATCCCTTGGGTGTAAGTAGAGGTTGCCCAGTGCAGGAAGGTGCAGGAGGAGAATTTCTCAGATGCTGACATGGCCTGGAACAAACTTCTATGGTCCCTGCAGTCGTATTTGGTGGTGCTGCCGCAATGGTGGAGGTCATCATGGGAAGACCTTCATGATGATCATGAAGGACCCTTCAATAAAAGAATGACAAATACCGTCAAACTAATTTGTGGATGTGTTTCTGGCTTGTCCTCATGCCTGCAGGTTCCCTGACTGCTGTGGGGAGCTCAGTCCTAGGCATGGCTTGTGGGTTTTCCACTGCAAGTGGGGTCTTGAGGTGGACACAGCTGTCTTGAGAGATGGATCCTGTTCATCTCTGATGTCTGCAGGTGGTCCTGGGTCCTACAGTCATCATCCAGCCCTGTAGGAACAAGCATTTTTTTCTGGGTCAGGAGGGAAACTTTCCAAAATAAGTATTTCTGGCACTATCCCTGGCCAGGCTTTGTTTGTGGAGAAAAAGCTTCTCTTGGTGCCTTCTTATCCTGCTTTTTCTGAGATGCTGGGTATTTACTCAGTGCAGTCACCCCAGAGGCATTCTGAAAACTAAGGCCAAACTTCTGATGTTCATCAAAGACCCTCTAGATCTGTGATGCCATCTCTGCAGTAGCAACTTGAAGCTCCAAGACCTCTTCCCTCCTCCCCAAGCTAGAAGGGAAAGCCAAGCTTCTAAGTCCTAACAGGGCTTGTTGTGTTTTACAAGAGAGGGAAGAGAGGTGCAGTGGAGGAGCCAGCAATACACCCCAATCACACCTGCAGTGCATGGCACACTTGGGTTCATGATGGATGGAGCACTTGGACACAAGGAGCAGCTCAAGGACATTTTGGGATGAACATGAGGTTCTTGTCCCCAGTACACCAGCAGCAATGCTGAGGTTCAGCGGGGCATCTGAGACCTGGGGTTTGCAGAAGGGACTGATGTCAAGGACAGTGACAGCAGGACATATTAAGACATAGGGTTGGTGGATCCCAAGACTGAACATCAACTATCTTGGTCTAGGCCAGTCGTATAAACTGTGGTTACTGCTGATGGAGGTATATGGACACTCCCAAAGCTTGCTTCATCCCATGTTTGTCCCAAAATAGGTCAGTTGTCATGTCCTGGAAGTACCTGTCTCTCTGTTTGCTTTGTATTAATGAAAACCTCTCTGTCCTCCTCCTGCCTGCCAGGACTCAGCTGAATTGACCTACTTAATTTACCTCTTATTAATCAAACACAGCGGTCCCCTGGATGATAAATGTAGCTGCACAAGTACTTGCAGCATCTTTACACCCTGGGGTTTGGCAGGCTGCTCTTCCCATCCTCATAATTGGGTTCTTATCACCCCTCGCTGCAATTTAGGAGGAGTGGAGCCGCCTGGGAAGGGCTTTTGGGGAGATGTGCAGCTGCATTGCTGCTGCAGAGCATCCAACAGAGCGATAGTCTGGGAGTGATTGCAAAAAAATGCATTTCAAGCCTCAAAAAGGAGGCTGGTGGCTCACCAGTAACTCCCAAAAATTTCTGTCGGGAGGTGCTTTGCTTGGGATTTGCATTCTGGTTCCTTAAGGGAGATATTTTCCTGGTGAATTAGTTCAAGCTGTCTCATGAGCTGCTGGAAGGAGCTAAAAGCTGGGGATGGATTTGAGAGGAGGGTTAACCTCAAGGATTTGGTTCATGCTGCTTGGGCAAAATGAAGCTTGGGGAGGGTCTGATTCCCACCCATCCAGGGCTGGGCATTGCCTGCTGCTGGGGCTTTGGCCAGTGTGGTGGCTCCACAGGGGGCTAGAGGCCATCCCTACCACATGGCAGCATCCCTGGGCTCAGTAGAACCCTTGGCGGGTGCTGTGATGCCTATGCTGGGTCATATCCCTTCCTGGAACAGCTGTTGGGAGCCCAGTGCAAAACATTTGCGCTCCTAATTGCTATGGGAAACTACATGAGGGAATGTGGCAGGAGATCCTTGTAGGCTGAAAAATGGATTTAAGGTCTGTAAGGCTGTCTTCCCAAGCTATAAGAGCTGTCTCAGAGGATGCCCTTTGCCCACAGCAGTCTCAGGGAGCCGGGTTTAATTCAGATAGTCCCTCTGGTTGGAATGAGAGTCACTTCTCCATAATGCAATCACTTTCCTGGAGAGAAACTGGCTGTCTGGACCATGTTCAGTCCACATGTCCAGAAGCAGTAGCTAAGGAGGACACTGTGTCCAGCCCCAGGTTAAGGGAAAGCTTTGGTGACCGACTCAGTCCTGGGCCAAAAACCTGTCCTGTGTGAGGGTATGATGCCTTGCTGGGGTGTTTGTTGGGCTCTGTCCTTCTTTCCCAAGCATAAGGTTCAACAAATAGGTAGGACGTGGGGGATGCTACTCGTGTTTTTTCCCCTCTTTGCAAGTGACTGCAGCTCTTATATTGGTATATTTAAATCTGGAGGAAGCCAGAAGCAGGGACAGTGATCCTGGAAATTTCATCTCTCATGACACTGATGTCCCTGTTCCTTGGCCAGCTCTGTGTCATGGTGGACCTGCTCGCATGGTGTTGGAAACCAACCTCACAGGGTTCTCTGTCCCCTTGTGCTTCCCCAGGCTCTGGTTCCCTGCCAGTAATTTATTACTATTAGACCAGAAGCATTATGAGGAAAAGACTTCTTTTCCTTCTGCATGTACAGAATTTTCAATTTCCCCAATTCTTGTTCTTTTCCACTAGAATATTTAGATGATCTCATTGGTGGTGGTGCCACGGCTGCTGCCTGTATGGGAACTGATAAGGTCCATGACTGATGCTCCCAGGGTGGCCATGATGTAAAACCCAATCTGTTGCTTCTTTTATAACTTGAACATTTGAATGTGGTGGAGGAGTGGGGATCCAGGATACAGAGGCAGATTTGGAAAATTTTGTTTGTCTGTGGGTGTTGTTGAGTGTGGCTTTTTAGGTTTTTTTTTAAGCACTGAAGGTAATTAAAAATTCAGAAAATCTCTAAATATACTTATCTGTGCATGGAGTCTTTCAGATGAGTTTAACTAGCTCAGAGAGTGTCATGGTAAGTTATTTTCCCTTTCCTCTGCAAAATGACAGCGGTATACTGAATTATTTTTCTTCCCAGTTCCAGTTGAGAAGCTCATGTTAGACAGAATGCACAGAGATTCCCTGTGAGCGAGCCAGCCTTGAGTTGTAGGGAATTGTCTCTCCTTGAAATCTGCTTCTTGCTTTGCTCATGTAACCCCATCCCAAACATCACTGGACCTGAGTCCAGGAAGGATTGTTCCCCTTAGATGGAGCAGTTGAATTTGGGAGACAGCTGAGGCTGTTCTACCCCTAACCTTGTTGCACAAAAGAGCCTAATTTCCAAATAGAGGAAAGCCATGATGAAGGTAATCAATCAGTGGGGATGGAGGCAAGATTCCATGAAGATGTGAACCTCATGAGGTTCAACAAGGCCAAGTTCAAGGTCCTGTATCTGGGTCAGGGTAACCCCCAGGATCAATACAGGCTGGGGGATGAACAGATCTAGAACAGCCCTGCTGAGAAGGACTTGGGGGTGCTGGTGGATGAGAGACTGGACATGACCCAGCAATGTACACTCACAGTCCAGAAAGTCAATCATATCCTGGGCTGCATGGCCAACAGGTTGAGGGAGGTGATTCTCTCCCTCTGCTCTGGTGAGACCCCACCTGGAGTAATGCATCCCAGCTATGGAGCCTCCAAGATAAAAAGGCTGTGGACCTGCTGGAGCGAGTCCAGAGGAATCCATGAAGATGCTCAGAGGGCTGTAGCACCTCTGCTATGAAGACAGGTTGAGAGAGTTGGGGTTCTTGAGCCTGGAGAAGAGAAGGCTCTTTGGAGGCTTTCNAGGGAGGTGATTCTCTCCCTCTGCTCTGGTGAGACCCCACCTGGAGTAATGCATCCCAGCTATGGAGCCTCCAAGATAAAAAGGCTGTGGACCTGCTGGAGCGAGTCCAGAGGAATCCATGAAGATGCTCAGAGGGCTGTAGCACCTCTGCTATGAAGACAGGTTGAGAGAGTTGGGGTTCTTGAGCCTGGAGAAGAGAAGGCTCTTTGGAGGCTTTCTTGTGGCCTTTCAGTACTTAAAGGAGGCTTATAAGAAAGATGGAGAGGGACTTTTTAGTAGAGCCTGTTGTGATAGGACAAAGGGGTAATGGTTTTAAACTAAAGGAGGACAGTTTTAGATTACATATGAGGAAGAAACTCTTGACTGTGAGGGTGGTGAGACACTGGAACAGGTTGTCCAGAGAAACTGTGGATGCCCCATCCCTGGAAACATTCAAGGTCAGGTTGGATGGGCTCTGAACAACCTGATCTAGTGGAAGATGTCCCTGCTTATTACAGGGGGGTTGGACTAGATGACCTTTCAGTGTCTGTTCCAACCCAAACCATTCTGTAATTCTATGATTTCTGGGAGGAGAGGACCAGCTGGCTCCTCCTAGCATGAAATTTCCCCCATCCATCTGGAGTGGCAGTTCCAGTATTTTGGCTGACAGCCGAGGTATGTCCTCTGGATACTGCTAAAAGCTGGTAATGAGCAGAAAAATGCTCTTTGCCAGCAAACTACTGCCATTGTTTAATAGGGATTAAGCAGCCTCCATGCCTGCCCTGATGCTGACCAGGGGATGCCACTCCTGCCCCATCCTTCCCCAATGGCAGCGACATGGGATGGATTACTTCAACAGGTTAACATCTCAATTTAGAATTAGATGTGTCTTTCAGTATTACAGGGCTTTTCACAGCCCAAGTGCCCATTATATTGCCTGGGTGCCTGGAAAGAAAAGATTTCCTTTCTGATAATGGTTTCCCTTTGGTTATTTACCAAGGACGGTATGAAGCAGCTGGCACCAGCACATAAGCACACGGTTGAAATGTGTGCTTGCAAAGTGTATGGATCAACTCATTATTGTGATGCTTTTATATAGGGTGTGGGCTGTGCTCTCTGTCTGCAGTGTTGCCTGCACAAGGAGTTTTGCACCCTGGCTGCTGCTTCCCTGGGATCAGGTCTCATCCCTTGGGATTCTGGAGGAGATAGGCAAAATTCATGTGTTGGTTGCCTAAGGATTGCTGCCTGTGGCATGGTGTATGAGTGCAAGCTCTTCTGGAAGGAGAACATCCTTCGTTCATGTCTTCTAGCATAATTCCTGCAGCCATCATGTCCTACCCAGCCTGCCGGTGCAATGCTGTGTGCTCTCTGAGGAGAAACAGTACAACTCTGAAGAGATCGTGAAGCATTTGTGAAATCTGCATATCTTTTTTTTGCTATTTCTCCAACTATTTTTATTTGGCAATATTTCCTTTCTAAAGGTGAAAAATAACAAGGATAAGATGTAATGTGGGCTCTTGTTCCGTTAGCTTTTAGTAGAAGCAGGGGAATGTGAAAATGGGTTATGTCTGACTTAAATCACATTTTGTAGCATCATCCAATGTAAAATCGGTTATAAAACTCAGGCTGTTCTTGATTCAGGGGCTAGTGGTTGGAGGCTTTTTATGACCTGTTTCAGGTTTTATTTCTAGAAATACTGATGTATTTGCACGTATTGAATTTTTATAAAAATCAGGGGATGTGGAAAGTGCCTTGCTGTTCTGCAGCCAGAATGATGCTGCAGCAGACTCCTTGCCCTGACATCCCATGGGGTGAGCCCCATGCCCATCAGCTGGCCCATAAACTCACCTCCATTCACCTCCTGAAGTTCAGACAATGGTTTTCTTATAGGTATGCTGATTTTTCCTTTTTCTTGGTAATATCCATCACAAGCCAAAGGTAACATCTTCCTCCCAGGCAAGGAAGCTCATCTAGTAGAAAACTGCTCCAACCTCATGCACAGATTTGACACACTAAAAGACTGTGTGTTTCTAAAGGTGATGTGGCTTTGGTTTTGTTTAAAAAGAGGGAAAATAATCCATTTCCCAACCACACAAAATTATGTATTGCAAGGAAGCAAACTGCATAATAAATTATTGTAAAAATTGAGAACGAGGGCTTTCTGGTTATTTCTCTCCCTTCCTTGCTGGATCACTGTGTCAAGGTGGCTGTTTTGGGTTGGATTCTGTAGCACTTTGTTGTCTCCTGGCTCTTGTCAGGACTTAAAGGATGCAATTAATTGTCTCAAAACACTGTCAAAGAAGGAAATTCTCATAAGATAAGCCACCACAACAAGAACTTGTAATAAGAGCAGAAGGCAACAACAGGAACCAGGCCTGGTAAGGCAGATCTGGATAACCTATCCGGACAAAGATTTCCACTGTGGAAAACTGTGAGAAAGGAAAGTGTTAATTCCAGACCTAAATGAAGGTAAAGGACAAAATTCCGCTGTGCAAACTGTGGGGAAAGAAAACAACTGCTTACACCCATGCCAGCCCAAGTTGTGGGAACATCTGACACATCCCGTGAATATCTGGGACTTGGACTGTATAAAAGTGGTACCCCAGAAGCATGACTTTGGGACCCTCATCATCAAGGAGACCAGAAGAAGGACCAGTGGGATGCCATCAGAATCCATGTGGTGGTGATATCTTTACCTTTTCACTTAATCTGTCTCTCTCATTCTCTCTCTCTCCCCTCACGTCTCTCTCTCTCTTCCTATTTCTATCTCTGTCTCTCTACCTCATATTTACTGTTAAATAAAATCTGTACTATTGACTTTGGCATATGGTCTCATTTGCACCTTAATTCAGGCAAAGGCATCTTTTAATAATCAGATCTTAACAGTTCTCTCCTAGGTTTTTTTTCCTATTTACTTCTGTGTTTATTTTAATGGCTCTGTTTCGATGGGGTGTGGCATTTTCCCACTGTGTTGCATGCCAGGCTCGTGGATGGTGCTGCAACATGGCAGCTGTTGGGCTCCTGTCCTGTCACTTGGGCTTTTCTGCATCACCAAGTACCAGAAACCAGACCTGAGACTGAAAGGATAATGAAATACATCAAATGCTCAGACAGACATGGATGTATCAGTATCTGAAAAGCCCAAGGCTAGCTCCAGCAGCAGTCGCTCAATGTGGTTTTCAAAGGTGTTTATATTTTAATTAGAAAAGGGTCAGATACAGAATATAATAATTTACATTGCTATGCTTGATGTTTTGGTATCTAGAAAGGTACTAACTTTGGAGAAGCAAATCCAAACCAGACATGCAATGGTTCATCTGTGCTCGTGGAGATGCAGCAATACCTGGATGTGGGGAGTCACAATTCGAGTGCTTTTATTTTCCATAGTAACTGTTACTGCGGTTTGCTGGATACGAGAGCTGGCTACCAGCAATAAACTGCTAGTCTCATTCACCAAGATGCTCTCACCGCTTTAGAAAGACACATTGCTAATTACTTGGTGTTGGAAACAGGCTGGATGAGGAGAGAGAAAATATTGGTGCTGATGGAGCTCACAGAATCATAGAATTGTTAGGGTTGGAAGGGACCTCTGGATATGATCTAGTCTAACTCCCCTGCCAAGGCAAAGTTGCCTAGAGCAGGTTACATAGGAACATGTCCAGGTCGGTTTGGAATGTCTCCAGAGAGGAAGACTCCACGACCTCCCTGGGCAGCCTGTTCCAGTGCTCTGCCACCCTCAACATAAAGAAGTTCTTCCTCATGTTGAGGTAGAACTTCTTGTGTTTTAGTTTGTGGCCATTGCTCCTCATCCTGTCACTGGGCACCACTGAAGAGTCTGGCACCATCCTCTTGGCACCCGCCTTTGAGATATTTATATGCATTGATGACATCCCTTCTCAGTCCTCTCTTCTCTAGACTAACCAGGCCCAGCTCCCACAGTCTCTCCTCATAGGAGAGATGTTCCAGACCCCTAATCATCTTTGTGGACCTCTGCTGGGCAATCTCCAGTAGCTCCTGGTCTTTCTTGTACTGAGGAGCCCAGAACTGGACACAATACTCCAGATGTGGCCTCACTAGGGC
>VXAY01004862.1:144903-162165 GCA_013399855.1 Oxyruncus cristatus | reverse complement strand
CCCGGAATGTGTACAGCCCATAACGACAAGTAAGACAGAGAAAAAAGCTTGACTGCCTTGGGAATGGAACTCACAGACTCACAACCACTGTGCCAGCTCCTTCTCTGAGCACCACTACTAGCTTCTGGCAACAAAGGAGTATTTTAACAAGGGAGGCATCCCTCNTTTCCCTGAGGGCTCGGGCAGTTGGCGTGAAGCCAACACACAAGCCAACACAAAATCTCCTGAGTCCACTATGTGCTGTCCCTTCCCTGCCTTTACCGACAGCCCCACTGTCCATCCCGGTGAAACTCCCTCGCCCACAGACTGGGAAAACACTGAGTTTTGCAACTTTTGGGCCCAAGTCCAAGTCTCCCTTCCCAGTCCTATTGTATTCCCTATCCTTGGGGAAACCTCCCTTCTGCAGCTGCTAACAAAAGCACCTGCTCCTTATCTTACCTCCCTGTATTTCTGAGGAGCTGGGCTTCTCGAGATCGGTGCGAAAAGTCTCCAAAGTATGCCGGCTGAGGAAGAACTTCCTGCAGAATGATGTTTCCCAACCTGGAGGAGTCACAAGTCCAAATGATCTCCCATGTACGGTGCCATCAAACTGTTGTCTAAAAAGGCAGAGGGAGAAGAAAGATTCTGGCCAAATTAGGTGGGAGATAAGATAAGGAGGTAGAAGTTTTAATGAGCCTCTAGGCATCCAGGAATACAATCCATGCTCTTGCCCTGAACCCTGAGTGTTACAATTTTATAATGATTTCCACCCAATCTCTTTCAGCCACCTTGTCGGTTCTGCCCCGTTCTGCCCCCAGACACGCCCTCTGGGAATTGGCCTTTTGTATACCAGCAGGAAATTCAACATCTTTTACTGTTCCCTGGACTTCTGTAGTAGTGCACTGACACCATATGCATTCACCCAAAGCAAATAAAATTTAGGTAATCTGATCAAACTGGAGCTGGCACACTGATGAACTCAGAAAAATTTCCTGTTAGATCTAGGTAAAATTTGAGTTGCCACAGGTTACATGCTTTGCGATCAGAGGGAAGATTTTCACTTTTATAGTGTCCTGTATAAAGTCTGTGACATTTCTGTTTTGTCTTCTTAGGCATCTGGTTTTGTCTTTTTGAGATTCAGTGCACGTATGGGAAAAATCTGCTGACCGGTCTGTAATTTTATTACACTTAGCTGAGAACAGTAGAAGCTGCACTGGGGAATGAATAATCTTGCCCTGAAAACAAACAAATATGCTTACAAAAAACCTTATGCTTTTCCAAATGTCCTCTGTTAATAGCAGCACTCCTTTCTGTTGCAGAATTATGAATGTCTTATGAAACCCATGATATATGAAAAACCACAGTGTCTTAATCTCCAGAACGGCACTGGGTTTTTGCTTCCCTTCTGTCTCCTAACGGGGAGAACTTGAGATATGCCCCTGTTTTTCCTAGGGTGAACATTGCAAATCATGTGATTAGGTATCCCAACATGTTCTGAAGGTATCTTGCCAGCATTTAACATTGCCCTTTTGTAGTGATACTTATTCTTTCTGATAATGGAGAATAATGATGCACTTTTTGGTCCTGTTGAGATATCTCCAGAGCAAAATCCAGGTTGGAGATTAGGCTTATGAAACTGCAAGGAACCTTGCTTTTCTCATTGATGTATTTTGATAGAAGTCTTCTCTTGTCATGGTAAAAGTCAATGATCAAGAAATATGTTGATGACTTTAAAGTCATTGGAAGTTCATGGCTGCCAGAGGACTGTATCAAGATAGTACTTTACATTAAGGAGACAAAGACCTAAATTTGAATTAAATTACAAAACCCTAAGAGTAAACTAGAAGAGGATATAACAATATGAGCTGTTGTGAGATGGCATTTAGTTGCTAGGTGCAGCCACATCATATTGGTGTTATCTGTACAGTGCTGTTCTTCTAACATGACAGTTATTAATATTCCCTGACTCCAGTAACAACAATTTAATTGACTTATGTATTGAGCAAATGGAAACAATCAAATTGAAACTGTTGTGTGGTTTTATAGTAACAAAACCTGTGCTATTATCATCCTCTGTTTTTCTATACTCCTATTTACTAAAAGCACTACTGTTCCCATAGCTGACCGTATCAGAGGATAGAGAAACAGTTACATTTTACCATATCTTTGATTCAAAGTGAAGTATAGAGTACTACTTTTATGTTAACTGTTAGATTACTTGAATCATCATTGCTTGAAAGAAAAGTCGCTTATCTGAAGGAGTAAGAAACCATGAAATTTATGTGCTCTCTCACAATGCTTTTCTCCTTCATATTTGAAATGTTTCCATTAGGGTATTGTATTTTTCATGTGGAGTGTTACTCAACCTAAACCTGGCTGGTCTGATGAACATTTCTGCACTAGACATGGTCGGATTTGTTCTCCTGAGTGTCACGGACTGGGTGGTACAATTAAATTATACCTGTCTGAGCTCCTAACTGCTAAGGGAAAAATCTCCTGCTTTTGATTTTGGAAAATATATATGATTCATAACTGCTGTGAAAATCCAAGAAGCCATGAAGAAGGCCTTGAAGTCTTTGGATGACAGTCATATTTTTCCTGCAGCATTATGCATGCTTTTTGACTCTATCATTTAAAACCCTTTGTGTAATAGATTTTCTATATTCAATGTAGAATTTTTTAAAAATATGAGGTCATATAAAATAATGATCTTTATAAATGAATCATATCCACATGCAGAAAGGTGTTTCCAGTGTCTCTGCATTAGTTTGGTTAAAAATTTGGAAGCCATTAGAAATGTTTTTTTAACATATTGATCTGGATTATCAATCAATTTTTTAGTAACTCTTTTTCAGCATTTATTAATGTTTTTGCATTTTTTTAATATCAATAAAGTCATAGAGTAATTCAGATTGGAGGAGACCTTTCAAATGGAGGAGACCTTTCAAATCACCGAGTTCAGCTGTACACCTACCACTACCAAGTGCACTAGAATTTGCCTTTAAGTGACACATCTACTCAATGTTTAAATACCTCCAGGGATGATACCTCAACCTTAAATACCTCAACCACTTCCCATGGCAGCCTTTTACAGGGCTTGACATGACTTTTGGTGAAGAAATTTTCCCTAATAGCCAATTTAAACGTTCCCTGGTGCCACTTGAGGCAGTTTCCTCTGTAATATCACTTGTTATTTGGGAGAAGAGTTGTAACAACTCATTTCAACTTCGAGATAGTTGCATTGGGAGTGTAGAGAGACTTGTGCTACAGACCCTTGACCAGCTCTGTTGCCTTTCTCTGGACACACTCCAGCACCTCGAAGTCTTTCTTGTGGTGAGGGGCACAGAACTGAAAACCAGGATGCCATTGGCCTTCCTGGTCAGCCCTAGGCACACTGCTGGCTTGTGTTCAGCCACTTGTCAACTAAAACTCCCAGGTCCTTTTCTCCAGGGAGTTTTCCAGCTGCTCTTCCCCCAGCGTTTAGTGCTGCATGGGGTGGTTATGACCCAATGCAGAACCTGGCAATTTTGCTGTGTTGAACCTCATCCAATCTGCCTTGACCCGTCAATGCAACCAGTCCAGATCCCTCTGCAGAGCCTTCCCACCATTCAACTGATGAATTCTTTTGCCCGTGTCATCTGAAAACTTCCTCAGGGTGCATTCAATTGTTTGTACAGATCATTGATGGAGACCTTAAACAGGACTGGCCCCAACACTAGGTCCTGGAGCACACCACTAGTGATCGTCTGCAAATTGGATGTAATTCCATTCATCAGCACTGTCTGGGCCCAGCCATCTTGTTGTTTGTAATTCAGTGAAGACTACATGTGTGCACACCATGGGAAACCAGTTTCTCCAAGAGAGTTCTGTGGGAAATGGTTTCTAAGTCTTTACTAAAGTCTAGGTAAACTACATCCACAGCCTTTCCTTCATCCACTGAGTGGGTCACTCTGTCATAGGAAGAGATTAGGGTGGTCAGTTTGCCAGACAGGAGGAGACTCTGAAATTTGAGTTAGGAAATTGGTAGAAATTTTAATGCTATGTGATACTGGGAGGAAGCCTTAGTAAGATTGGTGTTAGCTGCCCCAGACGTCCTTATGTCTTTTAATATCTTCCATTCAAAGCAACCTTTTCTTCTGCATTTTTTGTTTGAACTACTAGGAATGTGCTAAGCCAAATTCAGTTTTAGTGAGTGAAGCTTTGCAGACATTCCCGCAGCCACAGAGCAGCTTGGCAGAGGGATGCCCAGGGACTTGAGAGTGGCACATGGGAGTTGGTGGGAAGCAGAGCTCAGAGTGGGCTGTGCAGCTTGCTGACCTCTGTATTTCTGCTAGCACCTGTGGCAGCTCAGTTACAGCTAACCTGGTGTCTGTTTGCCAAACCATGGTCACTATGCTGGCTATGGTGGAGCTTGTTCTGAAAGCCCAATGAAGCTTTTCTCTGTGGAGACAATGAGATTTACATGCATTAGCTATGTGGTTTGGCTTTGCTCTCCCACTTGACTGTGGAAACTGGTGTTTTATGCTTTCAGCATTAATGCATCTGAATCTGAAATACTAACCATGTGACTGAACTAACACAAGGCTTTAACATGATAACTGGGCTATGCTTACTACTTGCTGCTTGGAGGACAGAATAGTGCATCTGGCAGTTCAGAGACCTGCAAATGGGGGTTTTATTATGCTATTTGTATTATTTTTTCATAGCATTTTAACTATCCCAATTTTTTTCTTAGTTATTTCCTTGATGTTAACAATTAAGGAGGAAGCCTTTGATAGGATCATTCTACTGGGGGAAAATTCTTTCTGCTGGCCTTGTAAATGTAAAGGTCTCTTTTGGTCTTCTGATCTTTAAACAATGGAGAGGAAACTGGCACTTTTTTGGGGGAGCAATAGGTGTAAAACATTCCAGCAGCACTGCTGCTGAAGTAAGTTGTAGAAACCTTGAACAGTATCAAGAAAAGTGGTTAACTATAACATTGTACTCTAGGTGATGTTGATATGATTGTCAAAACATCTGAGGTATGCCCAACAGATATAATGACTAGTTCACACTGGTCACATTGTGAACATTGCTCTTTGAATATTGCTCAGATTAGTGCAGTCCGGTGGAAATTCGTTTCCTCTAAATGAAAGAAATGATAACACATTGAGTTCAGTGTAATTCTAGGTTGGAGGTACTTAATAATAACAAATAGAATGTACTACTGTTGCTTTTTTGTAAGCCTAGATAACATCTTTTGATTTGAAAACAATTTGAAATATTTCATACAGCAGTGGCAACAATATACAGCATATTTTCTGGTTGTTAATTAATATGCGTTATCATCAAACTGTACTTGCTCAGATAGCCAAAGATAGTTTAAGTAGCCTCTAAATTTATGATCAGACTGCTGCCCTGAGAATAAACACTGCTTGAAAACCTTGGCCCCTTCCACCTTAGTGAAGAAGAGCAGAGTGCTGGCAGCTGAAGTTAGTGCCACCCATATTCTCTCAGGACTGTCAGCTCCGCTCCGCTTGCTTTTCCTGAGTTGGTTTGCTGACTGTGCCTTTGTGATTCCACCTTGCTACTTCCAGCTTAGTGCAGCTAAATCTCATGACTAAATACAAGGTGTGGTTATACTATTGGGTCTTTCCCATGTGTGTCCTGTTGCTTCTGGTCTCAGGCTTGTGATGCTTGGATCTGAACTTTCATGATTATAGCAACAGCTACCCATATCTAGGGATTGTTTGAAACCCAATATAAACTAAAATGAGTGATATTAGTGGCATCTCTTGTTTTCATGTTGAAATTTTTGATATGGTTGTTTAATTTCTCTTTCTGTCCTCCAAAATAGTATTATCCAAAACTGTCTTTGTTTATTTGGGAGCGGGCTGTGTGGATAGTTTGGAACACAGACCTTTGCTCTTGAAGTCAAATGCACATCATAAAAATTATTTAAAATAATTTGTGAAATTTCAAGACTTGTGAATTATCTGCATTTATTTGAGTAGTCCTGTGCAACAGTTTACGCCGTGAAATTAAGTACAACATGTAGCATTTCTGTTAATAGTATTTGTAGAACAAGATAAATAGCTTCTAAGAAAGGAAGTGAGAAAAATTAAGTCTTTAATCCACTATATTTAACTAAGTTAAAATTAAATGCATTTATTGAGGGGTTGTAATTCAATATTTATCTATATTGTGCCTACCATAGTGAGATCATGCTTTTTGGCAGTGTAAGCTTTAAACAGCAGTTAAACACAAGTTCTTGAATATAAAGGATCTGTAAAAGCATGTAGGTTGACACAGTCATTTTGCTGCTCTGACTGTCAGAAATACTCAAGAATTACCTAGACTGTGGTAATTGTTTACAAAACAAAAGCACACGTTAAGCATTAGAAGGTTACAAAACACTTTAACAGAGAATTTGGAGTGATATATGGGATAAACTAGCATTAAAATGTTGCTAGATACTGAGATTTGCTCAACAACAACTTAAGTGCTTGGGGAAAAATAAGCTGGGATCCTTTAAATTTCTTAAAAATTTGCTTTTTACAATGGGATAGCAGTTTTTACAGTTTTAGGTTTCTCTGTATTTTTTTTTTTTTTTAATGAGTTGCACTTTAGTAGCCAATGATTTACATACAATGTGATAGATGAAGTCTAGTGATATGAAGAATGTACAGGTACTCTAACCAATTGTGGAGGAAAGCCTGGCAGGTTTTACTTTCTTTACAGCAGAGAGGTAGTGGTGCTTGTTCAGGTCTGTGCCATCCGTATTTTGCTCAATTTGTTCAGCCAGCAGCAAAACAAAATGTTTCAACCTGGAGGAAGGATCTGAGTGCAGAGTTGGAAAACAGATCCTTTCTTGATCCACCATTTTACCTTTTCTGGTATATGGAATGATTTGTACAGATAATACAGCTTCTGTAGAAGCTTGGGGTTGTACACCTCTCCCTGAGCACTCTTACACAGTTGCAGAGGCTGTAGAAGGCATTCTGTGGAAGATGGTAACTGGGCCAATTGCTGCATTTACTGCTGTTTCCACTGCATGTCTGCTTTGGATGAAAGCCACTCTTATTTTGGCTGCTTTTTCACTAGTCACCCTCTAAAATATTTGTGGATGGTTAGGGTTGATTTTGTATACAAATATAGTCATCCAAAATTCCTGTCTTACTTGGGTGCATTGGAACGTACAGTCATCCTTTCCTTTGCAAGACAACCCAGGCAACAAGAGGGAAGAGGAGCTGTGGTGTATATCCAGAGCCAGCAGTCTTCTGCTTTGCTTGTCTCTAAACTCAGCACCAGACAGCCAAATGGCATAAAAGGATTTGGATAGAACAGGACATTAGACAAATATTAGGCAAAGGGGTGATGCTACTGTATAAAGGTAACTGGGAACCCTGGATGGGTAAAGCAGCAGTGTTAGACCATGTACATCTCGACTCCTGTAAAGCCTCAGTAAGGATGGTGTGTAGGTTTGTGCTGATTGTAGGATTAGTGTGATAGCTATGACATTAGTTTTGTTAACACCTCATTCCAACCAGAATGGACAATATTTTAATGAAAAGCTTAGCAAAGTGATTATATATTACACAATATTTGCAACAGATGCATTAATGCTTTGAGGAGGAAAAGGTATTGGTAGGTTACTTTTAATATTGACACACTACCTGAATGCCAAGAGCAATGAGTATGTTTGGGGGAAGATATTTTTTGTTTCCAGAGTTAGTTTATTTTAGTATCTATATTCTTTTTCATGTCTTCTGCTTTTCTCTCTTGCCTGAAGCATTTTTTCCTCCATTTTCTTTTACTTCCTCCAGCCTTGACAGTTCTATGATTTTGTTCCATGTATGCACTTGGTGAAATGCTATTAGGTTTATTTTTTTCTTATTTGAACATAGCTATCACCAGTTCTAAGGGAATTAGCACTATTAGTACTGACCTAAGTTGTTGAGGTCCATAATCAGATTTCAGATTTTTTTTTCCCATCTGTTACCCCTGCAAAAAGTTCCTGCAAAGGTTTTGTAAGGTGTGCTTAAGGTGACACAAAATAACTGTTGCACTTCCTGTTAAAATATTCTGTTTTCAGTGGCATGTTTGTGACAGCACAAATATCAGCATGGAAATCTTTCTTTCAATATAAATCCAACTGCAGACCTATATACCCTTTTCAAGGATAACTTTGTTCCTCTACAACCATCCAAACTGATGACAAAGTGTATGGATGACCCTATTATGTTCTTTCAAACCCTTGTGCTTTAGTTATTTCTGGGAGATTACATAAAGGGAGATTTTTCTTTTCTACAGTAAAATGTAAATGTAATCAATTCTGATTGAAGAACCTTTTAAGTTGACTCTTCTGAATCCTGTTCAGCAAGTCCAGTTCTTGAAGCATAATACTATTCTTCCTGCTGATCTGAAAAATATTCAAGACAGCTGGCCTGTTACTGTGAATATTATTTCTTGGAAAGAAGAGAGTAGTGAAAGGACACAGATTATTTACTCTAAAATCTGTGTTCAAGCAGAAACAAGAAGTTAGTCCCTCTGAATTTCTATTGGTGCAAGAGGAGGAAAGAGACTGCTAACCTGAGATACGATCATTGAAGGAGATGATTCACAAGCAAAGAGAGGCTCAACATTTCTAGGAAGCTGTCTCAGTTTGAGACAACTTGGAGATGCAGAGACCTCAGATGGAAGTCTCTTTCCTCTGATTCAATACCCCTGGTTCTCTCCAATACAAAGGGAGAGAGAGAGAGAGATATCAAATACGCCCAGATATAAGTGAAAAAAACCCCCACAAAACTCCTTAACAAGAAGAATGCTAAACAATACTGGTAAGACTGGATTGAGCTAACCAGAAAAATTCCCAAGCTCCCGCCCACCAGACCAAAACAAGATCGCGGCTGGCTTCTCCCCCCGCTGCCCCCACCCCCCATTAAAACCTGACAGGAATGGTTTGGAGGGTGAGTGCTGGAGTGAAGCTTCAGTGCTGGCAAAGGAAGCTGGAGCAGGGCTGCACCTGGAAGGACACACAAGACACTCGCTGGATGCAATGATGAGACCTGGTCACTGTGACTCCGATGGTGGTTGTACTCCTGATCCACTGAAATGGTGATAGGGACCTGGCTCGTAGAAGTCCCAAGGAGTGAGGGAAGGAGACCTTCGACCAACTGAGTGAAGTCTAAGTGTGGTCTTTTATTGGGCTCAGGGTAGGTAGGAACACCTCTGGTACTTCCCCTGGGGCGGGGAGTTCTTCCCTGGGTGATTAACACTGGATCACAGGACATTTCAAGAGTCTTTGACACCTTCTAAGCACAGATGGATGTCTGTCAGCGGAGATAAATATTTTCAGACCATGTGGGTGACTTGTCCTGATGTCTCCCGAGGGAAGTTATCAGAGATAAGTCATTTGTATAAGGACAAAAAAAAACCAACAGGCAGCTTGTAGCTGCTTTGTTTCTTGAAGGCAAAGACCAGGGTTATTTTGGTGAGCAAAGAGGGATGACTGAAACTGTTTCACACCTGAGTTGCCCTCAGGGTATCATTTATGGTCACAACCACCCCATGAAGGTTGACTGGCTGAGTGTGTACCTCCATGTTCAGCTGTGCACATCTGGATCTCATCTGTGGTCTGAGTTACACTGTCTTCCACTATACAAACTGTGTGTTCTGTGATTCTGTTACATAAATAAATTGTTCTGACACCTTGAAAGAACTGTGAGGTAGCTTCCTTTCCTTGATTATCTCTGCAGGAGGAAACTAGAAAGCCAGAAACACTCCAATTACATCAATTTTGCAGCATCTCAACACGTCTGAGTTACTAGTTACTGTTTTAACTCTCTTGCGGGACATATGTAGTGTATTCTGAGTTTTCAAACTCACAGGTTTGTGATGTTTCTGTCCCTAACAGTAGCATCGTTATTCTTGCCCAACTTAGGTGAAACTTTGTATTTACTTGCATACACACCAGGTAAGCTCATTATCACTAACCTATCTCTGCAGTGCTCCCTGGCAAAACCTTTCAATTCTAGCTTCCTTGGCTGTGGGCAGCACTGGCAGTCAGAGCTCCTCAGGAACTTTTGACTTCCCTAATCCTTTAATTAATAATTTATTTTTCTCCCTATTCATAACCGTTATTTTTACTAGGCAGTATTCTTTTTGTTTAAGATTAATTTGAAAGATGTGATTTAGCTGAAAACAATTGTGAGAGAGAAGGAGGGCATGACTTCAAAAGCTACTTGTGTCTCCAAGTGCAGTGTTTAATTTGGTTTCTTTCCTTACTAGTTATCAATTTGATGATGGATCTCAGAACTTTTAATGTTTGTCATTACAAACATACATTACAGCCTGAAACAGGTGACAGGATGTTTGCCTTCCCTTTACAAAGTTTCATCTTTTTTAAAGCTGTTACCTTTAATTAAAAAAAAAAAAAAACAAAAACAATGTGTTCTGACTTAAAGCTGTACACATAAGTGAGAATTTGCTTAAAACTATCAAACTACCTAGCTGTTGATATGAAAAATGTCTGTCTCCTGATTAGAGGTGAAACAAAATATTTCCTTTTACTGTATTTTAAACATTATAAATAGCTGTGGTACAACTTTGTGAAAGCAGAAGTGAGTAATCTTGTCTGTATCTGCTCTCTCCCTCCTCTGCAATTTTTGGAAAGCTGCATTAGAATGGGAGTTTTGGTCTTCAGAAGACAGGAAATAATACCAGTAAAAAATAACGTCAATAGGACAACACACTTTCTGGACTCTATGCTGACTGTTCCATAAATGTCTGACTTTCTAGATGGCTGGCAAAACAGCTTGTGATATCTTCCAGGTCAGTTAATAGCAATCTCAATTGTAACTGCAAACCCATTTAGCATTTCAGACCCAATATTGCTCTTCTTTAACGTGATATCAGGCAAGAGATCTTGTTTTGATATGGTGTGATAAATCCACCCACAGAAGTTTAGTGCTCTACTTGAAAATACTAGCATATTTGTTTTCTCACATTTTAGAGGGAAACATAGACCTATGTCTGATGTTGCTCTCAACATCTGTTTCAAATATTTTTTGAGAGAGTTCTCTCTATTTTTATGGTAGCTTGTAATGATTAACATCTCATGCATGGATGCTTTTATGCCAGTAAACTAAGGGATAATATGCCTATATAAGACTATGTCAGCTGCTGTTAAAAGCTACAGCTTGGGGTGTGAGGCATTTTTCCAAAGCTTGTGACTGACCTTGATCTGAGGTCATAGCCGATGTGTTTAATCTCCCTGAACTTCATGACCCCTCAGTCATTCAGCATTAGGCAATATTTTGTAGCACTGAAACATTTTCCTATAATACTCCAGGTTTCATGTATTCTTTTTCTTCCTTTCACTTAGAAGAATATTGATCAATGGCATTTATTTACCAACAGGATAGACTCATCTAGATTTCTGAAGATTTACAAATGCTGTAATCATTCCCATTTCTAGGGCATTCAGTATTGTCATCCATCAGTAACAATAATGCCTTTTTCAATGGAGTCATTTTTACTTGATTAACCTCACCGGAGCCTCTCAACAGTGAAAAGATATTTTTCAGCATCCAACTCGTGTTGAAAGCAGAGGATGATGCTGCCAGCAGAAACCCCACATGTTTCACAGAGAATAAGAAGTGTCTTCCATTTTAAGTTGAAGAAACTGAATGAAAGAAGTCCAGCATGGAGACCAACCATGGGAGGAAAGTACACACTCTTGACATAGTTTTGTCACTTCCAACCATCACTTCTAATGTTAACTTACTGTTTTTTGTTAACCACCACAGAGACAAACAATGTCTGTCCCGACTTTTCCTTGCTGGACTTTAGATTCACTATTTAATTCCCTTCTACCAGAGATTTTTATAATTATTCTTCTGTAAGTGATTTAATTTATATTTGGTCAAATTTCTTTTCTAGGTAGTCTGAACTTATGGCAGCTGCTTGTGTTTACTTAAAATAGAGCTGAGACTTTTTCAGTAGAATTTTTTTTTACCATATGTACAATTTCAACAAGGTTATTTTGGTCAATAAAACCTCCAAACAATTCTTTTAAGTAATAAACATTTTAATCAGTGAAGAATTTTAATAATTAAAGTTTTTGTCTTGAAATTACTTTAAAAAGTTGGAGCATACTCAGCTTATTTCATGTATCTAAAGGGAATTTTTTAATATACAAGAGTGCATTTGTTTGCAAACTTCTTGTTACCACAAGATGTCTCTGTCCTTGCATTCCATATAAATAATCATGCTATGTTATTAAGTCACATATGTAAGAGAGGAAATTCAGTGGAACTTAAAAGATATTGTAAAACAGAAACAATGTTCAGGTTTTAATTTTCTCTCAGTCATTTCTGAGCTATAAATTAGCAGATACTCAGAGTGTTATTCCCTGAAATTATTATCTAACTGTCTGGGAACCTTAAACATAATCTCTCTTTAGATTTAGAAGCTTGGTTTTGTTTTAGTCTGCACATTTATAAGGGGTATTTCTAGATCTATGCTGCAATGACAGTTTTTTATTTGAATAAACTGAAATAAAGTAATTTGAATAAGTAAATAGGAAACATGATTGAAGACATTAGAGACAAAAAAGTCTTTTTAAAAAATAGCAAAACCCAAGGGACAAAGAGAGGAAAACTTGTAAATTGCATGATCAAATTCTGAGGAGCAGTTTGGAGAAAAAGTATGATTGCTTTAGTTATCTCATAACATGAACTCTGTCTCTCTCCTATAGCAAAGCCTTAAAATTCATGGGCACAGTATTCATTTGTTTTCTCTCTCTTTTCCCTTCCCTCTCAAACCTCATGTTTCATGACACGCTCCTTCTCTGTCAGCTGTGACAAATACACTCTAATTAATGCTCACTGTGGGACTGTGCTTGGAAGAATATAATCTGGAGTGAAGGCGAAGGTACAGGAGCTCCCACCGTCCACACTTAGGGAAGGCAACTTTGCATCACTACCTGCTTCCCATTGATTGCTATTCCTGGACATAATGTATTTACAATTCAATGACTTTAGTCTCATGAGGCTTAATTTAACAATACTGGTAAAAATCTGTGAAGTTTAAGAGATCTTTGTATTGAAAGCTCTCTTTAAGTGAATCAAAAATGCTTCTAAGCTACATAAAATACCTTTACAACCACTGAAGAAAAATAAAGCTAAGTGTCTGACTATAGATTTTTTTGAATGCTGTTGTAAAGAAACCCTGGCCTTTCTACTGCCTACCTCTGTCAGGACAACTACCAACAGCCACATGAAAAAAAAGAAGTGTCTTCCACCTTTACCTCTGGCTCCATTCCAAGTCTTAGATTTGACACTCAAGTCCTAGGGTGAGAAGTGCTTCTCAACATCTGGCCTTTTAGACTTCTGTGTGGAGGGGGAAGGATGCAGCTCTGAACTTAAATGCTGCAGCAATCAGGTTTCCTTTGTATAATACATGAGACCTGGAATATGTTCAAAGTGTTCAAAAGTTCTCAGAATATGGGCTTTCCTCTCTATGCTGATCAGACATTCAGAAAAAAAAAAAAAGCCACTTTCTCAGAATTTGATACTCACAGCTGTTTAAAGCCTTAGCAAATACCATGGTATATGTATACTCTAAATACCAGCCATTTTTTTTCCTGAAGAGATTGGATTTTTGCAGGAGAGAGTGAAGAATATCAATCAACTGTAGCCTAGTGACCCTTTAGTTGTTGAGCTTAGTAGTGGATGTGTGTGTAGCTTTTAATCAATGGTTTTGAGAAGAACCACTTTGAAGCATGGAAAGTATTTTAGGTGAGCAAAGCCTCCATCATTTAACCTGTTTTAATTTGGCTTCATTGACTTGTAAATGAAACTTGATCTTCTGCCAGATATTTTTGTGTGGGTGTTTATTGGTTCTTGGGGGACTTAAAAATTTACTGCAATCAGTTTCTTGTAAAGGATTGAAGCTTTCTTTAGTTTTTGGCTTTTGTTCACCTTCCCTATCTCTAATCTCTGCTACTGTCTAGCTTGCCTTTAAAAATCATATCCTTGGCTAATCTGAGCAATCTTTCTGTATTGATTCTCTACCTTGTCTTGCAGGTATTCAGAATATTCTTCTGAATACTCTTACTGATTTAAATAGCTTCATCAAAACTGATTTATTAGTTTTAGTGGTATTATAAGTGTTGCTCCCAGATGGTATCCCATCAACTAAGAAGTCAGGAAAAAATGTGTTTATGCTGTGCTGCCCATCAAAATATTGTCCTCTAAAGCCCTAGAAGAGCTTTGAAGATCCTCTGTCTAAGCAACTGCAAGTGTGCAGGTGATGGTTGAGGCTGGACAAGAGATCTGACTTATAAGTGGTTTTTTTCTGCCAGATTTCTCTTTTCAACTACTGAGACCGAGCAGCGCCTGATGTATTTCGTATGCTAACTTTCACTGAGGGAGAGCTGTTTTTAGCTATCTTTTCACTTAACTGCTTGACCAACACCAGATTCCTGTAATAATTCTCTTGCATTCCAAGCTTGTGATGTAAATTTAAACCCATTTAAAAGCATGTAAAAGGAACCATTATTCTGTCAAGCTTTCTTTAAGAATCAGTGAAGATATGTGCTGAGCAGAAAAGACTCAATCATGCTTTGGTCGAATCTGGAGATGTATATTGTTAAATGGCTGTTCTTTTCATTTGAACTCCATGTGTTTTATCTGCTTTCAGTATTTTGGTCAATTTGCTGATGCCAGATTCTGTCCAGCCAGAGCAGCAAAAAGGGTGTGTCAAGCAGAAGTTTAGCAGCCTCAGCAGTTTCAGTCACCTCTGCTCCTTCTTACTTGCTATTGGAGAAGCCTGCAACTGACACATTTTCCCCTCAATTCACAGTCTTGCTCACTGCATCTTGCCAGTCTAGAAACTATCACCTTCAAGTGCTCGCTCTGACTGTTCTTCTTTTCAGGGGTTCATAACCGTAGAAGGGAAAAAAACTCCAAAATAAAAAAAAAAAGAGAGTACAATATGCCACACTGAAATTTCAATGAACCTCTTTCTAGAGGCAAAATCTTTAGAGTTTGTTCTTTAAGAAGAGCAAGAACTGCAAATAAAATGGAACACACTTATTAGGTGAAAGCCTGTGTTGTTGAGTTTGTCTGTAAGAAAACCTAAGTGGGAGATGTATTTTGCCAGGCCTGCGTGTGGCATCCTTGAGAAAAGCTTATATGAAAACGTCTTGAAATAAATCTCTGTTTTCTTAGCATATTCTTCAACTTTTTTGGGGATCCTAAATGTTAGCATATTGAAAGCTCAAAGCTACCCGCACTGACACATGGTTAATTTTGTAAATTTACAGCCTGTAAGGCCTTGGAAAATGCGATCATCTAGTCTGAACAGCAGTAGGCTAACATAATTTTCTGAATTAGAATTTAAATATTAGGGGAAAAGACGTGAACCTAAGTTAAAATGGCCAATCAGGGAGGTTCTATTATGATCTGTAACAGTTTCGTATGGTGTTATCTGACTTTAAACAGCTTTCATCCACTTCATAATGTTATGTTTATGTTACTTATATGGAGAGTATGTAAGTTTGTTAGGTAGTTACAATGTTTCACCCTTCTGTTTGAGAAGTAAAAGAGACTGAAATACTGTGATTATTACTGATATTTTTGGTGGATTTTTCAATTTCCCTTTGATTTACCAACTTTCATCTTAAAGTATTGACACCAACTTTGAATGAAGTTGTAGAGTGCTTGTGGTGGGTGATCAAAACCCTCAGGATTTCTCTGTTTATCCAATCAGGAAGTGCAGTCGTTCTCTTGACCTAGTAACTGGTGCTCAGATTTTTACTAGCTGTGATTCCTAAGTCCTATTTGGAGTTGCAACTTCCCAGCATGGTGCCCCACTGTGCAAATATTTAGTGCACTCTCACGTTATTGCAGTTTGGGCCAACATAAAGTATGGACTGTAGCTGCTCTGTGACAGCAAAAAAATAGTGTGTGATTTCATCCAATCCAAGGTGAAGCATTCCTACAGGATGGTGTTTTCTCTGTAATGTTATGAGCTGTCATTAATTTTTTTCATCTGTTTAATTTCTGTTAGTGCATTTTGTAGCCTTCCAGTTTTAAATTTGTATTTTTCTTAGTGTTTTGTTCAGTGTTTTATAAAGGTCTGATTATAGTACATTGATTACTTTGTGGTAGGTTGACCTTGACAGGCTGTCAGTGCCCACCAATCCACTCTGTCACTCCCCCCTTATCAACAGCAGAGTGGAGAAAAATATGACAAAAAGCTCATGGGTCAAGATGGGAACAGACAGTCACTTACAATTACTGTCACAGTCAAAACAAACTCAACTTTGGGAAATTAATCTATTACCAGTCAAAACCAGAATAGAATAATGGACAAATCTAAAAACCACCTTGACTGCCACTCACCCTCCCCTTCCAAATCTTCTACCTCCTCCCCCAGTGAGCAGTACTGAAGGGTGGGGAATGGGACTTGCAGTCAGTTCAGCACTCATTGTCTCAGATACTCCTTCCTACTGATGTTCTCCTCCTACTCCAATGGCAGTCACTTCCATGGAGTGGAGGCCTTCAGGACCAGGCTGTTCCAACATGGGTCCCCCATGGGGTCACAAGTCCTGACACCACAAATGCTCCTGCATGGGCTACTCTCTTCACACGTCCACAGGTGCTACCAGGACCCTGCTCCAGTGTGGGCTTCCCGTGGGGCCACAACTTCCTTCAGGCATCCACCTCCTGCAGTGTGGAGTCCTCCAAGGGTTGCAGGTGCATATGTGCTCCACTGTGGACCTCCATGGGCTGCAAGGGGGCAGCCTGCCTCACCGTGGTCTTCACCAGGGGCTGCAGGGGAATCTCTGCTCTGGTGCCTGAAACACTTCCTGCCCCTTCTTCTTTACTGACCTTGATGTCTGCAGGACTGTTTCTCATGCTTGTTTTTATCACTCTTCTCTCCCAGCCGCTGCTGTGTGGGTATTTTTACCCTATTCTTAAATATGTTACTACATATATGCTTCCACTATTGCTGATGGCCTCAGCTTTAACCAGTGGCAGCAGCTTCTGGCATCTTCCCATGGAAGCCACCTTTGCAGCCCCCTGTTATGGAAACCTTGCAACATAAACCCAATACATACCTATTATATACTTATTGCTGCTGGTGGATGAAAGGCTGGACATGAGCTGGCAATGTGCACTTGCAGGCCAGAAAGCCAAACATGTCCTCATCTGCATCAAAAGAAGCGTGGCCATCAGGGTGAGAGACGGGATTCTGCCCCTCTACTCCCTTCTGGTGAGACCCCACCTGGAG
>VXAY01004862.1:94228-135968 GCA_013399855.1 Oxyruncus cristatus | reverse complement strand
TTTTTTTGGTAACACATGAAAAATATTTTTCTTCATTGAATGAGTCACCAATAAGTTTATGAGGTTAGAAAACTTCTCCTTGATAGACAGTTTATCTCTTAACCGTTTTTGGAGAAATTAAAAATCCAGTTGCAATTGTTTTTCAGCAGGTCGGAGGACTGGAGGAGAAGCAGGAAGTACAGGCAGAGCTGGCATTGACTGAGAGGACCTTTCTGACTTGTTTTTAGGATGATGTGAAGGAACTAAATATCTGCAACAACAATATTACCATATGTTGTTACTCGATTATTTGAAGGATTCTTCCATAGCTGGCTACACATGTCTGTGTTGTCTAGGTGCCATATCTAAGGAGAAAAAAAAAAACCTCTGGACTCAAATTTTGATCACACAAGAGGTAGGAGCAGCTTGAGAGCATTTCAAGTGGAGGACTTTGCTGACCTGAGCATGGCACTGTACAAGCACTGTATGCTACTGTGCCTTTTGAATTAGTACTTGGCCCCAGGGAAGATGCATCCTTTTATCAGAAGGAAGTTTTAAACTAGTGAAAGCCAGCCCAGTTTTCTAGTCCTAACTTTTGCTCTTGAGAAACCGCAGAAAACCACAGACATAGCTGGCTCACTTTCATGTCTTTCAATGAAAATTTGAGTGTTGTGTTTAAAAGGAGTTAGCTAATTTGCATTATAAAAAGCCTCATAATCTTATTATGCTGATAGATACAGCTACATATACTTAATTGATAGATTTAAGCAATTATAATGTTATTTTATGTCAGAAGTGCTTAGATGAAAAATCTATGTGCCACAGTATGCTAGCTCATATTTTCAAAACCCTGAAGAGCTTAGTCTAGTTAACAAAGCATTTGCTAGAAGAAAATTTTATTTACTGTGTCCTAGTTTAAAAACTAGCTCAGAAAAACAAAAAACGTATTGACATCCATGCACTGACATGTAATTCAGTTTATGGCAATTCATCTGAGATTGGCTTTACATGAATTTAAGAAATTAATATCTGTAGCCTGTTACTTGGATCTGAAATTGTTCATCGTTTTGTGAGCAAAGATCAAATATACAGCCATCAGGCAATTAAAAGGTTAGTTATTATGGCAAGGGTACTTACTGTGCTATACAATCTATATGTAATTGGATTTTGCTCTACTATTCCTAAGAGGAGGATGTGATATATGTACTATGGGATGTGGCCTAGAATTTCTCACCTGTGATTACACTGCATTTCCCTACTGAAATTGGATTTTTTTTTTTCTGGCAGATAATAGCTGGATTCAAGAAGGCAGCTTGAGTATGAACATTCTGGGCAGTTCAGATCACCTCCATCATGTCTGAAAACATCAATAAATATTCAGCCTCTCCCATAGAGCCTGAGAAAATAATTGGCATGCTCATTACCTTTTTTCCATACCAAGAGCTGAGTGAAATTTACCCTTATATACTATATGAAAAGGCTGGGTAAATGGCTTTTCTTGACCTTGCTGTGTCCTTGCAGAAATGTTGGTGTGTTGTTTCTTTACAAATTTTTCCTTGTAGCTGTTTAAAAAAAACATCCAAACAACCAAACAAAAAAAGGTTTGATTTGGCTGCTTTGAGTTATAAATGAAATGTTATATAAAGAAAGCATCTCATAATTAAATACAGTATTTGAACGCACCTAAAAAATTATTCTGTTAATCATATTTAATATTTTTAAACTCCAATTACTAGCATTTGTTTACTGCCATTCTTATGGCATTGTTATTTCTAGCCCTGGGAAATTGTTTCCTTATCCTCCACAGTGCTTTTTTTATATTGACAAAGTAAAACAAAGCCTGTAGTAGACAATTTCATAAACAGTTAAGATTTAGGAATATGAATGTATGGCTAGCTAATTTCTCTCATTATGTGTCATTCTTAGCTACACTGAATATAAGAATTTAAATATTTTTTCATATATTAGGATTAAAAAAACCTCCCAAACCTAAATAAATCTGTGAAAACAAACTGTTGCATACTATCAGTCTGATTTTCAGAGTATCTAAACATTTAACAAGAGAGATACCATGTGTTGTTGAATCATAATAATTAAAAGTGGAGCTTTTGATGTTTATTGATGAGAGATTTGGAAAAAGTGTGAACTTAAGAGAGACACTTGAAAGAAATATGACTGAATTTATGACCTATACATGAATGACATGTATACTTGAATTTCTTTGGCAGGAGTTATCTTTGTATGATGTGATTGTAGGCTCTTCCTTAACCAGGTTGAGAATGGGACAAACTTCAGCATGTGTGGACTCAAGAAGGGCAGAAGAAACTTTGTACAACAATGTATGCATCAAGTAAGTCTTGATGGAAAACCTGAAGAGTTAGCTTTCCAATGAAGTGTAAAAGTGAGGTTTACCTTTTGGTGGTGAAACCAAAAAAGATGTGGAAAATGTACTTAAATGAGTTTTTCTTATAGAAGAAGGGAAACAAAAAGAAAATAAATAAATAAAAAAATGTTGGTGACATTGTTCGACAGAAGTGAAAAGAAGCACTGTATTTCTTGTGACAAAAATGGTTTCACTTTCATTTATGGCATTTCAACAAGTCAAATATATGCAAACTTGTGACTGGTTGCTTTTAGAACAGTAGAATTTGTTTTCTTCCTTAGGGCCTTTCGGTACATGAAGTTACCAAATGATTCTGTCTTATTTCTTAATTCCGGTTGAATGTGTGTTCCTCAAAAGGACCGTTTTCCTTCTGTGTTTAACATGCTCTTAAATTTACTGAAAAAAAGCAAATTTGTTCACTTTTTCATTTATCACTTTTATAGTGTACCATCATTCTTCCCATTCTCACAATATATTACATTTTGAAAGCATTTTATGAAGAAATAGGAAGTTCAAACAGAATTACTTCTTGCATTGTCATTTCTCATATACATGTATATGTATATTCACACATAAACATAAATACACATATATATATTAGAATCTTGTGCTATGAGCAGTGATCAGATTTACTGAAGAAGTCCTCCTCACTATTACTGTAATAAAGAAATTGTACATAAACCAAGAGACAAAATCTGGCTGTGGTCACTGTCTGCAAGCCATATGGCAAGGCTTTGGTCCCAATCCCTAATGGATGCCTTCTTTGACTTCAGTAAGACTGAAAGGTGATGCAGCCTACACTCTCTGCAGGTCATTTATTATCTAGCTTTGTACCCTCAGAGTATCAGCCCTCTATTCATTCCTACCCTTTCTTTTGCATAAGAGGATGGAATGGATAGTTTTGCTCCTGTCCTCAAGGCAGCCTGTATTAGCTTAAAGCTTATGTACTGTCAATGTTCTGAAGTAAATGAATTCTCTGCTGTTCTGTGGTTTGATAACACAATAATGACTATATAGAGAGAAAATTCACAGCTGGATTGGGTAAGTTAGGCAGTGAACATTAAATCTCTTTATATCATGTTTGTCTCCTTCCCCTTTTCTTTCAGTGGAAATTTAATTTAAAAACAGATGAGTTTGTTTTTTTGTAAATAAGGTACTGAGGACTTAATAATTTTCTTAGTAATTTTCTTTTTGTTCATCCTGATCTGACAATTCTCTAAAACGCACTTTCTTTGCAGATCTGAATTTTATCATTCCTAAAGAACAAACAAGCTCAGAATAAAAGAAACCGATTTTGGCTTCTGAAGTATAAAGCCAGGTTAACCTCTCATTATAACTCAGAGAAATGGGCAAATAAATAAAAGGACACATGCAAAAATAAAAATTATTTCTCCCGACTTCTGAGAAATCCATGTTACAGTTTGATATTTATCCTCTGTTCCTGTAATTTTGAGAATAGTTCAGGCTAAGATGAGAACATACTGTTGTTGGTGGGGCAGGCAGGCATTTAGACCCTCTTGTCTCTGACAGATTTCCTTAATTTCAAATTGCCTTTGTAAAAACATCCTGAACTAACTGTAACTCTAACAAACACCCTTAAATCTCTTCATCAACCTGAAGAATGCTCTTTGGTAACCTGTCCTTATCTTTACCAAGTGGGCTGGCTTGTCTGCTGAGACTTGTTTAAAGCTGCAAAATGTGTTTCTTCCACTTTCATTTGCGAGGCAGTTTGCAGCAGTTCTCCCCAGCGCAGACTTGACTGCAGCTAGCCACATCTTTGTTGCTGTTAAACTAGAAAATTGTTGTATCCTGGAAAATGCTCAAGCACACACATTAGTGCAGAATCAAAGTAGAAGGATGCTGTCAGCTGATGATTTATAAAATCCAGCCAGCTCAGCTGGTGCTCATAAAGAAGCGCAAGAGCATAAAAGAAGCTTATGTTATCCCAGGTGATACCCTTGCTCATGTTATGTTATCCCAGGTGATATCCCAGAAACAGGTAGAGAGCAAAAGTGATTTTACACCCCTGAAGCTTCTGCAGACACAGCAAATACCATTTTCTGGCTTTGTAAGATCTATGTTGACTTGATAACTGTGTCATAGAGAAGTCCTTTAATTATTCAGATATAGGAAAATACATCAACATCTAGATATTTATTTGCTTGCTCACGTTTCTGAAATACTTAAAAATATTGTGGTGCCTATAGCTAGATGTATTTCTAATCTTTGCCTTTTTATGTAGCCATTCCTTCCATGAAATCAAGTCTGGACAAACTTTCTTGCTCTGACAACTCTTCATTTCATCTTGGGTAGAGTAGTTTTGGGATATTCTTGCTTTAATGGCAGGCAGAATATATGGGATCATGCCTCACATGGTTCCCTTGTGGCATGCTAAAATGTTCATTTTTCATTTTAAGCTTCCTCAAACATAGTGTTGTTTGTTTGTTTTGTTGGTTTTTTTCTTTAGTTAAAAACCTCTGGTTTTGTTAGGAAATATACAAGTGGACATATGGGAAATTCTTCTTATCTAATTAATAAAGAAAAAATAATAATAATTTGCATGCTATGTCATGCAAAAATGTATATATAATTGCTTATTTTAAGTCCTGACATGGATATAGCTGATTAGTATAAAGGGAGACTTTCTGTGGAATTAGTTTTGGTTATAAATCACGTCAAGTTTTCCTCAGCTTTTTCTTTGCTCTCTCAATCATGATTTTGAACTGAACTTAAAACTGACTGACTAATCAATACAGACTGGCTAAATTCCCGTCTCACTTCTTGGAGCAGAAAGGTTAAGAGGACAGATGAAGCAAAGGCAAATGGTACCCTCTTACTACTTGGAGATCTCACTACCAAAGATCTCCCACAGCTAATATGCAATGAAATATCTGCTAATGTCCATACAGCACTTGTGACATTTAGCACTCTTGATTTTATGTTGTCTGGTTTTGAAACCTTATAAAGTGTAACGTTCCATAACCTTTCAAAAATGTTCATAGATGTGATGTCAATGTTTCCTAAGTACTCAGCTTTCGTTATTGTAAGCCTGACTTTTGTTTACAGAAGCTCAGGCTGCAATTTACTGGCTTGCAGGGAAAAAAAAGGACAAAGGGGAAAAAAATTGGAATATTTTGCATCTTAACATTTCTGTATTTTCTCTTTAAAGTTGCATTCATCTTTGTAAAGACCTGTTTTTTTGCTGCATCTTGAACCTTTGCAGTTATTTATCTTATTTTAACTTATATCAACTTTTTGATCCCCCTCCCCCCCCACCCAGCTGTCATAGTTACACAAAAGCAATATCCCTTCTGCTCTTGATTTTTTCTTAATTCAAACTTAAGATTATCTGTATGATTAATGATTAGAAAACTGTAATTGTATGATTTATAAGTTGGTAACTTGCCCTTAATTATTAGTTCTTTACATTTTTGCTATTCCTTTAGTAAATTATTTTTTTATAGGTAGATTATTTTTTTTTCAGTTACCCATTTGGAGAATTGATGAAAGGTTTTTTTTAAAAAAGTGTCAGAAAGTTTTCAATGGGGAAATAAAGAACCATATTGGTCATAAGGATGAACATATGTTGATGGTGGTATGAAATTACTGATGTGCTGTTACTTCATCTGCACCCATGGCAAGGTAACATCTCCTTTGAAAAAAGTATGGACTGCAGGTGTTGACATATTTAAAACTTTTAGTAACAATCAGTCTGTGCTTATTAACTGATTCTTTTAAATAAAATTAATAGTTAAAATCCAATAATTTTATTACTGATTTTTTTGTATTGACAAAATGTTTAGCCATGGCAATTTTACTTTGCCACTAAATATTACCTGGTTTTGATATGTTAAAGTATCTTTTCTTTTAGTTTGTTTCTTTAATCTCTAGCTTTCTGATTTTCATTTCCTCTTTTCCATATAAAATTGTCCTTTCTTTCTCACAGGAAGGATGGTGATTTTGGCCAGCAGTGCTGCAGTGACATTCTGTGACGCGCCTGATTTTATTTCATTTGAGGTATGTTGGTGGACTGTGTTTTAAAGGGTTTATAGCCCTACAGAACAGTAGAAAGACGGGCTTTTTTTCTTATATTATGACCAGCATCACTGAATTTCCAGTGTGGTGTGCAAATTTGATAAACATATAAAAGGCAAATATTTTTATTTCAGTTTTGTATGTAACTCCATGGGAAAAGAAAACTAAAGCCTGCAGGGATGGATCCTAAATTTACAGGGTAAGTCAAATTTATTGTGTTGGAAAAGACTTTATACTTTTTTCTCCCCAGGAGGCTGAAAAAATAAGCTTACTGGCAGGACTTACTTGGCTTCATTGCTCTCAGAGCAACTGTTTTAGAGAAACAAAATATTTACTTGAGTGAATGCCATATTCATTATTTGACCATTGTCTTAAATACTCATAATCTCTGTTTAAATTACAATTTGATAGATCTAATCCACAGCCTTTTCCAAATGAAAATGTATTTGTTATTTAATTTACTATGTTTATTGAAATACAGAAATTAACAACAAAGTTGTCATGATGGAAAATGCTAAAATGCAGCAAAATATAGGAGAGGGTTTTTTGTTATCGTTGTTTACTTTTTTAAAAAATTAAAATGAAAGGCTCTTAGAAGTAGGAACTCTGAAGTGTCTGAATAAACATAACATTAGCATTTAAACAATGTTTTGCCAGACAGCTGTGATTGTAGTAAGACTGACCTCAAATAGTTTTAAATTTGACAAGAATTCTAATATGTGGTAAAACAGACAAATAAAAGGTTCTGGAGGAATTGATTAGAATGAACTCAAGAACATTGTAATTCTTGACCTTTGCTATTTGGATGAAGTTAGTACCAAACACGAAACTCCCTCTCCCAGCCCTTTCACCAGAACATGGGCATGAAAAAAAAATCCCAGTTTCTTGACAGGATTTTTAATACCAAAGTTTAGCCGCAAAAGACGTCCATCCTTTGCTGCATAAGTAAGAAGTCTTTAAAGCTGCTGGCAGAAAAAACATTAAGGCACCAAGGGAAATGAGTTCGAATGGCTTGCCTATTTTCTTTCATCTGCTGAAAATAAGATGCAACAGCAATTGCTTTGGTTGTCTGCACAGTTAAGGAAAGATGTTTCATTCATAATAAAATTTCTTTTCTTACATAAAGAGCATGAAATCACCATTCTTATGGATTATAAACATTGAATTATGAGTATTCAAGCTTTCTGTTTTCTTTCACATTATTCCTCTAAGGTTTTTTTTGTTATGGATGCTGATATGCCTACATATATATCTCTAGATACACAGTAATATTGATAAAAGTGTGTCTTACAGAAAAAGCTAAGGTTATGGAAGTAGTTTTCTTCAAAAATACAGGATGGATTGATCAGATCACATGGGCTAAGACTATTTATTTTGGAAATAAAAGAATTGCTATATTAGAACAGTGAAAATATCCTCAAGATATATAATTTCATGAGGTGATTTGTGTTGTCATTGTATTTCTCCACTGATTTTATGCTTGGTAGGTTTGCAGAGGAAGAGACTCTATTTTTACTTCTACAGCACTTCTAATCAAATTTTGCTGAGTCTCTAAACACATTTCATTTATAGTAAGTATTGTTTTTCTTTCTTAAATTCTACTTTTCTCTGAATCAGTTAAGGGAACTTAGGTGTTAAGGGAATTAATCTGAATATATTTAAAGCTCAGTTGATCCTGGTAATTTTTTTTTTATTAAATAATGTGTAAATCAGAGAAGTTTAAAGAAAATGCATAAAGCTGTTTTATGAGACAGTCAAATTATTTGTACTAACCCAGAGGACAAGCACCAAGTAATTATATGAATTTTAAAATTCTTTTGGGGGCTTCATGCAACCAGCTTTTCTGAGCTCCCAGCTGTAGCCATCGACTTCTGCTGAGAGTGAAGTCTGCCTTGCCAACAAACACGTGCGTTAAGCCCACCTGAAATCCTCCAGTGAAGAAAGCTGCAGGAACCGACAGGATCCGAGAAGGAACAACATACTCCTGTGTGCCCCTTCACTTCGGCAACTGGCCATTTTGTGAGCTGCTGTTATGTATCACCTCTGACTGCAGCACATTGATAACTGCTGCTGAGGTTAGCTGTCAGATGTGGAGCTCTGCAAGGCATTCCATGGATGTTCAGGAGACAGTTAATTATGCCTTCTCCTTTGTATGACAATAATGAATGGGCTGAGTCAGCAAGTCAGATAGCTCTAATCGTAATAGCTACAGCCATTTTGACAGCTTCAAATGCTTAATTGATTTTTTTTTTTTTTTAATTGGTATGTACAGAGGAAGAAAAAACTGCTGGTAAGGTTATATGAGAACAGATGTTTTCCTTCTCTCTCTGAAATACTAGTGGAAGACAATAACAAACTTTTCACATCTTATGCAGTAATTTATTTTTATTCATTTGCTATACCCAGAGTTCTTCTTTCAGGCTCAAGTTTGTTTTCCTCCTGGCAAACAAGAACATTGGTAGCTCCTGAATCACAGAGTCACAGAAAGGGTAATGTTGGAAGGGACCACAGTGGTTCAGCTGGTATGAGCTGCCAAATTTGGTTGTCTGGTTGTTGACAGATTGCGTAGAGATCTGCACTTTTAATTCAATTTGCAGCAGCTGCTATTGATTTATTGCTGGGCATTTTTTTCAGCATAGCTGACCTTTTCTAGTTTTACTGGTCATTTCTTTATGTGTTAGTCCTTTTCCAGAAGGCAGTTTTTCATTTTCCACCATTGCATTTCTGTTGTGGGAACTTGCTGTGGGGAAACAGAATTGTATTTCATAGCCTATCTGGAAGGTTTCCGTGCTGAGAAGTTAACCCTCTCTTAGTGGCACTCATTTATATGAGCAACCACAAATTAGAGGTGTAGATGAAAGAGAAATATCAAAAGCCAGGTTTTGCTTTTGGTTCAGATCTGAAAGTCACAGACTATTCCTGAGTCCTGTATGTTCTGCCTTTGAGTTTGTAACCACATCCTTCAAGTTCAGCGCCCTTCATGGCTGACTTCCACTAGAAACCCCTTTAAGTTCTGTTTCTGTGCTTAACATGTCTCACTACTGTGAAAAGTGATTTATTATTCAACAAAAGTGTCCTTTTCTGTATTCAGTGACATATCTGCTGACTTCAGTTATAAAAGTAAGATATGCTGCATTTACTCTGTCTAACAAGGCAATGTGAGCACAGCCAGGAGAAAATAAGGTGAATTCTAACCCATCTTGTACATCATCACCATTTTAGTGCTGTTTGTAGGTTTCCATCAACTGTCTACCTGGAAACTGGACACATTGTGAGACTCCATGGATAAGCCAAACCGTAAGAACTGTAATGGCTACTTCTGACCTGAAAAGGTAAAAATGTCCTGAGGAAGCAAGAATGGGTAGCTGCCTTTGGCTGTTGTAACTGGAAAAACAGGAGAACAGCCTGGAAATTTAAAAACTTGTCCAAGAGCATCTATTGGATGTCCCAGGCTAAATTAACCTCTATTGGATGCTTTTAAATGGTGGCGTCTCATTCCCTCTTATTTCTCTATTACATAAAAATGCCCTAATCTTTATTCAAAGTGGAAATTCTCTCCCTGAGAATTTTCCCTAGTGCACATGGTTTTCCTTCTCTTGAACAGGTTGAGCTCTCTGCATGACCTCTCTTATGAGGTTCTGAACAACTGTTAGGGGTGCCTGTCTGACTCCAAACTCCGTGACTCAGATCACCTTGAAATGAGACTTTGTTATTTATTTGTCCTCCTCTGCATCTACTTCTGGGGTCAGTTATGTCTGTCCTTCCCTTTGAGACGCTCCTATCTGGACTCTGTTTACTGTGCTTGGTGCCATATATATATATAAAAAGTATTTTATTAGTATATTTGCTCTGATACTGTTGATACAAGTTTTTCGTGGTGTTAAGTTTGTAGTAACCAGTACTGTTACAGGTGTGCTGGTTGATGCTACTATTGAGTTTGGTGCTAATGATTGTCCCTGTATTATTGAGTTCAGATAGTAATTACTGAAGGCTCCTATTCAGATTTCAACCTTTTTAATTTTGTTTTGAATTTAGTTGAATTAAGATAATTGTCATATAGTCTAAGCTTACCTGTAATTCAGGCTAATCTGGAACCAGCCTTAGGCTTCATAATTTACCAAAGTTAGTATTGCAAATATTGGATTGGATTTTAGTTCTGTGTCTCAATAGAACATGCTAGATGGAAATTCAAAAAATGTTAAAAATAGCGCTTGAGTTGCAAGTAGGAAAACCTCATGTGTGCCATTTTGGAAACATCCTCATTTTGTATTCACATTTAATGCATTTCATTTTTGGAAGGAATGATGTTTCAATTCAATGTATTGTGTATGGTGACGTAATATTTATTGGTGATATAGTAATATACAGTGACTTTCAGTGAACAGTGAAAATTGAACCATGTGATAGGTAATCATAGAATCATAGAATCAACCAGGCTGGAAAAGACCTTTGAGATCATCAAGTCCAACCCTTGATCCAACACTGCCATGGTTACTAGATGATGGCATTAAGTGCCACATCCAGTCTCATCTTAAAAACCTCCAGGGATGGTGAATCCACCACTTCCCTGGGCAGCCCATTCCACTGTCTGATTACTCTCTCTGTAAAAAATTTCTTCCTAATATCCAGCATAAACCTCCCCTGGCACAGTTTAAGGCCATGCCCTCTTGTCCTGCTGGTTGCCTGGAAGAAGAGACCAACCCCCACCTGGCTACAACCTCCTTTCAGGGAGTTGTAGTGAGTGATGAGGTCTCCCCTCATTAAGCACATGATGCATATCCATGGTTACCTGTTTTGGGTTACACATGTTCAAAGACAAACATTTGGAAAAAAGTGTAGCACTTTTAAACCTGTATTTATCAGAAGAGATAGAAACTCCTTCCAGTACAAAAACATAGGGAGGTTTTGTGTTCCACTGTTCTAAGAATTATCATCCACCACATCTCTGGGAAAAATGCATCTCAGATTCATTTAGCACTCCTGTGTGGCTAATGAGGCTCTGTTTTGGCCTGGGTGGTTAATAATCTCACATGTAAAGCTGATAATGCACAAATTGGTCATTTATCTCTTGAAAAAGATGTTTCAGAGTAGCTGAAATGTTGTGGGAATTCAGGTCAAATTTCCCAAATAGTCTGAATACAAGCAGATGACCAAGCAGAATGAACTATTAAGGCAAGCTAAAAGAATTTCAAAAACATTTTAGGACATATGAAGTAAAATTACTACCCTATTTCTATGGAAAGATTTGTGATGGTGAATTCACATTAGACATAAGACTCCCAGCATTTCTAGCTGATTCAACACCTAAAAAAACCTGCCAACACTTTTGTAGATCTTGTTTGTAGAGCCTTGCTCTAAACCTTTGTGGTGTACCAAAGCCCTACTGTATGAAACAGAGCTTTAGGACAAAATCAGTGAGAATCACCTGCTGCAGAGTTCTGTGTCTGTCTTCCTTTGAAGATTCTAAGTCTCTTGTCTCTCACTGAATCTCAACACTCAAAGTCACTTCTGGGGAAAATTTTTGACTCAGTGGACATCTAACAACTGCTTTGAAAAGGTTACTCTGCAAAGGCAATGGCTTGTAGTAGGTTGGCATGTGGTACAGATTGCAAAAATGTTGGTAAAATGCAGTCTTTGCATGCAGGTTAAAGCATTGACAGGAAGGCCAACAGAAAATACAAGGCTGAGGTTTGCCATGCAAGCATGACAAAGGAGACACAGATCTTGCAAGTATGACTTAGTGGTCATGTGAAATGGTTTTGCTTCATGAAATTATGGTTTAGGCAAAGGATGAGGACTGAAATGATAACGAAATAACTACAGAAAGATTCTGTAAGATTTCTAAATGTCTTACTATGTAAATATCCATTATATTCAGCAAGTTTATATGACATGAAGGCAGCATAAATAGCTGTGAAGTTTCCATAATCTTTTTATACATCTTTGTATGAACACTGTCATAATTTTAAACTTTTTATATGACTTTCAGTCATGTATTTTTAAATTACTGGTACTTATGAAATCAGAGCAGCTCTTGCATCCAATTGCTGATCTAGATTTAAGCTTGCAGTGTAAGTGATGCAAATAAAATTTTGCTCATGGCCTGAAAATAGTTCATCACTAGTAATCAAAAAACTCAGTGTTATATATTTTCTCAGTCCTTGTGTCAAGAGCAAATCAGAGCAATTCACTCTGAGATTTATAGCCTGTGAAATTAAATATTTTTAAATCACTGTCCTTATTTGCTCATATTTTGCAAAAAGATAATTTAATTCTAGAAAATTACTTTCATTTTCTATTACATTTCTTGTAATGACCTCTAAAGGCCAGGTATTGATGAACTGTGTTACTGCAATAATTCTCTTGCTTTCTTGGCATGTTTCATATTTTTTCAGAGCAATTTGATTTTCTGTGAGAACATGAAATATGGTATGAATATATTTGGTTTATTTCCCCTTTAGCATTTCACCCACTAGCTCACATTTAAGATTGTGTTTCTTACAGTATTTCAGCAAAAGATGACCTTCAAGTGTGAAGCATGGTTTCAGAAAACATTTGTAAAATTTTAGGATGTCATAATAGATATATTAAAGTAATTAGAAAACAAATATTTTGCTTATTTTGCATCATTTTTGACCGTATTTCCTAGCTTGATCAACTTGCTTCACGGACACAATGTGGACTAAAGAAACCTTCAGAACAACACAAAATACTGTCAAAATTGGAAATGTATTTGAGAACTAGCAGACTGGTATAGAATTATAGGGCCTTGATAGTTTGACATGTCTGACCTAGTAACAGAGGAAAGAGGAAGTGCTTATTCAAATTGTTTAAGACGTCCTTTTCTTATTTGCTCTAAATAAAGATTTAAGCAGTTGACAAAAAAAGTAATTTTAAAGGAGTCTTTAAAATTATAAAGGGTGCTAAAATTTAAACAGGAAAATGAAGATGTGAAGACTAACAAATGTCTTTGAGAAAACTACACAAACTGGGCAAAAAAATAGGTAGTAACTAAATTATGTAGATTACACATCTAAGTATCTGTATCTATCTCTGTATTTTTTCATCTAAAAAAGATAACTCTAGTATTTTCAAAATGGAAAATTTCTGTTTATTTTTCCCAAATATTTTTTTCTCACTGGCCTTGTTTTTTGTTTCAAGTTTATCTCGGTAAGAACATACATATTTTTACATTTTCTGCTGACAAACCAGGAAAACATTCAGAACAAAATTAAAAAAATCCCCTAATGTAGGCTGTGAACTGTTCCTTCATTGGATTAAGCTATGGAAGAATGTGATCCAAACTAAAAGACTCTGAGAAGTAACTTAAAGGATAAAAAAGACATCTGAATCAGAAGGTGGAAAGGTATTTTTTGTTTTCAGACTGATGTGCCTGTGCAACAAGCTATGTAATTTAAAATATAATCAACACGTGAAAGATGTATATTTTTGAGATCTTGATTTTAAAAAGTAAATAATCTCATTTTCTGATGTATTGTTCTAAGTTGCTTAGGTTTACTTTTCAACTCTCAACTTCATCGGGTCTGGATTTATGTGTTTTGTGAGCAGCTACGTAGCTGAGTGGGCTCACTGAGCAAGGATTTGTTTGGAAGCAGAACATGATGAAAAGGGGTTTATGAAGATATTGGCTGGAAGATAAGAATCCTCTTTGGGACTTCAGATTATGTACATGCTTGAGACATCCTTGTTATGACCTGTTATTGGAAAGGAGAAGAATAGACACTTTCTTTCAGAGCAATCTTTATGAAAAATGTTGAACAAATGTGGTAGCCCACAAGTGTCTAGTATGCTCACAGTGTTACAAGAATAAAATAGTCAATTTTATGTTCTAAAAATAACTAAGGCTTGTTATAGGCAAAGATATATGTATGCAAAATAGCCTTTGATTTCATATAAAAAAATATATAAACAATAAATATGGAGGATACAGAAAGGAGATGCCGTAATGTAAGATTAGGTTCATAGAGATCAGGTTTTTTAATAAATGTAAACACTGTAAGAACATTGTTTGTTTTAAAGATAGGCATGTTACTATGGTGACAACTTCATGATTCAACATTGCAGATGTTCTCCTCCTTGAACAATCCCTGCAGTGAGTAAGCAGGATGCATGCATTTGCCATCATTTCCAAAACCAGTGTCTGCAAGGCATGAGATTTGCATACTAATCGATGTTAAGGAATTTCCTGGTGATGAATAGGTAATTTTAAAATAATTATTTTGTATTGATGTATTTTTGATTTTGTAATTTGTTAGTTTTGAAGAATTTAGAATACAGTACCTTTTTTTTTCTGATGAATGTTTGTATAATTCCATTAACCTGGACATCTTGCAAGCCATAAATACATGTTGGCTTGCTATGTTGCTATGTCTAGTGCTGTTCAGATTTACTAAATGATTTACCAAACTGGAAAAATTTGCTTCAGAAAAAGGTAAAACCCTTGTACACCGGTGTTCAAATTCCCATATACAATTAAAAGCCTTATCAGTAACTTAACTATAGTATTTTAATGTTTTTAAATAAACTGGTAGAAATCTGTCTTTTAAATTTTTTTTGCCATATTCTTACAATAATGTTATCTGGATGTGTTAAATTTTAATAACCTGACACTAAGATTAATACTTATTTGTGGGAAAGTAATTACTTAATTTAAAGCAGTTAATACACAGCACTGCATTCTCAGGAAGTTGAATGGGTCCTGTTGTCTTGTGCCAAAGACTTCTTAATAGTGTGACAATGTAGCAAATTTATCTTCAGCTCTGAGCTATATAGGATAAGAAATGATCAGAATAATCCAACAGGTAGTCTGGGATATAAAAATATCCCAGAAAATGTGGCAGCAGTTGATAAAATTCTATTCAGCTTTCTACTTTAAAAGACAAATCATCTTTGAGGGGAGGAGGCTTACAACTAGCAGTGTTTTCCTGAGGAGATAGTGTGTGAAAAAGCATGTAATAACAGTTATTATCTAAAGATTCTATACTGAGTCATGGAAATACCATTATTATCATGACAAGTAAAAATGTCATGATGCAAGGCAACACTGGACTGTGGTAACCTTTGAGTAATAACCATCCATTTACTCCAAAAGCAACCGAGAAGCGTATCAGAGTCTCAATTTTTGATTGCATTGAAGACTATCAAACTTGTTTTGAAATATCGTTCCCCAACTTCAGTCCACAAAATGTACCTTCAATAATTTGTTCTGTGTGTCCTGAGGCCAAGACTGCCTACATTATTATTAACAGCTTCAGACACTGCATCAGACATTGTTATGTTTGTTATCTGTTTAATAACCTGAATTGATCAAAGTGAGTGCTAATGTGATGAAAAGAATCCAAAAGACCCAAGAAAAGTCAAAAAGAAAAAAGAGAAAAAAACCGAAAAGTCAAAAAGTTTGTTCTTTCTCATCACATATTTATGTACAGTGTAGAAATTATGTATGAAGGGAATCTCACAGTCAATATAATATAATTGGCACCACATATATACGGCAGAAAAAGACAGCATTTGCTGAAATATTTTGATGAAGCATGTTTTTATATAATTTTATTTTTTTCTTTTATCATTAGTGTTTTGAGTTTTGCATGTTATCAATTTCCATGCCTAAACAGCTTTTCTATCATACAGATGATTGCTGTGAAGGGTGCATCATGAAACAAACTGCTGTTTTCTTTTTGTTCATTTGCATAATTTACAATATGTGGCTATGGGGAACAGAAAATGATTGTATTAGTTAAAATATTTCCATAATTTTGGTAAGAATTATCTGCAAGTCTTAGCCTGACACATGAAGATAAAGTTAGTGACATAATTCAGAACTTTTGATGTAAAGATTATTTGTTAAAATGCTGGAAAAAATTCCTGTCCAAGTTTGAATAAACTAAATATGATTTTTCTCTCAAGGTATTGCCTAAACAAAGAAATGACCTCAATAAATACTAATTTTTATACTAAAATAGGAGAAAAGAGTGAGAAACATATTCAAATTTGTTTGGCATAGTATCAAAGCACTAGTGTGTTTCAATATGTTTCTTTTAGTGGCTTTATGAGACAAACAGGCCCTATTGTGTAAAATTAATATATACTCTCTTCAGAAGACTTTCCTTTTTTCACTAGTGGCAGCCACAATAAATGCTTTCTGTCTGTTTTTACTAACTAACATTGCGAAATCAGCTTATCTCCTGGATAATGAAAATATGAGTTTAAAACATAGAAAGTATTTCTCCTGATTCCTAATTGTCATGGGTTCATTTGTTCTAAACAAACTAAACACGGAATGTTCCCTTCCCCCTGCCCCACTGTGTGGGAGGGACGTTTGAATGGGCAGGCTGGTTTTGCCTTGGGTATTTGACTAACACAAAAGAACTGGCCAGCAGACTGACATTCCAGGCTGATGGCCTCAGGAGGGGTTAAGAGACTCTTTTCTTTTTTTTTTTTTTTCCCTCTCCCGGAGGGGGAGGAATGAGGCACGGTTTGAGACACAGTTCGTGGTTGTGGAAACTGAGGGAAAGTGTGCGTTGGAAAAGCTGGGAGGCTGCTTTGTTCTCAGCCTGGCTGGTTTGTTTTTCTCCTCTGGCCTCAGCTTGCTGGCACCCTGTTTCTACCCCTCCCCGCCCGGGTGGACCTGCTTGGACTTCATTGGAGAGGAACTATTTGGAAAGAGAATCATATTTGTTTTTCCCTCCCCCGGCTCCTGTGTTTTTGGCAGCGGTTTTTGTGCACATCAGTGAAGAAAGGGGAAGTCACACTACCAGCAGCAGATACCGTGAGTTCCCTTTGGGAAGAACCCTTCTTTCTCTTTTCTCCCCTTCCCGGTGAGCGGGAGGGAAGGGCTCCATTTCGGCTCCCCCAGCACACCAAGGGCCTCCATGGGGCAACTGCCAGAGCCCAACAGTGCCCCCTGTTGGACACCCCTGAGCACTACAGGCTCTGCACCTCCAGCGATCCAACAGCGCCCCCTTCTGACTGTGGTTAGAATTGCACCAAAGGCACAAACTGAACTGTTTACTTTTTATTGAAAGGGATTTTTGGGTATAGGATTATTGTTCTGTTGGGGTTTTGTTTTGTGTTCTTTTGTTGTTCTGCCAATACACATCTATCCTTTAATAAAGGGCTGTTATTTTTTTCCTTTCTCCACACTTTCTCAGTTGGAGCCTCTGAATTTCAGATCTACAATTGCTTGGAGGGAGGAGTTTTGGTCTTCCTCATAACTCATCCTCCTTAGCAAAACACTTCTGTCTCATTAAACTGAGGCACTAATATAACACAGGAATATTAAGCTGGTATGTTAAGCCAGTATTAATTGTATCTTGTTAAAAACTGCACAACTATTGAAGTACTTGAATTAAAAATACGTATATTTTCCAGGGAACCAGCCATGAGGAAGCAAATTAGAAGGTCAGTAATGGTGTTCATGAGCAGGTATTGATATAAATGAAAGATGCATAGAAATAGTTGACCATTGTGATTCTAATCCAAGTGTTATGTGCCATGTAGGAACTTAGGGTATGTCACTGCATTTAACTCTTTCCAGAAGCTTGCAAATGTTAAAAAACGTCATGCAATGGTCTATTGAATGTTTAGAAAGGCAATACACTTCTTAGAAAGACTCCATTCCTTGTAGAGGACCAAGTACTTCAAGTAGACCTGATGCGAAGACATACTGTGTGAAGCACCAACCAGAAATATGTCATTTCAGGTCAGTTGATGAAATGAGAGCTGAGGGAGAACCAAGTGGGTAGAGGTGTATATTTATTGTTGGCCCATGGAATGGCAGGCTCTGAGCTGTGGAACTGAAAAATTTTCCTGCTCTGAATACAATGGGTAGCAATCTATCACGACAAGTGTTTAAAACATTCTAGATTTTTTTTGAAAGAGGTAATATTATAAGTGTGGAGAACTAAAAAAAAATCTCCGAATAATCTTGAAGACTGAGCACTGGCACAGATTGCCTGAAGAGGCCATGAAGTCTCTATCCTTGGAGTTACTTAAAAGCTGTCTATACATGGTTCTGGACAACCTGCTCTAAGTGATCCTGCTTGAGCAGATGAGTTGGACCACATGACCTCCAGAGGTCCTTTCCAAGCTGAACCCTTAACGTAATTTCAAGAATGTAAATAAAAATTGCCATAAAAATATGAAGAAAAATTAATGACTATATAGATTGTGATTTTTTTTTTTTTTTTAATGAAATCAAATAGACCTGTAGTCCATTGTAACCTTAATATCATCTTTATTTCTGTGTGGGTAGCTGACTCAATAACTTAAAAAATTTTGTTATTTTTCAACTGTTGCTCCTCAAGGACAGTGTGTTTTTCTGACATGGATGGTTACAGATGGCCCCACAGCAGGCCCACTACAGGACACAGCTGAGCCAAATGTATGAAAACACATTCTAAAAAATGGTGATAAAGACCAAAAGAAAGGAATAGCAAGATCTGAGAATAGGTTCATGATGGAGCCGTCACACCTGAAGGAAATGAAACCTGTGGAGGATTCCTGTCGGAGCAGAGGAAACTAGTAAGAAGGAAGGAGCAGCAGGAAAGAACAGTGAGAAACAAGTGGCAGAGAGAACATGCTGTGCTCTGACCCCAACCTACTGCACTGCCTGTTGTCTCACCAAAGGGACTGAGCATAACCTACACTGATAATGAGAGATGTGGAGACTGGGAATGGGGAAGGAAGGTGTCTGAAGCAAAGCTGAGACTGGGAAAGGGGAAGGAAAGATGTCCTTCTTAGGTGTTTAATTGTTTCTTTTTTGTTTCCCATTACTCAATTCATTAATTAATGATTTATACTAAGTTAAATTCTCAATGTTGAGACTGTTTTGCCTGTGATGGTAAAGCCATGAGTTTTTTGCTGTTGCTCTTCCTATTTTTGTCCATTCCTACTTGTGGGGAGTGAGTAAGAAGCTGTGTAGGCTGTGTGCTTGCTTAACTGCTAACTGGGACCAGCCCACAACAATGTCATGGGTTGGCATTGTATTTGTAGCCTTTCTATTTTTTTTTTTCCCCCTATGTTGCTAGTGGCTCAGTTTTGATGCAGAGGCAAAATTAAACTGCTCAACAGAAATTATTAAAAAAATAAGACAGAGGAAAGAAAGTGAAGTATCAAAACCCCCTATGATACTCTGTGAGAATAAATTTTCCAAATATTCTGCAAGATCAGGATGCTGTGTTATATTGACTTACAAAGGAACTTATTTTTTGTTGATTGGAAGATCAGTCCATTGATAGCTTTTAAAGACAATGTTACATGAGTATTGGCTCAGGAAGTCCAAAAACTGGAGTCTGAGAGAAGTAAGCTTGTCCTATTTTAGTAACTCTCTTCATCCATCCACTTTTTAAGAGAGAGATTACATGGGTTGTTATTCCAATCCAGTACAATTACTTTAACTTCCTTATCTAGTCCAAGAAAGCAGTGTAGGTAATTTTCTGTCCGCAAAGAAGCAGTATTGGATAAGGAAAATGAAATACGTTAGGTCACACATAACAGAAACAAAGAAGGAGAATATAAAATCTCAGGCAAATATATTTCCTCCCTGTTTTCTAATGTTGCAATCCTTTTCCAGAGATTTTTTCATCTTTTCATTTTTCCATTGTTTCAATGAAAGTTAAGCTGCGCACTGGAAAAATAGTGTGTAGTGGTATTCTTGATTCCATTGCCTCTCCGAAGATGAGGGAAGCTATTTACCTCTCTAGTCTGCACTATGGGCTGCTCAGGAATCTTTGCATTTAGGAAGGTGCTGGAGCTGCTGAGCCAACCCTCAGCAATGTTGCAGGGAAAAGGGGCTGAGATTTGACAGAGCATGTGAAGCTCTTTTTTGTCCTCTTCCTTCCCCAGCCAATGACCACGAATCTGAGATAAACTCTTACAGAGGGAGGGTCAAGGAGATGCTTTTGAAACAACAAAGGGCTCCCTTGAGTCCCAAAAGATTATCCAGAATACATGCTGAGATGTAAACAGCACAGCATTTGTCTGTGTGACAACCATGAACTGCATCTTCCTACATATTGCAGTCCCTGTGTAAGTATCTCAGGACAACAGATACTTGAATTCATTCTGGACAAAATGAAAATTAAAATGTAGTTCAGCTTCCATTGAATACTTAGAAAAAGTTAATTTTTAAGTTCTATTAGAACGCCATGATTCAGAAGATGACACTCTTTATTTTAAGATCTTATTGTCTTAAATACTCTTCTCTATGCTTAATATTGATTTCACATAAATAACAGTATCAAAATCAAAGTAAGTGTGATTAAAAAGAATTTTATTAACTTCAGTGAGGCACTGGGTTTAATTCTGTTCTTAGCTGTTCTATTTTTTGATTCACAGTAGAGAAAACTTTTCCTAACCATGAGTATGCATTCTACTATTTGAGCATTGAAAAGAAGTTGATGAAGTTTTGCATAATTTGCTAGGCAAATAAAAATTCTAGAAGTTTACTGCATTTGATGTTGTCTTCAGCATTAGGTTAGCTTCTGAATGCATTGTAGTTGTCTGTATTTGGAAATATATTTGGTACAAAGCACAATACATTTCTGGCAGCTGGTATGTTCTTGGGAATGTCACAAGATACAAAAATGACTAGTAGATAATTGACTCATCCTTAGCTGACTGTCTTGTTGACATGTTTTGCTGGACCTGATTTATTTACTGTTTGTGAGAAGTTACAAAAATTTCTTGAAAGAGCTATTAGAGAATCATGGAATGGTTTGGCCTGGAAGGGACCTTAAAGATCATCTAGTTCCAAAGCCCCTGCCGTGAATACTGCCAGAGCTCGGGCATCCATAACCTCCCTGGGGCAACCTGTTTCAGTATCTCACCACCCTCACAGTAAAGAGTTTCCTCCTAATGCTAATCTAAACCTACACTCTTTCAATTTTTTACTCATTACTCCTTGTCCTATCCCTACAGTTCCTGATGCATAGTCCCTCTCTGGTTTCCCTGTAGGCTCCTTCAGATCCTGGAAGGCTGAGGTATCCACACAACATTCTCTTTTCCATGATGAACAGCCCTGACTTTCTCAGCCTGTCTTTGTAGAGGACATGCTTAACTGCCCTTATCAAACTCATGGCCCTCCTCTGGACTTGCTCCAACATTCATTTTAACTCTTTTGTTCAAAACTAAGGCAGATTAAAGTTTTTAAAGAAGAACAACTGTGTTTTTATGATTACAATGCTCTTAACACCCTATTGGGATTCTCAAAACTAAGAGCTGATAATTTGTTTTAGCAACACTTTGTTATTGGTTAATTCTGTGATTGACAGAAACCAGTGGAGTTGCAAATGGTCTTTAATTAATAATATAAACAGGAAAACTGTAGATTTTTTTTTTTTTTAAGGAAGAGTAGCAGACATGCTTTTTAGGGTGCTGTGTAGTCCAGTAAACTCAGTCAGAGGGATACCCTGTTTTATTAAACACTGAAGAGGAAAAGGCTGTTGCAATCTCTGCAGCCTGAAATGAATGGGTAGTAAGGAGATAGTTTGCTCTCAAGAAGTAGAAATGTTGAGCTCTTCCTTTTTAATTGAGTCTGAACTGGATAAGTCCAACAGACCACAGACAAAGAGAAAAGTTTCATTAATAGATTCTCACTATTCACATTAAGGACTTGCTCGACATCCCTCCTCCACAAAATGGAGGTCTGCCTCTGGCTGATACTCAGCTGCCTTGAACATGGGGGCTCCTAAAATACTCATGAGGCAGGACATTGAGAGGTTGATGTGACAATAGGAAGATACTGGAAAACTGTATTCAGTTTGCACAGTTACATAGCAGCCTGGGGGCACAAGTCAACATTTTCAATGAATTCAAGAGTACTGGATTGGGTGTTTTTCAGTACTTTTTCTGTGAGGAGTGGTCAGTCATCATTTACAGAGACTGCCTGTACAGAATTCAGTCATGGAATAAGCAACAATAATGCACATCTGCATTATTGCACATCTGCCTCATCTGTTGTAGCGTATTGTAGCGTTTGTCTCTGTTTTCCTGCCTTTAATTACCATCACAGTAATGTTGCATAATTAACTGAGTGTATGGAATGGGGAGGACGTAGTGGCTGTACATCCTCAAGGTGGGGGACAGTTAAGGAGCACCTTCAAGTTGGCAAGGTCAGCTGAGAGCTGACAGTTCCAAAAGAGGCCTTTGTGGAGTTCAGCTCAGGAGGAAGAGCGAGGAAGTGATTCTGATGTAGAAGACAGCCTGCTGTCTTGCTATGACCATAGTGTGGATGTAGCAGACTTGGAATCTGCCTGCAGCAATTGAAGTGTTTTGTTTCAGTTCATGAATTAGCTTTAATATTTTTCTAAACAGTATGAGAAATTCACTGGAAGATGATTTTTATCTGTACCCATGGGTCTTAATGCCTCAGAAGCATGATTAGAACTCTCTCTAGTTGTCTGCTAGATATTGGGAGCTCTGCCTGCTGTCATAGCTGTCATAGAAGAAACACTTTATTTTTCTGTGTGAATTTTTGGCTCAAAAACATACAAAAATTGAGCAAAGGAACTCTGCAGAGGCCCCTAGAACTTGCCAACCCCCTACAATCCTGGCAGAACCTAGCTTTTATTGTTTTATTATAGCAAAACTGCATCAGTTCCAAGTTACACATATGGAGAACTATGCCAGTTAAAACTTATCAATTACATCAATGTACTCATGTCAAGAAAATTAATTTGTCTCTAGTAAAGACATGAGACAAAGCAAGAAAACTTTTATTTCTTGTTTTTATAACATTGTTTTCATTTAGCAGGGTCCAGATGTTCATGCATTTTAAAAGCGGCTTTTACACTAATTTGGGCTTCTTATTAGAAAACGCCAAAACACCAAAAATCTTTTTCTCCTTTCTGGAATTGAGATTGGATTAACTGGCTTTGCTCCTGACATTGCATACTGAAAGACTTCTTTGTTCATATGTATTTAGTTTACTATTATAAATTCTACTATTAAGCACATGTGAAGTTCATCTTGCATAATAAATTTATCAACTTGCAATTTTTAAATTTTTAATGAGAAAAATGATTTTCATATTTTTTTGTTATAAGCTTCATAATTCTCATCCTTCTGTGGCTGTCAGGAGTTCATCTCTTGGAGTAAACCCTTCAGAATTGGAATTGAAATAAGTGCTGAATCTGGAGGTTTCTGGTTATAAGTTAGATAAAAATCTTCAGGTTTTTAGGGATATAATTTTCTCTGCTAACTAGGTTTTCACCAGAGCAGCACAGTGTCCAATTGGCCAGATTGCCTTCTTTTTATTTAGGTTAGTTTTAGATTTTTTTTTTCTTCAAGGTATTTTTTTTTGAAATGTATTTTTGCAGTATACTGTCAATTCCATGTAGGTACATTCTCCAAAACACTGTGTTTCCATGCGTGTAAATACCATTACCATGGATCATTAGTGAGTTTAACTTACTTGGACAAAATCTTACTAAGATGCAGTAAATTTTCATAAACTCCTATTAGTTAAAATGAACTAGATTTTAATTAGAATTTTAAAGACAGTAATTATTTTGAGATGTGTAAGAATATATTGTCTTTTTTCAAAATCTTAAGTGTACTTTTGAAAATGTGTATAACGTTTCCTGTTTTCTTTTTATTCCACGAGAAAGGCTGTTTATTTAGGCAAGTACTAAGCTCATCGTCTTTGCAATCATGATATGTTTTCAAAAATTTTAAGTTGGACAGATTAAAAATGGAATACACACCCCTTTGAGCTTATTTCCTTTGCAGCTCATTGAGATATATGCTTCAAGAGATTTGGACATAGTATATAGATGGTAAATTATTCCTTTTGTCAAACCACCCCCATATAAAGATATTCTACATTGCTTTTTCGTTTCTGTGATGTAGGGTTAGGTATACTTGGGAAAAGGTAATATTTAAATTACAATAGTTGACCAGAAAATGAAAATTGTCCCTGTGTTACTACCCTAAGTTTTGGTTAAGATTACTTTTAGGATTTCAAAGAGAAAAAAACATTACATTTTTCACACCTTTTCCCAGAAAGGTTGATTAGACATTGGAGTGGACTGTCCGGGGAGGTGGTGGAGGCACCATCTCTGAAGGTGTTTAAGGAAGGATTGGATGTGGCACTTAGTGCCATGGTCTAGTTGACATGGTGATGTTTGGCCAGAGGTTGTACTTGGTCTGAGAGGTCTTTTCCAACCTATTTGATTCCATGATTTTGAAATTCTGTGATTTTTGCTGCTTAGCTGAAAATTGTACAGCCTCTTAAGTTAAGATTTTTGAAGTTATGTGGGAAATAAGACCAATTTTAAACATTGTTTTAAAATATAAGTTTTATTTTGTGGTTTACTGCATAATCTCTTAATTCATATCTGGTGTATTTTTTTTTTTTTTGTTTGTTTGTTTGTTTGGGATTTTTTTTGCAGGAAGGAGATAATACTTGCTGCGTACTTGTACAAGAGAAAGCAGGTGAAAATGGGATATACTTGACTAAATCCTTATTCTTGGTCAATGTTTTTCTGAAATTGTTTAGGGAGGACAAATCTGATGAGACAAAATTATTGGCATTCACAAGGTGGTCAGAGAGGATTTTTAACCCACCAAAATGGAAATCAGCTCTTTGCACATTCAACCCATGTGTTAAACCAAGTGAAAAGCAATTGTTTGTCTTACCAAGGCATTCCTAATCCTGAGAGGAGTCACATAAGATGTTTGTATAACTAGGGGTGGGATTAGTCTAAAAATTTCCCATCCTGGTTGTTTCTTGCAAGAAAGTCAGGTACTGAATGTGGACTTTCAAGCTCTAATTAAGCATGCTTACATTTATAGAGCACTGGAATCACATCTAAACTAGAGCAACCAGCAGCTCTGGTTTTTCTTTTTAATGTGACCAGAAATTTGTCAGCACCTTTAAGGCAGTATAGTACTGTTTGATATTAAAGATGATAGTATACAGGTACTGGAATATTTCTTTTGTCAAGGTGTCACACAGTAATTTGTCATATGCAATGACTCTGAAGTATAGACAGCTCTTCTGTTATTAATTTGGTGTCAGTTATGCAGTAAAACCATGTTTTAATTGACAGCTTGAGTGGAATGAACTGTAGAGATGTTCTCTTATGAAATGGCTGCCTTGAATTTTGTTATGTCACCAGAATTCTCTGGTGAAATGACAGCTTTTTCACCTGGAACATTACTGATTAGCACAACACTGCACTAATTGCTCTGGCAGAATGAAAGTTGCAAAATGCAAAGCTAGAATTTTCTTTACAAGATTTCTTTTGGGATGAAAAATATTAGCAGCTTCTGATAACTGTGTGATAGGAAAGAATTTATAGACAAATATTGCACTAGAAAATGTCTATGCCGTAAAGAAATATGAGTTTTCTCTTAAGATCAGATGTCAAGTGTTTGTGCGTGTGTGTATACACACACATATGTGTATATGTATGCATTTATTCACAAAGATAAAAGAAAATGTGACCTCAGTATGTAAATAATTCTAGATAGTAAATATAGTCATTATTCTTGCCTTAGTTTTTAATTAATGCTTTATCAATTGGTGTCCTAGTTTGCTGTCCTTGGTCATATTCTAAATCAAGTGTGGCTACCTTAGTGACCTGGGAGCACAGATATTGCTCTCTATAAAGATGATATAACTGGTTGAATGCTATGTGTTAGTGATGAAGAAATGTCCAATTTTTTTTTCTTATGGAAGGAATAGCTTTAAAAATGAGCTGGAATATATCCTCTGCCCCAAGGTTGAAATGAAACAGCCAATCACTGATTTTAGCCAAGGTGATACACTATTTACCTTGTAATGATAATTTATGCAAAGAGATACATATTCTTGTCACTTTGCATTATTAAAAGCTATTCTGATCAAGTCTCTGATATTGCATTATTTATGGTTTCATTTTCCATGGGAAATTAATATAAGCCCAGCTCTGGTATTGCTTGAAGTAAGACCTGTGCAGATGTGTACATGTATCCTTTAAATCTTAGTCAGAAACAAGATTACTGTTTGTTTTAAAAAATAATCTTTCCATCTTTGCAGACTCTAGTTATTGGAAAGGGTAAAATCCTTGCTAGAATAAAGTACATAAAGTAAGTTATTCTCTGCAGTATTGGTGTGACCTCAGAATTGGTTCTTCTCAGAAGGTGAAGTACAACCAGATTACTATCTGAAAATCTGGTACACTGAAGTCTGGCATCTCAAACATGCCACTGGAATTAATAATTGGTATAACTGTATGCACCCAGTCTTTTTACATTTAAAATATTAAATACTGGGGGACTCAACTTGATTTTCTGTTATGTTGGAATTCATAAGGTCTTGTTTAGAGAGAGAGAAGATATAGTCTACTGATTGCCAGCTTTTGTCTCTGGCTTTTGTCACTTTGGAACATGAGAATAGCCTGAAAATGCTTTTTTGAACTCTACATTTTCTGTTCAGCAATATCAGGAAACAGGACTATACCCCACATAGATAACACAGTATACCTGTTATGCCAGGCCTTCCTTTAAGTGTCACAGGAGGGCTTGAGCCCATGTTCCTAGGTTCAACATCTTTCACAGAGTTTCACCAGTTCACACAAATTTCATTTCTGTGCAATATGTGCCTACCAAGAAAAATGTACAGAGGTGTCGTCAATATTGCTGTGGACACAAAGTGGCAGATTGCTCCAATATTCTCAGAATCATTAACCAATTTTTCTGACCCATCTACTCATTGAACACTGACTTAAAACAAGAATGAATGAAGAAGATTGCAAAGTGCTACAAAAAGCTGCATTTAAAAAGAGTTGTCAAATAGTGACAGAGAGGCTGAGCCATTAATATCTTTCTTTGTGTGACCTTTTTGGCCCTGCCTACTACTTGGACTTCAATTTCAGTGACTGAATTTTTATGCAATTTCTTTGCTATACAGCTGATGTGCCTATGTACAACTCTTCAAATCAGATTAGCAGAGAACATATGTTATTTCCTTCTTGGCGTTAGCAGATTTCTCAAATGGTCTGCTGTTTTTTTCTTTAATTTCCTTTACTCATTATAAAATAAGCACCTTCTCAATTTGTTCCTGGCAATTGAACTTGAGCCAGTAATATAATTCCGAGCAATTTCTTGCCTCATTCTTCCTATACAAGTAGAGCATTTAGAGACTTACTGTTCTGTTTGGTTGTGGTCATTCAGCTCCAGCATGAAGAATCAGGTCTGCACTTGGGGAAGGAGTCATCTACAAAGGCGACAAAGTGAGAAAAAAAGAGGTATTTCATCAAAACTAATTCTTTAGCCCTGAAATTAAACCAAGAGACTAAACTAATATTCACAATGCTTCTGTTGGTTAGGACTCCAACATCTACTATTTGCCTCTCCCCAAATTTAGGAGCTATGGGACAAGACAAGGTGATCTTCGAATTTACACAGCAACACACGGATGTTATAGTAAGTGTGCAAATACAGGTACAGACCCTAAGAAAAGTATGTTGATAGTGAAGGTCAGTCACCGCAGTCTGTCAGCTTCTCAGGTGGTTTTTTTTTGCTGTCTGGTATGTATAATTATTACTGCACTGTCATAATCACTGCCTGCTGCTGGTGTTGTCTTGCTTATATGACTGTCAGCAACTTGATGACGCATTGCCGGTGTTCATCAGCCCTTATACAATCTTAGTAACTACATCACACAAAAAATCTATCATTCTTCAGTAGGACATATTTAAGTATGTTGTACCTCTGAAATTGCTACAAAATCCCCTAGATTCCTCAGAAGTGCCACTTTTTGCAATGTCAAATTTCTGAGCAGTCTTGCAGTCAGATTGAGTTTTGAGAACAGTTTACACTTATGATTATCCATCATACCTCCATGTGATGTGAAGTGCAGTGACCAGGCTGGTGGGAATATGCTAGTAGATGCTAGTGCACATGTGAAGGAAGCCTCATTTCAGTGTGGTGACTGGGAGCTCAATGAGAAGGGATTGACGCGGTGTCAAACACGTGGCCGTGAAGCTCTGTATTGTGCAGTGTTGGTGGTTCAGGTTGCTGTCAGCACACACTATTTTTAGTCTGGTGAGCCGATGTTTCACAATATCTACTTCCTCTTTAGCAAAGAAATTTGACTCTGTGCAGGGTGGCCAGTGCTGCTCACAGGCACTTGCCGTGGCCTTGCGCGTTGGTCTCGTTGGCACAGGCAGTGTGTACGCGGAGCAGCACCTGCAGCTGGACACAGTGTCCTGCTTTCTCTCTCTGCACTGAGCAGCTCACACATGTGTGGTAGCAATGCCTTCAGCCTATTTGTGTTTCCTCCATTCCTCTTACAATAATTCAGTTTCAAGTTGTGGCCTGCAGGTATTTACTACATATTTCACCATGCTTGTTAGCATTTACTCTTTTTCACATTCATGTATTGTGTTTGGTGGAACACGTTTTGTTGCTTTAGGTATCTAGTGACAACAGTATGTGCTACATCATCAGTAGCTGCTCTCTGCCAGCTGTCAGCATTGTGCTTACAGTTTTAACAACTATGCTTATTAGGTTACTGATGCTAGAATATGATGTAGCACTGGACAGGTTTTTTGCCTTTATGAACCGCATGATTTGCAAATACTTTGAGTTCTTTCTTGGAAAATACTTAGCGTTGGTTAACAGAGGTAATGAAAAGGTGATTTAATAAAAATCAGACCCAAGAGAACTGTGATTATATATTTATACCTGCCATTATATTTGACAACTTCGAAATGCCAATTACTACTCCGGATAAAGTACATCTGCAAAATTTTAGTCAGTTTGGATTTATAGTATTTTATATAAATAGAAAGACAAAGCAGAATGTAAAGCCAATATGTTCAGTGTTTTCCTGTACCCAAAGTTAAGGTCAACTTGCTACAGTTCCCAGACCTGGATGGAGTTCTGATCTCAGTGAATTTGTTCTGGGTCACAATGTTCATGTGATTTGAGTTCTGATGCCTGTTACAGTTTGTACCAGCATCAAATCTCAGAGGTATATATCAACATTTCAACCATTTTTAAAATTCAGGGTAATTGCTGACCACATCTGACAAGCACAAACAGCACAACCAGATGCAATTTTGTAATTACAACACAGCACAAGTATAGAGATGATTTAATTAAATGTTTTCTGCATTGTTGTAAGTGACACAGCTATTAGATACAATTAATTATTTAATGTGAATATATGGGAAGATGGAACTACACTTTTACCTGCACAATTCATCTTATCAATTCTTTTTGAGAGTTTATACCGCCTGTCTGACAATTCAACTCATGCAGATAATAATGAGATTATTACTTGAGTAACTGTGCCTTTCTAGGAAAGATCCAGTTTTAGAAACCAGTGATTCATCAGAAGCAAACTTGTTTATACCTGCTTGGGAAAAGTCAATAGCTAAGTAGCAAACTTTCCACAGTTTCGAAGCGCACATGTGCACACACACACACAAACACAAACAAACAAAATTGAAGTGAACGTTCCCAATGTTTCTATGACTAATTATCTTATGTAGGTGCCCTCAATAAAAAATGATTAAACCATATCACAGAAGAAGACTATTACAGTTATTCTGCAGGATAATTTTAAATATCAACAAATAATTTAATGTATCTTTTTATTATTAAAGAACAATTGTATAATGTTTGCTAGGTAGAAAATTAGGTGACATTGAAGCTGACAATTATCTGTGTGTGTGTGTGTGCATGCATGTGGCTTTTTGATCCCCATTATTTTTAGTCGTATAAACATGGTATTTATAGTGTTTGTTACTTTTTCTTTGTCATAAAGTATCACTGCTGATCTGTGCACTAATTAATTTTCTAAAATATGTCCTAGTAGTGGTCTGTATTTAAATTTAGAAATTAGTTGCCCAGAATACATGGTTTTGTTAATTCTCTTATTTGGAGTTCTAATGTCTAAAAATCAGAAGTAGCAGCAAATGCTATTTCAAGCTATCTTTCTTCTCTGCCAGCTTCTCTGATGGCTGTTTTTTTAAACTGAAGTTGTTTTTATATATTTTGTATTTGGCATTCATGAAATAATCTGGACCATTTCTGAGACACTGTGAATGTACTAAAGAAATCTGGGGGAACAAGTTATTAATTCAGATATTAATTTTACTTCATTAAACTGAGGGTAGAATAGGCAGCTGCAAATGAAATAATTTCACTGAGTTCTGGGTTCAGAAAGGTTCTTTGGATTTTTTTTTTTCTGTGAGCTAATATACCTCAGGGTTCTGGTTTTAATGATTGTGCTTTATTTTAATTCTCTGCCTCATTTCTGTACAAAGCTACCTCTGGATGCATGTGAGCAGGCTTTAAAAATGTATCATGATAATAAAATAATTAAACTATTAACCTTCCTATATTTCTGAAGGTTGGTAATGCAGCTTCTTTAGTTAAAAGGTTCATAGCCTGGTCCCAGGATTAAAAATAAGTCCTAGGTTTTTTGTGTGCTAGAGATTTCCTCAGATCACCACTTGACACAGATTAATACCATGTCCAAACCTCTGTAACCCATGGCCTGTAATCACCTATGACTAATGTAGAAGAGAAGACAGGGGAGTGGGGGACACAGACAGAAAGGATCAAAAGGGATGTAAAGCTTTACACACAAAAAAACTGGGTTAGCAAGTTCATAATTATTTCAAAGAATAGAAATATAAGGGTATCTTGGACTGCTGGTAAATTTCCCTGGTTTTCAAACAGTGCTGCTCCACAGCACAGGCAAAGCAAGATGTTCTTGTTATGCATCTAGGTTTCTATGTCAGCTCTCCCGGACCACAAAACTTATTCCTGTGGTGACCTCAAGCAGTTTGGGAGAAAAAAATCCTAGAAAATGGCAACTATGCTGCAAATATGCTGCAAATAAGGGCCCAACAGTAAGTGAAAATACACATGTTCACAAAGTGTGCTGACAGTACCTTAAGACTCAGTATTTGCTGATGGCATAAAATTGTATCTAGTTTTTTTTAGTTTTATGTAAGTTGGAATAAGAACTGTCTGCAGTATATCAGCTAGCAATGTGTAGTATTCATAAATAATAACAAGCTTTGTATATCTAAGATATGATTTTTTAAAACAGCAGAAAGAGGTTTATTGATGCATGTGCTGGTTGGGATGCTCTGAACAGGGCTTTGTCACCAAGTGTAATGACACTGCTATTATACCTCTCTGCCTCTCTGTTTTACTCTCTTTTTCTCCCTTGTTTTTTGTTTTGTTTTGTTTGTTTGTTTGTTTGTTTGTTTTTTCTACTAGTGCTTGCTGTCTCTGGATAATAGATGTGGATTTGAAAGCACACATGGATCAGGAGTAGAAATTTTCAAAATTAGCATAACTCAGTGAAACTCAGAAATGCTATTATGTCTTCAGCTGTAGGTTTCTGCACCTAAATTCTTTTTAAGCCTTCCTAGAAATCTAGATTTAGCAGCTAAAAGGAATGAACTGCAAATATTGCCTGGCATGTCAGTAAACAAAAGCTTCCTTCCTGGGATTTTACATCTTCTCAGGTTTTGAATATCAGTTCCTTTTTCTGCCCTTTTCCCCTCCTCTTCCCATGCCAGTGGAGATGTTTGGTGTTCAGCATACAGCATGCACGCTTAATTTGTCTTGCAATGAGTCTGGATTTTAAAACACCTGGAAAGATTCTGTGCATGCTGAATTTTCATGCAATTTAATAATATGCTTGACTAAGCAGTCTTTTTTTATTACATCTATCAGTTTTCTTTACTCCTGGGAGGTTTCACATTGAAGAGTAATAACAGTTAGAAGTTATCAAAAGTAACATGGATTAACAGGTTTTGCATTCTGTGAGTGGTTTTGCTTTCCACACTGAATTTAGTGAACCTGAAAATAACGCTATCAGTTATTATCTGATGATTTATGTGTATCTAAACCCTTCCTATCCTTTGTGTTAAAACATACTCTAATATGATAAGCCCAAAATACTACTGGGAAAAGATGAATATTGGGAAAGTGTGTGGATTATATTAGTAGAGGTTTTAGGTTTTAGTGAAGTCTTGGTAAGATGCTTAAAAAATTAACTGTTCATTCTACTCAGTCTCCCTTAAAAATGATATATGTTTACTGCTACCATTTTTTAGTATTTTTAACATTTATAACACAGATTGGGGTAAAACTTCTATTTCTTAAAGAGAGAATTAAGAATTAAGAATTAAAAATTATTTGAAGAATTTTTTCTGTGCTGAACAATAGTGCTTTTTACCAGCTATTTTCATATCTGGACTGCTTTGTTACAGGTATCCTCAAAGCATTTATGTCTCTTTAAAAAATACTAGATCCACTTTTCCAATATTATTGGCTGCAGAAGGACGCAGTTTCTCTGTGGTATTCTTGAATTATCATGACAAAGTCTTATCAGAATGAACTTTTTTTTTTGGTGTTGTATAATGTATTTCCAGTTTCTGATTTAACTAGCTGAATTTGCAAAAAAGTAGTAACAATTCCAAAGCTTTGGTCTTGATAGTTATACTCTATTTGAATAAAAACTGGTCTTTAAAAACGAATTTAGCTTGAAAATTAGGGTAATTAGGGTAAAAGCTGAAAATGCAAAGCTCTGGAAGAAGTGTAGTTTTTTAAATTATTGCATTTAAGATACTTATGGAAGATGATGGAGAATTGGATCCAATTTCCTCCTCAGTCTGAGGTCAGTTCCACTCTTTTAACTCTTAGGGTAGGTCTGTATAACTGCCATTGGGAATATATCATCAATTCCATTTCTGAAGTAGTTCCTTTTTTAAAAAAATAAAAATAAAAATTCTAGTGTATTGAAATATTGGTTAAGTTTAAGAGTTAGAGTTTGAAAATAATAAAAGTTTAGGGTACTTACCTTATTGTTGAATTTCAATACATGTTTTGTCAACACAAGATGGAACCATTTTAATAGGAAGATTGGGAGTCTCCATTGAAGGCAGTATAATCTCCTATATGGGAGGTATAATGTCTGAAATTATTGGCTTACTTGGAAAGTAAATAATAATCAATCCCCAGCACCTTAAGAGGGGGAAGTTCTTTCATAATAAAATGAACTTGAATTCAGAAAAAGAATTTTAGACTGGGGGCCTGGGGAACTGGAGTCTAACATACATGGTTGTGCATGTTGGGGTAAAAAATACTCAAGGCTGGTAGTACAAACTCTGTTTATTGAGAACTTTCACTGTTATATCCACTGTTATTAATGAATGTTGATAGACTCTGAAAAATCTATTCATTTAACCTGTCCAAGCTATGTACCAGCACTCTTATTTATTAATAAAGTTTAAATCTTTCTGTATCAGGGTATATCTTTTGTTTTGGTTTTATTTCTCTGGACATTGTTTGATGCTGGGAATTGATTTCAGTTTCCAGGTTGTACTGTCAGGCATGTTGCAAGGTAATTGAATTGGTCAAAACAAACAAACAAACAAACAAACAAACAAACAAACAAACAAACAAACAAACAAACAGTGTATGTCTGGAATGCAAATAGTTACAGAAATGTATTAACAAATGCCACATTGCTCTTTATTTATTTACTTTGCAGCATTCCCTGCGTTTTTATTCAGTTCTCCTTCAATAAAATGCTGATTTCTTGTTACGTAACTTTCATCGTTCTGTTCTGTTCTGTTCTGTTCTGTTCTGTTCTATTCTATTCTATTCTATTCTATTCTATTCTATTCTATTCTATTCTATCCCATCCCATTTATTATATTGCTTTATTGTTAATGTTAAAGAACCATGGAATCACAGAATCACATAATATGATGATTTGAAAGGGACTCACAATCACTGAGTCCAACCCTTAGACCTGCACAGACATAGTCCTAAGAGTCACACCATGTGCCTGAGAATATTGTTCAAAAGCTTCCTGAACTCTGGCAGGCTTGATGAGGTCACCACTTTTCTGGGGAGCCTGTTTCAGTACCCTGCAACCCTCTGGGTGAAGAACCTGATTCTATTCTATTCTATTCTATTCTATTCTATTCTATTCTATTCTATTCTATTCTATTCTATTCTATTCTATTCTATTCTATTCTATTCTATTCTATTCCATTCCATTCTATTCTACGTCAATATAAGACTATTCTTATTCTACCTACAAGGGCTAAAAATTATATCTTTCATTAAATAACTGATAATCTAACACTCAGTGAAGCCTTAATAGCATCCATCAAACTATTCAATTTTTTTGACATAATCAATGCAACAAATATGATTTTCATTTCATTATTCATCAACAAAGACAATCTGACAGTATATAAAGCATTAATTGCTTGGATTGAAACATTCTGACACATGTTATGTTTTAAAATTTAGCAAGACTTTCATTAAGATTTATGTGAAACCTCCTTCTTTAGCTGGGATTGGACTTTATAAAGAATTTCTCTGACATTTGGTTAAGTCAGTCAAACATGATCTCACTGTCTACCCGTGTATTGAACACGACCCACAAAACGCCTGAGATCAGACTCATGTCTTTTTCCTGGAAGGAGAAATATTTGATCAAAGAGTACAACTTGAAAAGGTGTCTCTCTCCTTTGTGCTGCTGCTGAAGGAGCAGAAAGGAGACCCATGGGTGATCTGTGGGAGGACTCCATCTCGCAGAGCAGCAGTTCTAACATGAGTTTATTGCCTGGTGTATATATGTGTATACATATAAGATGTTGTTCCTCCCTCTTCCCTGGAATCTCCAGCACGGATTCAGACAGCCAGGATGATACAGCAGAACATGGTAGGTAAAGGTGATGAGATTTTGGTAAGAACATGATGTCTTAAAGGCATTCACTTGTGCCATTTCTGAAAAATCCTCTGAGGTGTATAAAAAGCAGCGCCTTTGTGAGTCTGATACTAGGTGATCCCACAGCACCATAGATAGTGTATTTTTATAATTTTTTTCCCCACGTTATTTTCTGTTTCTCTTTCTTGTTCTTGTGTTATCTTCCTTGCTGAGTAAACATTATCACTGAGCATGAGACTCCATGACAATATTTCTTCTCTGCTTTCTTTTTGTGATTCAAGTTTCTCATTCCCAGCATATATTTCATAAGCAGTAATAACTGAAAAATTACTTGGTATTTTTATGTATTTAGTTTTATCTGAGTTATAGTGGTAATTATTATCTCTTACTTGCACATACTTCACCTTACTCTACTGCTCAGTTTATTGTTCTTTAATTTATACTCCTCTCTGTCTAGCTTAGAACATTTGTTCATAGGAGGACTTAACGGTCTCTGGCGTTGGGCTAGCAATGTATTATAGTTATTGCTATTATTCTCTGTACTACCTAGAAACAACTGTGTTGTAACACTAGTGTTAGACTATATGTCTCCAAATCTGGGGCAGAAAGCTGACTTTACCTGTCCCAAACGTATTTCCACTGAAGTAAGAGACAGTGTACACAGACAGATGAAAGAAGAATCCACTGACTCTATCAATGGTTTTGTTGCCCATGTGCTTTCTGTATACAAGGAGCCTGACTTTTTTTTTTTTTTTTGATTTAGTAAGCATAATGACAAAGAAGACAAAAGAGAACCTGAGTGTTCAGACAGTTGCTGTAGTTCTTATCAAGCATGAGTCAGTTGCTGTTTGAAAGTTTGAAAGATTGATGGAAACTGTTAGGAGATCACGAGAATTAAGTGCTAACAAGAGACAAAAAAGGACTCCTTGATATTTTTTTTCTTAATTTTTCTACATATTCCTCCTAATTTTTGTCAAATCAACTGCAACTTGAAAAAAGGCTGGGGTATCCAGGTGGCTGTATAAATGTAAGTCTGAAATTACACTTAAGTATTATTTTTCTACTAGACCCAAAGCCAGTCAGCCACTTTTCAAACACAAGTAAATTCTCTCAGTCCTCTATGAGCTGTATTAATTTGAATTTAGTCTGACTGTCTACTATTATGATATGCAACGGCATTGGATATATGCATCAAATTTAATATCGTATGAATATTTGTAGTTGAAGCAGAAGTACACAAAGAGCTAGCAAATTGATTTTAAAATGGGCACACTAAATTTACAGAAAGCAAATTAATGATGTGTCATCAACCTCCATATGACGACTGACAAAAGATGGGTCAGAAAAAAAGATAAGGAGACACTTTGTTGTTCAAAGTAAAGGCAACTCTGTTGGTTTCTCTGGAGTAGAGAGTCTGGTGTGTCACTTCTAGCAGTTAGTAAACAGATGTTCCTGCATTGCTTACATTAAGGATTCCTGTTTTGCAGCTGGATGCAGTGTTCTGCAGGGTAACATTTTTTGGATTTAACTCATTGACAGCAATTCTGATGATAAGGGAATGCATGGTGAGAAGGTAATTTTTTTGTTAAAAATGGCAGTTCCTTCCTGAAGGGAGTACTTTTCTGATGTGATATATAGCAATAGTAATAAGTGGTTGTAGATTTAGTAGACAAAAAGAATTAAAATTACGTTGGCAAGCTCAGTTTGTCTGGGAGGGAGTTGTAATTAAGACACATCTCCTTTGCATTATAGTTGTTCTGTCAATTGCAGTGTGATATATTCTGTCATTTTTATGCAGATGCAGCTTCTAGTCTTTAATAGACTAAAGAATTTAAGTTTTGGCAGAATTATGAAAGACTCTGTCATTTTATATTAGCAGAAATATGAAAGACTTACAAACTAAACCCTCATACCCTGCCGACTCCCAAACAAAAAAAAAGGGCAAAAGACAGATGTGAAATTTCTGTAATAACACTAACTAGAATGTATTTAATAATGTTTTAATATTTATATTATTTCAGAGTAAAATTATGTAAGAATGAAATTGAGCAGATTAATTAATATGAAGGAGTGTTCAGACTACAAATGTAATGAATAGCAATATAGAACCTTTAAAGTCTTCAGTGAAAGGGAAAGCTAACTTGTTATTAAAGCACTGTTCAGTGCATATATTTTATATAACCACGTTTGAGTTGATATAACTTCCTTCAGTATCAGAAATAGGTTACTTGCAAGAAGCTAAAGAACCTGAGCTCATGTATTTGTTTGTTTGTTTTTATTGGGATTACTTTCATGAAGTCATCCAGAACTCATGCACAATCTTTCATTTGTAACACTATAAATGAGAGGGCATGAAAACCCCAAATCCTTTTGGGCATTTTCCAGGGAAAAAGTCAATGAGTGAAGGCAGCAAGGCTCTTACAACTTTTCCCTTCTTACAGAGGGAAGTAAAGCATAAGTGAGACAGAAAATAAGAGGAACAATACATTACATTAGGTGGCTGTAAACAAGTAAGAAAGGGGGAAGCTGAAGCTTCCAGAAAGCTAATTAAAGAGAAAATGACCATCCAAATAGGAAAGGACCAGAGGCCAAGAAAAGAAAGAAGAAGGAAAGAAAATGTAGAGAAATGGAGAAGGTCAAAAGAAAAAGCACAAACAGCAAACATCTACAAATATTCTGGGCAACAGTGTGGAAAAACCGTTATGTAATACTGTGATGTATTTGCCTTCACAATGGGATAGGATTTGATTAGCTCAAACAGCACGACCAGTTTTGTCCTCTTAGGGTGTTCTGCAAAAAAAGCAAAAGTTTTCAGTGAATGTATCTTTTTTAAAGACGCAGGAAAAAGAAGAATAAAATGTATCAACGATATACTCCTAGCCCTCTAGTAACGTCTAAGTCATTGCTGTAAGTCTTTGAACAGTGTGTACTTTGAATTTACATTAACCAAATTTTTATTTCACCAAGACTGAACAATTTGCAAGACATTTTGAAAGAGCTGGCTGGTCCATTTTCACTGAATTTTGAAATACTAGAAATACGTATATTTCTAGCATGAACATTAATACCAAAAAAGCAAGGATTATGCAGATGAGAATAGACTTTATTAATTATTCCTGAACATAGTCACCAAAATGTAAATGTGGAATTCCATCCAGATATAAATTTGAAGAGTTTATATATCTTTAATATAAATGAAAATAGTTTTATGGATAACTGCTATTATTAAGCACATCAAAAGCAGCGTGGCTAGCAGGACGAAGAAGGTGATTCTCTCCCTCTACTTTGCTCCTGGGAGACCCCATGTGGAGTACTACATCCAGTTCTGATGTCCCCAACATAAGAAGGACATGGAACTGTTGGAGCAAGTCCATATGAGGCCATGAGGTTTACAAGAGGGCTGGAACAAGTCCACTTTGAAGGCAAGCTGTGAAAGTTAGGGCTGTTCAGCCTGGAGAAAAGAAGATTGCTTAGAGAACTCATAGCCACCTTCCAGTATCTGAAGGGGCCTACAGGGAAGCTGGAGGACTCTTCGTCAGGAAATGTAGTGATAGGATAAGGGGGAATGGCTTCAAACAGAAAGAGGGGGGATTTAGGTTAGATATTAGAAAGAAATTCTTTACTGTGAGGGTGGTGAGATGCTGGAACCGGTTACCCTCCTCAGAAGCTGTGGATGTCCCATCCCTGGCAGTGGTCATGGCCATTTTAGACTAGGCCTTGAAAACCTGTTCTAGTGGGAGGTGTCCATGCCCATGGCAGAGGGGATTGGGATTATATGATCACTAAGGTCCCTTCCAACCCTAAGCATTCTATGATTCTATAATTCTGTAATCTCTGAATGTTACCCGCACATGCAGTGCCTGGCATGACTCTGATGAGCGCTGGTGCCATGTAGTTTTACCAGCTCTTGGGGGCTGTGGTGAAGACAAGGCACAGGGGAAGGCAAACACCATGCTGCTGTTCCTGGGCAGAGTGGTGACTCTTTGCAAAACACTTACACAGGTTCATATTCACAGACGTGCAGTGCCTTAGATGCTAGTAAATGCAGTAACTTACTTTGTAATATCAGTCAGTAATCAAAATAATACAGCTGGAAAATGACATTCGCATTTAATGCACATTGAATACCCTAGGCTTTTTCACTGAGAAATTAGGTTTCATGAAGTTAATGAAGATAACTTTTGTCTTATCTGGAAAATATAACAAAATATATACAGAGTTATCTACTAACAATATAAATAGAATTTGACTGAAATTTGTGATTTGTTTACTACTCCTTTTTGATAAAAATTAAACTTCATAAAAAGCAGTGAGACTCACAGTATATGGCTTCCTTTGTTATTTTATTTACGTCTTGTTAATTAGTTCCTAAAATTATTTCAGATTACGAAATTCATTCTTTCATTCATTTAGATTATGACTTAATAAATAGAAAGACAATTTAAGGGTCAAAATACACCTGGACGGGAACACAATATTCTGAGAGAGACAGATAACAGTGTTGAGTTTTGCCTATCAACAGCACACATCTTCTGAGAGAGCAGAGAGAGCTTCCACATTTTCTTAACAAAGGGGAAGGAGCCCTGTGCCCATAGAGTCACTGTGACAGACCGAAATTGTTCAAGGATTAAAATCTTGTATTGACACAAGATGCAAACTCTAAGGGAGAGCTTTGCAAAGGCCAGGGTGCAGAGCAGCCTCGGCTGGGAGGCACTGTGGGCACACTGGGGGGGGGTCCTGGGGAGGCACAGGAGTGATGGGGCCACTGCCTGGCACAGTGCTGCTCCCAAGCATTTGAATTTGACTTGGAAATATTGCTCTGACAGCTGCCTGACATGGAGGAAACTTGAAGAGACGTGCCAAATCTTCACTTACATCCAAAGACCCTAAGGGAAGGAGGGGGTTGTTTCCTTTGCCCTTCTGGCCCTGCATAAATCAACGTTTTCATTAATCCTCACATCCTGGCTTTTTCAGAGAATAGGTATGCTTCAAAGAGTATTGAAAACTTGAAATCATATGTTTTACCTGTATTCCACTGTCACTAAAAAAATCTAGTCTAGACAAGTGCTTAAACAGAAGAATGTCACCTGATTAAAGTGTTATTTTAACATCCCATGTAAAAAAACCCTTCAGCCTGATCCCTTTTGCAGTGGTTGGAAATGTATGTTGAAGTTTGGGTTCCATTAACTTGACTGCAAGTTTGGCTCCTCTTGGTGTTTGATATAGCTGCATTTTTCCTGACCTTTCCTTACTGTTTACATGGTAAGGCTGAGAAACTCTGAACAATTCTGTAAGGTGAAGCTGAGAAGAAGGAGTACTTTCCACTGATCACTTCAGGCTTAACCCTCTTGTTTCCTTTTTCCATAAGCTCGTGGAGAGATGAAAAAGCATCCCTCTGCAGCTTTTGCAGGCAGAATGAACTGCTATCAAAACAAAACCCCATAATTGCTCAGCAATGATTTCTTGAAAATAGACAGGGATTTAAAACAACAACCAGCAGCTCAAAGACCAAAGAACACAGGAAGCATTTGTGGGTGAAATACTCATCCCTGCGTTCTAGTATACATAAGGGTCACAGCGGTGCAAAGCAACCAGCAAAGTACCACTGGCAAAGGAGTCTTCCCTGGGCAGGAAAGTCATGTAATATAGAGAAAAAGTATGCAGTCTCTTTGGGATACCTGGTTCTGTGATCTCCACTACAGTATGTACAAAATGTTTGGTGTACAATGAAAGGTGTTTGGTAACTCAAACTGACCTTTTAGCAAACTCAAAGCATCAGCCTGACTCAAAGTCTACTGTGCTGTGTAGATATTTACACACAAACGTGTCATTGCAAAATTGCTTGCTTCAAAAGAGAAAGAAATAAGACCAATCTAGCTGATCTATTTCTCTTGTCTACTTTTAAGGTGAGCAAGTCCCAGTTCTTGGTGATCAGCTTGGGAAGAACTCCACTGAATGTCCAAGGAGTCTTAGAAGAGATAGATGCACATCTGTCTCCATGGGACAAACCTCCATTTCCTCAGGGGAAAGAGGAAGATTTACTTGCAAGGCTGTTTAGGTTGCACCTGATTGAAAAGTAGGCACACATTAAGGGGACCGATTTTTTGATTTTCCAAAGAGCAAATCTGTAATCACTTGTGTCTTTCTGACTGTGAAGTTAGCCCCTCTTCAAGGTAGGGCTGTCTCTAGGGACTCAGTCAGTATCATTGCTTCAACAGAACTACGACCATGATCCGGACCAACAGGTTTCCTTTAACTTTGCATTGGGGAGAGACACATGTTGCTCAGCACAGGGGTCAGTGAACACCTCTGTGTCCCAGGGTGCTGGCTTACACATCTTGTCTTTGTGGGTTAAAACCAGTTTTCTCTGTATCACTGTACTTACTGTAATCTTTTCAGTAAATTGTAATTCTTAGTTTAACAAGATTAAAATTTAGAAATTAAGAAACTTGAGGTGGAAGTGTAGAAAAGAACCACTTTTATTAACAAAGCCTGAACAAACAACAAATGCTACAATCAAAAACTTTCAGAAGAAACAAAACAAAGTCCCAATTTCCCGCGTGGGGGGAAGAAACCGGCGGCAACCCAGGGATGGTGGGGGAAAGGAGAAGGCA
>VXAY01004862.1:75268-94072 GCA_013399855.1 Oxyruncus cristatus | reverse complement strand
CCTCTCTTTCCCCCGGCTCCCGTGCTGCCCAGTGCATGCGGCTTCGCTTCGTCCCTCCCACCCACACCCTCCCCCGATCCCAGAAGAAACAGATGGGGGGTGGGAGGGCGCAGACATTGGGAAAAAAATTCCAACATCTGTTTTCAAACCTATGACAAATTTTGACTTGTAATCTCTCTTGACTTGGGTTCATTTCTCCTGCCGATTTACCTTTAAACCATCAGAAACTGTCTTCTGTACGGAGGCATTTCTTTCACAAACCTTGATATCTCCAGCAGCAGGGATTATGGAGCTGCAAAACAACTTACTTCACAAACTCTTTAAGGCTATCCCTGGGTAACCCAGATAATCAGAGCCTGGAGACTACAACTGTTTTCGAACTCAGCACCAGAGACCCCATGGCCTCAAATAATCTGAAAGACACTGAAGACTTCAGAGCAAGAGCAAAGACCTTGAGCAAACACTACTGTGATGGCAAACTGGTGAGCTAGCCATTTATATAATCAACTTTTTCTCATTACTAAAGCTTTGCAACTTCTGCTTCTTGGTTGAAGATTGATAAACCAAACTGGACCTGTCTGTAATGTAGACCTGTCACTTTTTGTGAGCAATGAGAGATCTCAAAGAAGAATCAGTTCAATACCAAATTACCTTTTCAGAAATATTTTCCCAATTACAACCAATTTATAGATGACTTAACACAACAATATCTAGAGGAAGACATAACAGTAGAGTACATAATTACCAGATTAAAAAAAACCATTTTTCACTGAAACATGCTAGCTAGAAGTAAGTTGTCAGGCTTTAGGTCTCTGTGAATGATGCCGTTTAGATGACAATGATTAAGGCTTTCTAGAATCTGCTGTATACCATGACTGACATCTTCTTCACTATGATGTTCCCTTGCAACTACATCTTCAAACAATTCACATCCAGTGACTAAGTCAAAGGCTAAGTAATGGAATCCTTCTGATATGCTGTCATCAAGCTGCACGATATTGGGATGCTTCAGGAGGTGACAGATTCTAGGAGACTGAAAATATGATTGAAAGTATAATTGAAGTCTTACAAATTTTATGGTTATGTGTATTATATACATGTATATTACCCTAAGAGGTTAGAAAAGTCAAATAAGCTTTGATTTTTTTTTCTTTTACTTGATACTCCTTTGTATTTTATCAACATTACTTTGTTAACATGTTCAAGCACTGAAGAACTTTTGTTTGTATTATATATGAAAGGACATGAGCTACAAGTAGTTTATTTGCCTAGATACTTCAAATGGTTTCTGTCATTCAATTTAACTTTGTATCCCTATCACTTCATAAGGACAAGACTCCTGGCATTACTTTGCATATTGACTTTATGTCTCTGCTGTTCAACCTTCTATTCCACTTGAATGCATTTTTTTTTGCTTCCTGTATCCTCTGATAACTTCTTTTCTTCTGAGCTTATTATGAAATCTCATGACAATAATTCAAGAGATAACAAAATGTTATTTACATATTTCCTATTATAGTGTGTATACAATGCCCTCCTCTACCTTCCTTCTCCTCTTCCTTAAAAACAGAGATAAAAACAGTGGATGAATATCAGAATTCATTTATATTCATTCCTGACAATTAAAAACCTTGCTGTTGTTTTCAAATCAACCATTACTTATACAATATCTGCAGCTTTCCAGTTCAAATTTGTTTCTTTACCATTGTCTTCCAGTAGTTCTTTGTAGGACATTTTAGTCTCCATTTTTCTTTTGTGTTACTTTCTCTTGAACTTGTCACACTGAAGGAGATGGATAAACAAATGCTAGTACAAAAAAAAAAAAAAAAAGCTCAGAATGCCATTGAATTGGATATAATCTTCTTCCACATCGTGGAAGAATAATGTTTCTAGCACATTGTTCCTTGATGTAGATCACAATCCCCTTTGGAGGGGGCAGATTACTGTCCCTGAGCTTCTCTCTAACTTAAGAACATAGAGTAGGTGATTTGTGTGTCAATACTGACATATTTCACATCTCACTCAACTTTCTCTTGGTCTGAAGGAAACTCTGCTTCTTCTCTCTTAATGTCTTATGCACTGTGAGGCAGCCAGGAAGGCCTGGTGAGTGCTTTAGATTAGCATTAGTACAACTTCAGGTAACATAATTTCCCACTCTGCTCCCAGTGGTTTCCTGTTCTCAGTGGGATAACTTGGTTCATTTATGACAAAAATTTTGCTGTCACAGTTCATAAGAACAATTACACAAGCACTCCAACAAAATGCCTATTATGTCCATGCTCTGTGAGAAATACACCTTTATTTAGAAAACGTGCATTTTCTTACTAATTGTTGTTACTATTCCTTTTTGCAAAGTTGATGAGTGATTTTTGCTGTTAGAAAAGAAACATGCTCAGCAATAACTAAGGTAGGAATGGAAAATTTCTGATTTCCAGGGTGAAACAAAACGCATCAAACACAATTTTGGCGATATCAAAATGTTCCATTTCTTTGAGGGTAAATATTGACCTCTGATAAAGGCAGCAGTACTGTGTTCTAATATAATTTAATTTTGAAGTGAGTATGCTTGTACAAAAGGTAAATATTCCAATGATTATTCAGTGCTTCTCTGCGTGAGAAGCATGCACGTTTTCCTGCTAAGTGCTTTAACTCTGTAGAAGCAGCACGCTCTGATGGCAAACTATCCTGTGGGGGAATTTCTAGACAGCTCAACCCATGATGAAATATTGAGCTGCAGTAAGTATTTTCCTCAACTCTCTGCTTAATTTGGCTTCTGGATGTGGGAATTCAAAGCTAAAACTTCTCCAACACTTTCTTGATTGTTCCAGTGAATGCAGCTGTTGCTGGTTCAGACAGTTGTGGAGGGGACTACCGGCTGAGTGATGAATCTTTTGTATGAGCTAGTAAAATACGCTTATAATTTCCCTGTAACCTTGATGCCATAGTTAGAATACATTTATGTTTATGTATACGATCACTAGAGTTATCAAATTACAGACTGTAGCAATGCACTGGCTTTAATCTTCATAGCGTCCTTTTTTATTTGTTTTTATTTGCAGCTGCTCATGTATTTCATTTGTGAGAAGCTTTATACCCTAATCTACTTAAACAAAATGCTAATTTGCTGTAGCCCTAATCCTGCTGATGAAACCTCATTTAAACAGCTTTATTTATACTGCTGTACTTCATATTCCTTCCTATTTTTGTGGAGTTTTTTCAGTCTTTCATATTTCTTTCCTATAAAGGTTTTTGATTATAAGATCAGTTGTACATTTACCACCTATTGGAGGACTCTGAATATACACTTTTTAGTTGTTGGGTTTGGGCTCAGACTTTGTTCAGAGAGGGAATTCAGTCATTTCCAGAACCCAACTCTGTTGTTGTTTATTGATTGTATATTTCACCATCTTAACAATCACTTTTGATAACTGATGGCATTGACCAAAGCTCTGTTTCAAAACAAGATTTAAGTAGCAGCCATTACTTGTGTTTCATAATGTTCATTTTCTACTTTGCAATCTTCTTGCTTATTTCTATTGCAAGTGCTAGGCAGGACCAGGGTGGCCTGGGGAACTGGACCAGGAATGTGCTGAATCTGGCACGAGGTCAAACTCTGCCATATCTAGCCTGAAGAAGATAGATGTGGCAGCTAGAAAGCTGGCAAACGTCAGGAAATGAAGCAAAATGCTGCAGGCAGGTTATGCTGATTGTGGATCACCAAGGAGGTTGTATTAGAGGAGACAACCTTAGACGAGTACATGAGGTACAGAGAAAACTCTGCAATTCAACATTGCACATTATGTCGTCACTGGAGGAAGAATAAAGTAGACTTGGAACTGGAGCTGGATAATGATAAATCTGCTGTGAAGATCCCAAGAAGGGAAGGGTGGACTGCAGAGTTGCTAAGCCCAACAGAGACACACAGAGAAAAGTAGGAGGCACTGTAGGCTGTTATACTAGTACTAAAGGATTTTTGTATGTAAAGGTTTGCATAAGAACTCAATAAAATGGCTGTTCTTGGGTATTATATATGATGAATACAGATACAGGTTAGATTTTTTTTTTAAGAAGATGATAATTATCTTATTAAAATTCAGGTTTATTTAATCCACAGCATTGCTTTCATGCAATGTCTTGGTTCTTAGGGAGTGTTGTGACCTGTCCCTGAAGGTGAGGGCAACTCAGCTTCTTGTTAATAGATCCCTTGGGGCAGATTAGAGTGAAACAACACTGAATGAGTGGTGTTCATTTCCATCTATCTAATCTATCCATACTTATACATATATATGTATATAGGGGTTATTTTAGAACAATTTGATTGCAATGGAAAGGAGGTATATAGCTGCTTTGGTTATTAACTATAGTAAGAGTCTCAAATCTCTGTTCGCGAAGCCTAGCCATGATTATGATGATGATAGTAAGAGAGCAATATAAAAGTTTAAAAACGTATCTGTTTTGGTCATAAGTATTATTTTAGCATGTTATGGGTTTCACAGTTACTCGATTTTAACAACAAAAATTACATAATAGGAATTCGATTAACATTATTTCAGAGTTTGGATACACTCATTTGCTCATGACATTCTTGTTAGAGTAAAAATGTATTTTGAAAATTCCTTTTGAATAAAGGCTTTTTAAGATACTAAATATTTAAATTTTACTTATTTTTTCTTTTTTTTCCCCCTAATTTAACCAATGGAGAGGAAGAAAAACATTTTCATTGGGCATTTGCATGCTATAAAATTCATGGTAAAAAGAAGGCATTAAGCATTTGAAGTATAATATTGAAAAATCATACAGATTAAGAACATTTATGTTACTACTGTGAAGTGTATACTCAGAGTAATCTTGCATAAAAGTAACAGCCAATCAATTTTCAGCAAATGTGTCAGTCAGGTGATCTCCTTTTCCTAGCCTGCTAGCATTCTAGAAAATGTTGCCCATTAGATGCTCCAACACGATGAGAAGGAATTGATGTCAAACAGAGAAACTGCAATGGGATGCCCACAGAATATTTTTTGCTCAGTTTATATTATGTAGACATGTGAGAGTTGAAAACCATTTTTGAATGAAGAATTTCAGTCACTTGATGATCCAAGGTATTCATAGTCCAAAGGAATCTTTGCAGAAGACTGTCCCATGGGATGAGAACTTTCCATCATTAGGTTCATTTCAAACTGCCAGTATTCAGCTGTTCCTGACAGATGCCAAATGCCTTATTATGTAAAAAGTTGGTGGAGTTTATCAAGGTCTCACAGGGTATGTCTATGTAGCTACATATCTTAACAAAGCCATGACTTGTTTTAGTATGAACTTGGGTAAACAGGTTTGACCAGAATCAAACTGAGAAGGTATGGTAGCTCAGCAGTTTCTGTCTTAATTTTGGATTGAAGGAATTAGATCCATAAGTGGGCAAGAAAATAAAAGTCTTTGTGCATCTGTCAGAACAAGGTAAAGATTCTAGTAGTCTTACTGTAATGCTATATATGAGAATTCATGTAAACGTGGCAAAGTAAAATCATGCAGCTTTATGTACAACGTTTTCAGTATTAAAACAAGAAACAGTATGCACACAACTGCTTTTTATTTGCCTGTGGGGCTTATTAATATTAGTGTTCACAAACTTAAACATTAGTGACTAACCAGTCAAATGAATTCCATCAGCATTTGCAAACTGATACTTCTCAATTTAGAAGATTTAGCTAGACACTGGTAAAATCATAGTATTAAAGTTGGCTGCAGATTGTAAGTCCTGCCACTGCCACTGGAACTCGTTACTTCAGTTAACAGTATTTTAAAGCTGTGTGTTAAGATTCATCTACATAGAAGTGACACATGCAGAGAACAGTAATCATGTGCTGGTCAGCCAGAATGGGGGCTAAGATTTAGTTGGAAAGTTCTGCAGCTGCTTGAACCATTGTTTCCTTACAGGCACTTTAAATATCAGGAAATTAAAGCAAGTTACTGAGAACTATGTAGTTGTGGGAACAAAAGGTACTTGAAACATTAAGGAATTTATGAGTAGGAGCAGCATGCCAATACCTAATCTGAGGTACCTTTCCAGCAAGTAAAACTCATACTGAAGGTTTTTCTGGTAGAACTAAACATTAAAATTAATTTACTTGAAATAAATTTTTTTTTTGCCTTTTAAGGGATATTCTTTGGTTTTTCTTAATAGCACACTTGGGGAACCTCAGTGCAGGAAGCACACCCGACTACAGGCATCATGTGTTTGTTAGACCATGTCCTTTTCAGTGATAGGATGCATTTTTGCAACCCATTAGAAGATGGCACAAAAAACTCTCACCATCGTTTAAGCCATCTTTCAAAGCAGCCAAGTAGTTTCCTGTATTCCAAGCCAACTTTTGCTTGGAATACAGGAAACAACATTAAACTAGTAAGGGAGTCCATGTCAGCTCAATAAGCATGCTTACATGGTGGAAAAGAAAGATGATTTTAAGCTACAACATTTAGCCCACCTGCAGAATAGTGACATTGTCATTTGAGACCTTTTTAAGTATCAGGGGTTGAAAGTATGTGCTTGAAAGCACCTCTCAGACAGGATGAGGCTTAAAATACATTTACCCAGCTCTCAATGAGAAGATGGTCCTTGTATATGCTGGAAAAACAAAGTAATACAGTCACTTGGCACAGTGGAGGTGTACTTTAAAGCATTACTAAGTGAGACCTGAAACCCTTCTGCCCTGTTTTACAGGTTTAGGAACACCAGGGAGAGCCAAAGGTGAAGGTGGTGCAGCAAAGCCGTCCACTAGCCTGGACTTGGACAAGGAAGTCTCTGTGGGTGTGTAACGCCCTTTAGCAGCTGCTGACAGAGATGAATTGGTTATTTTTCTAATACAAAAATGATCTTGCTAGTTATGTTAGTTTTACAGAAATAAACACTTATAATTCAAGATACATTTTTAAGGTTCAGTAGGTATTTTAAAAAGATAGGTGTGTGCTACTTCAATATGTTATTTTAGCTACATGAATAATGAAGTAAACTGACTGCAAAAGCTAGGGCTTTTTTAATCTTTTTTTTTTTTTTCCTTCCTTTCCTTAAACTTTAGTTTTGTCCTAGATTTGGCTTTCACATTTGCTTTTTTTTGCTCTTTTCCCATATGAGAGTGCTTAATAATAAAATTACCCCCAAACCAAACAAAGCCAACAGTTTTCTTATATAGGAGTGTGTTACACATATTTCATTCTTTCCCATCTCCCCAAACCTCTGTGTTCAATTAATGTCATGAAAAGATAAAGCTTCCTATAAAAGGAATAGATAATTGAAATAAATTACAACTGTAATAATTCGAAATGGTAAGATAATATATTAAAATTGGGCTATTTTTCATCTTTTGATTGAAGGACATTTTAAATTCAGTATGTTCTTGGTATGTAAAAACAAACGGAGATAACATGTATGCTTGAAATGCTGTGTGATATTTTCTGTTCAGTTTCTATTTGTTTTATCTGCTTCTATGTTTTCTTGGGGGTTGATTTTTTTTTTTTTCTTTCCCTTTGACATTTCATTTTCCTGGCTAGCCAAACAAGGACAGAACACCCTTGTGGAGAATTTTTCATCGAATTTGCTTTTACCTATCTCCTGTGTTCAGTCCAAGGAGTCCTAAGAATGAGAAATATTAGAAAAACTGTTACCTCTGAGTTCCAGTTTACCCTCTTCTTTCAGAGATGAAAAGAAAATCACTGGACACAGAGACCCAGGTTTGCCTTCTAGAAGCATGTCAAAATATAAATGGAAGGAGGGTAGTGAATGATTATACTGTGTTTAGTGGCATCACATATCACATGAAAGTAGGATATACATTTTAATTCCACCATAACCCTTGCTATATTTACAAACTGGAAATTAGGCTAAAACACAGAAGCCAAGCATGAATATAATGTGCAACATTATGACATTTCATGAGAATTGAGAAACCTTTGGTGTTTTTTTTGTTTTTTAATTTAGTTTTTGACTCCTGTGTGAGCACAGTGTAATGAGCACTGCCGGTATGGTCACACTTCTCACTTATCTTCTATTTATTTTTTAAAAAGCTTGGTCATGATCTCTAGGGTTGGTGTTTTACACTCCACAGATTGAGAATGATTGTCTAAACACTTGGAGCAACTAACAAACAACTTAGAAGACCCACATTCCGTTCACAGTCCAAGTGTGGCTACTGGCAAATTGTTTAGAGTCTATCTTTCATTTTCAGTTTTGTAATAGGAGAAAATAGCATTCCACAACAATAGCCCACTTATGAAAGAAGTAAAGTTTGTTAAAGCAATATGCTATGAGAGGTTTTTATATGAGACAATATGTACAAGCAGACACATGCATGTATCTTTCTGATCTATAAATACACTTTCATTTTATTTACAGAGCTTCGCCTAAAAATCAATATTGTGTGGATAAATATATAGTATTACTATACTGTCTATCAATGAAGATGAAGTCCAGTATTCTTTAGGAAACAATATTTGTTTTCCTTTCTGCAGAACTCCAAATACAAATACGATTGTTGTTATAGGACTATTTTCATATTGTAGTTGTTGCATCAGTTTGTAATGATGCAACTCAATTTTCCAGGTTTTTTTCTTCTTATTTATTGTGGAATACACTGTACATAACTCAATAGCTGAGTTACTGTTTTGGAATGTGAGCTTTAGCAACCTTGAGATGATTGTATTGTATTTGATATTGAAATATTGCAGTATTATAAAAGACTACCTTGTGGACTGAAACTAAACTGCGTATTCTGACATATGTGGTGTTCAGCATTGAGTAGAATACTGTTATGCTGCTCTGTCCAAGTACATTTTAAAGCCTAAACCAAAAATATTTACCTGCAGGGTATATTCACCAGCAGCATTTTGCATCAGACGTATCTGCAAGCTCTATCTGCTGTTATATTTTATATTTGCAAGTTTTGTATCATATAAATACATTGTTTCCCTTCAGCTGAAATTAGGAAGCTGAACACATAGGTAAAGTACCACGCATATAAGACTAACATTTCAGTGTCAATGTCTTTAACAGCTGAATGGTTAACACTAGAAGTTATACACATCTAAAGTAACAAAGACGGATAACGAATGTTTTGATCTGAAAGCATTTGAAAATGTTAAAGTCTTACTAATTTTAACTTTCTTAATGCCGGTACCTAGTAATTTGTGCACAAAAGTCAATGGCCTCTCTTTATATTTCTGCAAAGATTAAAAGGAAGAAAGCTGTTTTTTAAAGTCATTACACATCACTGTAATCAGTAAATTCTTACAGAATATTTCTTAATATAGTTTGAACTTTTATCCTAACCAAGGAAGCTAAAACTTACTTGCTCCTCACAGGTGATGCACGTATAATACTCTATTGTTGTGTGTCTTACCACCTTCTTTCTTCCACAAAATGAAGCAATTTCCAGTAGTTTTCCCTGTTCAACAGTAATAAGTGAGAATATAGGCAGTCTCATTGGTGCTGTGCTCACTGGTGGAGAAACAGCGTTCATTAGGGACGGGGTTATGGCAAATTTAGGAGGCACACAGAGCAGCCAGAATCCTCCTGCTAACAAATCAAGACTAGAGTCTGAATCTGCTCTGTAAGCATATAGCTTCAGGTTAATATTACCCGCAGCTCACCCACTGGCGCTCACAGATTATTTTGATAACATAGTGCCTGCAAACCCCAATATCTTTTGCCTTATTTGGTTCCATTTGCTTATTTCAGTTGCTTTGACATTCATTGTTCTGAAGAGCTAATCCTTTCTTAAATAAGAACGGAAATAAAACCCCCAAAACCCTAAAAAACCAACCCTGCTTTAATTGCAGGTGGTCTGTGCACATGGGAGTCGATGCTGATTGCAAGTAACTTTTCCTCACAAGGAATTCCTGTGGCAGAAGGCAAGTATTTAGCATTGAATAATACAGTGCAAAGAAGAGCAGGTGAAAGTAAATGCAATACAATAAATTTTCATGAACAGTGAATCTGAGTGTGCCTAATTTCAGGAATGTAGGCTCTGATCTATTCTGAATCTCTGGATATGAATTCTGTTGTCTTCTGGGTGGGAGTTTCTGATATTATCAGGCTTTGCAGATGGGGAACATGATGTTAGAATTATTTGCTATTGAGATTGTTAAGCCCATGATTGCAGTAATGGAAAAAAGAATTGTATCTCTTTCGTGTGTACTTTGACCAATGTTTTCTAATTGAATTCTAAAAAAAATGGATTAACTTACACAGGTTTTTAAGTAGAGACTACTGTTCAACATTGTATTTCACTTCTATCACTGATATATGTAATTTTGTTTTCCGGACGTGGACATTTCAACCCACTATGGTTAAAGTGCACAATTTATGTAGCATTCTATTTTCTATAAGGTTAAGTATGACTCATTGGAAACATCTAAATCCTGAATGGTGATTCACCACCAAAGCAGTGAATTACTGCTTTTGGATACAGGGTGGCCAAGGTAGGTCATCAAAGATAAGAACAAAAAGAGAACAAACAGATGACTCATAGCATTGACAGCAAGACACAAGAATCATTCAGAATTTCGTGATCAGTTTAACAATGTTTCTCGCGAGAAAACAATACAAAGCTCTGATGTCTGCTGCTTTTTCCTTCCTTCTGTTGTGGTGATGTGTAAAGGCTTAAATAAAATTGTAACCCTAGACAAAACTGCTATTCCAAGGAACTTACATGTAATTTTAAATAATTTGTGGGAAATGAGTGAAATGAGTGTGAGAGGATGAGTAGAACACTAAACCAGCAAAACTTTATAGAAAATTGTAGGCACCAAGACAAACTAATGGAAAGCATTTTTCATACAGATGAATAAAAATGAACTTGCCCCAGCTACTTCTGTAAGTAACACTGGATTTTTGCACACATCACAGCAGAATATGGTTTCCTTTTGGCGCAGGGTGGAGGAAGTGTTAACCTGGGACATCGGTTTGCAGAAATATTCTTGGTTTTTGGAGGGTGCCATAAGGCTGAGAAATGCTTTTGAGAACATCCCAGTAACAGACTGTTAAAGCTGGTGTTACTGGGGCAGCATAAAGGAGTGTGCCTGATCTGATACCATTTTAAGATTAAATATATCAGATCAAGCAGTGCTGGAGGTGCTACATAGGAGGGGAAAGAAATCAAGAATAATCTGTAAGTGAGAAAGGGAAGCTGACAGGGTAGAGGGATGGGTTAAAAAATAAAAGAAAGTGGGTAATCTTGGCAACTACAAAGTTGCTATCAACAGAAACCTTGAAAGAGTATTTTCTATATTTGATGTATATCTATACGCTTGTATTTTTTGCATGTTTTTTTCTGGTGATAGAGTTTACAGTGGGACTAGTAATATCTCTGATAGACTTTTCTTGGAAGAATAGTCTTATGTGGAAAGCTTTTAAATCCAGTTTAATATTGTTTATGACAAGCAGCTAAATGCTTCCTGCATTGGAATTGTTAAACAGTTACATCATCTTAACTTTATGTTCCCCAAAACTACCTGGTTTTTTTTTAAATATTTTGGACTGATGAAACTATTGCTACAAGTCAGGCATCTCTCCAGAGGTTAAGGTAAAAGATAATTACCTTAGCATTGCAAATATAAAAAATATTAACCGTGCTCTTAGATCACAGGCAGGCCTTCTCCTCTGTCTGTAAATGCCTAAATTACCACTGAACAATGTGTCAATGTCTGCATAATAGCTCTTGGCCTCCAAAATTGTCTTTGCAGATGCCTGTAATAGTTTCAGAACTTATGTCTGGCACTTTTGCTCTTCTTCTCTGGAAAAATTAGATCAACTGAAATGTCTGCATGTGGGTGTTGATCAAGTATTTGCGGATGACCGAAAGTCAAGAGATTTAGTACTCTGCCTCGATAATGTAAAAAGGACCTCAGGGCCTCAGCTATTCTGGTCTTTCACAGGTAAAGTAAATGCTAATAAGGTAAATAGCCATGGACATTATAACGCACAGTTGAGGTGCTTGTAAATTGCATCACTCTACCTCTATCCCTTATTGTTTCAGTGTCTGGAAACATTTGCTGAGTTCACAACAAATGTTGCAAACTGACTTTCCTAAGAGTTTGTCCTTTTATAACTCTGTGTGAGTCTGTGATTGCTTTGACTTCTAAAGTATCATCAGGAATAGCTACAAGCTTAAATGTAGCCACAAAACCAGAACACGTGGACTCACCCACAGTGTCAGCTGTCACTGGATGGGTTTAATGAGTGAAAATATATGTGTTGCAGATTCAAACACCCCAACCAAAATGAAGATTTGTATAGATGTATCTAATGTAGATCAGCCTTGTTTTCATGCGTGAAATGGGAATAAGTTTCCTCCTTATAATTCATAATGTTGGTACTGCTATAAGTATAGAAATTAATAAATCACACAATGCTTTAGGTAAAAACAGCAGTCCTGTTTTATAGACACTATTCTAAAACTCTTTATAGGGTTAAGATTATGGCCACTCTGAATGTGAAGGATCAAATCAGAGTGAGAAATTGGCTCAATCAGTCTTTGTAATAATGCAGCTATGGTTTCTATGCAAATTTGGTTGCATATAATTAGCAACATGGTTGCTAATTGCCAAATCAGTTATGATTATTAGTTAGTGCAATCTACATGTAGTTTAGCAAAAAACATTCTAATGTATGTTTCTGACCATAAACACATGCGGTTTTTGAGAAAAAGAACAACTTTCAAAACAACAGTAAATAACATGTTTTATTTAAAGCTAGTGACAGACTGGTGTTTAATTACATTTAAGAATGCTGGCATTTTTTAGTGTTTATGATATAAAATGTTTACCAAAGGGTTTGCAATTGCTGATGGTCTTAAGTAAAGCTTTCTAACAATTCATTCAGACACAAAGAGAAGTGAGACTTTATACTGGATTTTAAAACTAGCAAAGAATGCCTTCACTCAGTGAATGCAAGATCTACATGTCCCAACATTTTCATTCTTTTGTTGCTGTGAATTTGTTCATGAAGATAGGTAGTCTGAATGATTTAAAAATAAGGTTAACCAACATAGCAGACAGTAGAAAGATAAAATGTAACAGGAAATTTCAGATATCATCATGCTTTTTGTGGGATCAGGTTTTCTACAGGAATTGACTAAACTGGCCCAGAAATTTTTGTTTAGGGGTAGAAATGCCATATTTAAGGCAGCATCAAAATAGACTGTCTCCCTGAAATCCCAAGACATGCAGATTTAAATGCGTTGTGCTGGAAAGTTTGGGTTTTTTTGAGGTTAAAACGCTCTTAGTTCCTGTGTACACTTTGTGAATAGTGAGGAGGCTTTGTGCTGTGGTCAGAGTTTGCCAGAACTGTGTGTACTAGCTGAGGGTGCTTTGTGGCCACAGAGGCACGAGCCCTTGACATTTGTTTTGGAGTATGCAGCTGGTAAGAATCAGAGTTATTGCCTCTGACCTCCTGGAACATGTTGTTCCAGTTTCTTTACTGTGTGGACGACTTGTTATGACGCCTTTGTTATTGGAAATTCTTTGCTATTGTCCTCTATTTGAGATAATTAACTTTTTGTTATCTTCTTTTTTTTTTCCTTCTCGAAGATTGTAGGTTTCTTTTACGAGATATTAAAACACAATGGCAGAATTTCAATAATTTCTCCATGAGCCCAATTTATGATTGCTACAAGAAGGTAAAACTTGTTGTTTCTAAGATTTTATGTTCCTAAGAAATTGAAATGATCTCATTTTTTGAAGTTTACTTAAGCAAAATTATTCTTAATTCTACAAACAGCTTTGACCCAGGTTTTTACTAAATATGATTTATTTTATCATCATCTTTGTATGTTATAACATGCATTAGCTAAATCACAGTGATCATTAGAGCCTTAGTAAAGACCAGAATGATTATCACTGTACTTACTTGATGCTTGTTTTTTGCAAAATGAGTCATGGAACAGCTAATAAAAATATAAAATTTTGGAAGAAATTAAGCTGTAATTGTACCATATAGCATATGCCATCTGTTTCCAGTGTGTTGCTAAACATCATAATGGGCAGAGGGAAGCAATCAGTGACAGTGTTGTACAGGGGTTAATCATTAGGGTTATCCTGGCAGTCCAGAAGGATGCTGACCTGCTGAGCTGTGCTGACTGGGAGGACTGTGCTGCTGTGCATGAGGACTGTGACACCAGTGCTCCTGAGGGCAGAACAAAGACTTTGACTGTAGGGCCTCCAAATACAGTCTTTAGTTAAACACTCTTCTGAATGTGAAATGAGTTTGTCAGAGACATGGAAATAGAAATTACTCTGTGCTAGGTTAAATTGCACATCCATGAAACTACGTCTTACGTCTTGATTTTCAAAGCAAAGAGGAGTTCCTTTTCCCGTGGATAAGCCACGGCCATATATGTCTTTAACATCATGAAGGTGTCATATCTAGAAATGGTTTGAAGTCTGAGCTAATTTTCCTGACTATATGTTGTAGGTAGATAGCTATGGGGACCCGTGCAGTCTGAAGTTGTCCTCTGTGTAGCCTAATCCATGAGAAGTCCCCTCCCTCACAGTACATTTGCATTGTGCATTTATACAGAGATATTTGCAGTTATGCAACTATGTGGAACTAGCAAAACGCATTTGCATGCAGATACTAAAGTGCTTGTGCCATATAAGCTTGTGCACAATCAACCAGCCAGGAAGTAAGTGTGTGATGTATGTGTTCACAAACAGCTTCAGTCTGTTTGAAATAGTTTGCATTAGAACACCTACACAAAATAATTTTCAATTAAGAAGTCTGTAAAGCTCCAGAGAAATGTCAAAGTAAAAGGTGGCCAGACACTTTTGAGTGATAAAGAATCAGAGCAGACTGTCATTTTTGTGAAGATAATGACAACATGTGAACAAAAAAAAAAAAGGAATAAAAAAAGGGTGAGTCTCACTGGCTACATTACTAATAAAACAAATAATCTCTCAGCTACACTTTTAGCAAGATGAACATTACTGCAGTATGTTCCAAAAGGCCAGCTTCAACTGAAAGCCAATTTGTAAAGATCTTCCATGTTTTGTAGCTGCCAAGAAGTTCTTATTATCTTATAATCTTTTTAGACTGCCATCCTTAAGTAAAATGAGTGTGGCTTTTTTATTTTTTTCCATTCAATTCATGTGTGTTGGAAAATCTGATTTTCCATTTTGTAGAGTAGTAATCTGAGCATTAGCTCAACTCTCTGGAAGTGAAGAGAGCCACAGTGTTGTGAAATCATGACAGAGAACAGAATCTGTCCATAATCATAAAAAAAAAAAGAAGAATGTAGAATGTTTCTTCTTGCTTTCTCCCCTGCACTCTCTAAAGAGAGTATGTAGAGTTGGGTAATATGTGACCGTGGATTCTGATAAAAACTCATTTCCAAGGGCCAACTTGATCTTCTTTAGGTTTCAATTTTGTATAATATGAAAAATAATTAGAAATAATTAAATAAATTCTGTTGGACAGTCTTGGAAAGTCACAAAACATTGAAGTTTTTAAAAATCTTTGCATCACTTTTTTTTCTCTTCGCATTTCCAGGGTAATTGGTTGAACAGGAAGGCAAATCATGTTTGCAAACAACCACTGAAAACCAATTCCTCTCTTGAGTTCTTAGCATTAAAAGTTATAAAAAATACCCAGGCTATTAAGCCTATTCACTCTCTTTGCTGGCATTGTTCCTCTGGATGTTGAGTTGGAAATATCTCTGGAACTGAACAATTTTTAATTGTGCTAGTGTTGAATGCTATGCACATTTTAAAATCTTTTAAGCATGACCTTTTACAACCCTGACCTTAACTGTGCCATTTTGAGATCAAGAGCTGTGCAGAAACATTTTGCCTCAAGTCAAATAGGGATACACATAAATAATGGCTGCCAGAGCTCCCAGGCAGAAGTAAGTGGCCTAATGCTTCTACATTTCATGTGATGCAAAGTACTGCCATCATCTGGCTTTCAGTTTCCCACTTTAGAAGATTTTGCGTAGTAGTTTCATGCTTCACAGTAGCATGGAGTAGGATCTTTTTCGTCCACCTCCTTTCCTGCAAGACGGTGCCTCTGGGCTGTGCCAAACCTGGGTGTCCTGATTGCAAATATCTCACTGTCTGTATGATAGTCTGTAGCATGTCAAATGCAGTGCTGTTCTTTAAATACAGACATTTCCCATACAAGATCTTTCTTGCTGAGCCAACCTTGCGTCGCTCTTACCAGTCCAAAAATCAGAGGGATTTAGCTGATTGGGACTGATGAACCCTCATTGCACAATAACCCCAAAGGTTATTAGTACCTTAGATGATGGGTATAAAATGTCACATGATTTCCTTCATATTGTTTTGTAGATACATGTGAAAAGGGCAGTTTTCACTGAATGTGTGCCGACTGCCTATTGATTAGCTTTCATTAAAGCAGATTAAAGATTAAATTAATTTTAGCAAAAGTTTTTATTCATCCTTAAGTAGTGCTTTTCTCTGAGGTTTCAGGTGACTACTGTTGTAACAAAATTTTCATTTACTACAAATTAAAAAAAAAAAGACATAATGATAAAAAGGGGAAAGGACAACATTTAATGCTGTTCTTTGTCAAAACTGACTCTTAAGACTAAGGTTTTAAGTTACTGACTAATTCTTTGTATGGTTTCCCAGGGTGATTGAGGAGATTTCTTTCACCCCAAAGAGTAACAAATTCAGTTTACTCATTGAATTGATTAAAAGTTATTTATTTCTCCATGGATATAGGAAAGAAATTCATATAAAAGTGATTTTCTAATAAAATATTATTTCAGTTGGAGAGCACAAATACAGTTGCTGTGTTTCAACCGACCCCATACTGGCAGAATTCTATTGTAGAAATTACTACTAGAAGTAATTTGTATCATCTTAGGATGCTAGTTTTGAGGAAACTGTGTTTTCTTCCAGGCGACGAGACGATTTATTTTACAGTTTTGTAGGAGTAAACCAGGCTTTTTATCTGTAATCTGGATATGGCCATACCATGTTGATTTCTCATTATCTGAGCTCTGTTGTACTGATTCTTAGCAGAGATCACACAGACTTTGGTCATGAACATATTTGGCCCCTGAGCATTTTAATTCTAATTAAAATGCTGGCCACACTGGGAAATGTTGTTACTTTGCTGGTGTCATTATTGATCTAAAGTGTACATCATACAGTAAAGTTAGTAAAACCTATGGTAAATGAAACCTATCAATAAAAAATACCTATATTTGTGTGTAGATTGGAGAAAATGAATCTTCAAAATTCCTTAGTTCTGAATCACTTGTAAGGAAAAGAAACCTGTGAACTGCTCAATGACAATCTTAGGCCAAAAAGCTGAAAACAAGAGACTGGGCCAGAAAAATGAAAACAGACATTCTTCTGGCAAGTTGGGTATTCCTTATGTACTTCAAAGATGAGGTATATTCTTACTGGCTTTTAAAACTCTTTTAGGTTAGACAACTTCTTTTCAGATGAAAATAAACTTTAAAAATAATAGTTATTTATGGAATCTAAAATTACTTCCAACTGCATATCAGCATCTAGTATGTTGGCAGAGGACTTGAAAGATCCAGATAAAGTTCCACTTAGCTGGACACAATGGTAAATACAATTAATAGTGATAAAAAGTCCCACCCTCTTTTAACTCCCCGTAGTGGTGGAGGCCATTAAGGCTTGACAGTAGACCAAAAAGTGCCATCAGCTTTGTAGCAGTCCTGGACTCTGAAGAACTGCACCCAATTGTGTTTTACTTCCTCATGTCTGCCACTGTGGAAACATAAACCTGCCTCCTGGTATGTAGCTTTATCAATACCCTGCACTGCCTGATGTTTCTCACTGCTATGCAGTAAAGCTCTGTACCATCAAGAATCTCTCCCATAACGTGGAGTTCGACTATATCACAAAAGTGCTTTCTGAATAATGGTTTTTATTAGTATTTGATATAGCACCTCTGGGAACTCTCTTACATATTAGAAAGTAGTATATCTGCTAGATGTTGCATCGACCTATGAAAAGTCTTAGCTTCACAACAAAAGTGTTCACAGTGTAAAAAAATAGTCTGTGTAATGTGCTTCACAGTGGAAAATATTGTGAAAATGTTTAATTTTCATTGTTTGGACAATCTATTGAGTTTTTCAGCCATTAGTGAAACAAAATTCACATTGTTGCTATTAATATTTTGCTTAGGTAATGAATGATTAAGAAACACAACATTTAGATTTTTTTAATCTCTCTTTGATGGGGATTTTAATTAATATACTTGTAATTTGATTTGATGTGCAATTCTCTTTTTCTGCTGTAAGGCACTCCAGAGTAGTTTGATTAAAGGCAATATAAACTGAAATGATGGTCACATCTAAACACTTCAGTCTAATGTAGCAAAGCATTCATATCGCCCAAAGACGATATGAAAACCTGACACTGAAACTTAGCTATTCTCTGTGTCACTTCTTTTATGTTGCTGTTATGCAACTTCAGAAATGTAATTCCCTTTCTAGGTGAATTATTTCTTATTATTCTGCACAGTGTGAAATACTTTCTGTAACTAAAACATCTCTTTTGGTGACATCAGGAAGTACTTTGATGCTGTGCTGGTTTAAAGGTAAACCGGCAGGGGAAATAAAGCTAACTCAAGAGAGATTAAAAGTCAGAATGACAATTTAATGAAAATAATGCAATAAATGCAATTTTACAGATGAACAATTGGTTCCAATCCACCAAAACCCCGGCACGCTGGGGCACAAACAGAATGTTGTTCGTTGGCCCCCTTGCTGAGCCCCACGTGGGGCCCCTCTGAGTCCCAAAGAAAAGAGAGAGGAG
>VXAY01004862.1:43704-67359 GCA_013399855.1 Oxyruncus cristatus | reverse complement strand
TTTTTTTTTTTGGTATTTGTTATCTTCTTTCCATTCGTTCCTTCATGAGTTTTGATTTTACTTTTATCAATGTGAATATTAGGTTTCACAAAAATTTCTAGGTGTGTTAAACCAATATTTGCTTTTCTGCCTACAAGATATAGTTCTACCTCTTTCATTTAGTATAAATGTATTCTTTCGAAGTTCATATTTTATGAAGTTCTTTTGGACTATTCACTACTTCAGTGATTTGTTACTTAATTATTTATTGATGTCCTTCTATTATTGTTGCTGTCACAGGGAGTTTTCTGTAACAGCTGGCCAGCTCATGGAGTACTGAGATTTGTCCACAAAAGCTTATTGTAATCACATTCTGCACTGTGCAGGACCAGGGGCAAGTGGCTACACTTTGCCCTAAAATATCAGCAATAATGATAACCAATTTTTATAAGGTTTAGGACAAATCTAAGCTGCTGTGAGGTAACTGAACTGTTTCTGTTGCTACTGTAGCTTTTGTAACACTTGAGGTTTTCTATTGATCTATTAATCTATTGATCCTTTTCCCTAGCATTTAAGGGGTAAAGGGAAGTTACTGGTATCCAAAAGGCAAGATGCATGCATATTATGTATGTCCCAAGATCATCTTCTGTGGCATCAGTCATGGGGGTAGTAGAAACTGTAGATGTCTTCTTTCTGGAGTGAAGTAATACTCAGAATATCACGAGGTAGCTTTGCTGTCTCCCTGCTGGCATGTCAGTGAATTAGAGAGCTGGAGGAATTAGTCATTGTCATATTTAAGGGACCTTGGCCAGAAAGCCTTGGAAAGCTGTCATTATTGTATCACTATTGCTGTTATAGCCTTGATCAGGGGCCTACTAATAACTAGGAAATAACATTTTCTATATTCTCCTTGGAAAGAATTCTGTTCTGTATTCTCATCCACAGGTCTCTGCTTTTCTATGACTTTCTATCCAGTAATTTGTGAATCAGCAGAGATTATTTGTTTAATTGGAGACATATAGGTTTTTCCTGATTAGTGCATCACTTTATATCATACAAGTGTATGCCATTTCCACCTCACATAGCAGTCCCAACAGCATGAACTACAGATGCTTGTCTGTAGCCAAATCAATTTCAAATCAAAACTCAGCTCTACCTTCTGTCCTGATGTTGGGGATAGCTGTCTCCTTCACAGCTGTGGAAACATCCCGTGACAAGAGTGTCCAGCATATATATGCATGAAGGGACAGGAGCACTTCAGCTAATCTGGACCTTCCCCACACTGTTCCTGTTGCTGACTCATACATTTTATACTGTTCATGCTTAATTGACTCGACTCCTTTGGCAAATTCTCAAGAGACACCAGAATTTTTTTTACATCTGATGCTTGCATCATACAGTTTGCAATTAGCAGTTTTTACCCTGAATTAATTATTTCATTTGTTTCCCTGTCCCCACCCAAAAGATGAATTTTTAACAAAATGCATTCTTTATACTGTCTTAAGTATGCACAACTAGCAGCATTACCATGAATTGCTGATATAATTTTAAAATAGATGTTGGAAAGAGCTTATAGTCTATTTTTCCACCTTGATACTCTTTTCTCTTGTCTATCATGTCCTTTTCCAGTCACTTTCACCCTCTGTAAAAAAAAATTAACATACTATATTTTGTACAACTGAATTGAATAAATGTCAGGTAATGATCTGAAATATTGTACAATCTGCAAATTTAATAAATCTCAGAAGGAAAGTTACTATATTTTTAAATAGAAAAATAAAGAAATTAGTTCTATTGTTTCTTAAATTTGAGAATCAACTTGATATGGAAGTGTGGATATTTCCATGTCTTCTGATGGCATACACCATTACAACTATCACGTATGCACAGAATGACAGGGCAGCTGAAGTTGTCAGTGACCTTTGGAGGTCATCTTTTCCAACCTCCCTGCCCAGTCAGAGTCACCCAGAGCAGATTGCCCAGAACCATATCCAGATAGCTTTTGAATACCTTATGGAAGGGAGACTCCATCACCTGCCTGGGCAAACTGTACCAATACTCAGTCACCCTCACAGTGAAAAAGTATTTTCTGATGTTCAGATGGAATCTCTTGTGTTTCAGTTAGTGCCCATCACGCTGGGTCTTGTCACTGGGCACCACTGGAAAGAACCTGGCATCTGTCTCCATCAGGTATTTATGTAGTCCTTCAGGTACATCGGTAAGATGCTCTGAGCGTTCTCTTCTCCAGGCCGAACAGTTCCAGACCTCTCAGCTTTTCCTCATATAGTTACTCCTCTGGTTCCTTTACCATCTTTGTGGCCCTTCACTAGACTGTGTGCAGAATGTCCTTGTCTCTCTTGTACCGAGAAGCCCAGAACTGGACACAGTTTGGCCACAACAGTACTGAAAAAAGGGAAAGGATCAGTTCTCCTATCCTGCTGGAAACATATACTTTTAGCTTTTACTTAAAAACCGTACATTGAGTGTACTTTCTGTCCTTAGGTCACTTTGTGCAAAGCTGCTTCCTAGATGGGTAATCCCCATTATGGGCCGGTGCCTGGGGTTGTGCAGGACTTTTCACTTCTACTTGTTGAACTTCATTAAGTTCCCGTCAGCCTGTTTCTCCAACCTCTTCAGGTCATTCTGGCTGTGACAACCGTGTGGTCTGTCAGTCATTTCTCTCAGTTTTGCACCCTCTGCACACTGGCTGCATGCTGTCCTGCCATCCATTAAAGAAGACGTTGAACAGGATCAGACACGGTACTGACCCCTAGACTGCAATCCTAGTTGCTGGGAATGATGCTTTATAGTAGTACACAAGTGCACACCATATGTTTGCACTGGCTCATAAACATGCAACTTACCTTATTTCCATGTCCTTGTAGCATATATGAATACTACTGAATAAAATAGAAGTTTGTCAAGGGTTAAAACTTTTTAAAGATTTGTTTTGCAGTGTTGATGATGGGTGCTATTTAAACACATAAATCTCTTCAGCCTTACTTAGTTAAATTAAATCTCATTGCTTTACTGCTAAGTTTCTTCCACCTGAAATGAACCTTAAATTAAATGTCATTCCTTATTCTTCCATCCATATAATAATAGCCTTCTAATTCATGCTCTCCATAAAGACAAAATTAATAAACATGTAAACACACACTGTTTCATCTTGAATTGAAATATGATAGAGCATATTCAATTCGTGCTAAAGTCTTGTAAAGTCTTGAAATATATGGATTGATCTTGAATCAAAGCTATATTGAGACTATTAATCAAACCTGTATCAGCCTATATCTGCTTTGTGTGTATAACAGATACCTCAAGCAAGAAGATTTGTTGTCCTTTGTCTACTCAACCTGAAAACATAATCCACCTGGTTATAAAACCCCCGCAGAATATCATACCATGAATTTCTTGGGTAAATATATGCTGTTGATTCAACTTTTAAAAAGAGTTTGAGATTGAGGAATTAGCTTTCAAAATTTCTAAATGATATTATGACTGAAGAGTTTGCAAGTTTTGTACTTATCTGAAGTTTACAAAATAATGCAAGGCTATATATATTTATAGCTAATATTTTTGAAAATAGATTTTCTGTACTAATGTTTTTTATATATACTATCATTAATTAAATATTTAAAGTATCTGATCTTAAAATGGTCCAAACTTTAAGAAATTCCTGATTTGAAAAACTGCAAAGATTAGTAGGTCATTATAGATTGAATTGCAAAAAATCTATATTTCAATTTTGGCTGAAATTTCTAAGAAACCTTTCTATATGAACTATACTGTAGTTAAAAATAGACAGAATTGCTAATCAAGTAAACCTGCTTTTGGCTACCTTTTGAATTTAAAAACTCTTGAGGTGTTCCTTTGACTAATTAGTTCTTCTTCTGTCCCCAGGCTGGCTATTGTCATTTCATATTCTGTTGAAATTGCAGGGGATGTTATGTACTGTTGATGCTGCAGAGAAGAGCTCTGAAAGAGCAGTGCAGTGGCAGATGCCTGAGGAAGAGATTCCATATGGGTTATCTTCCCTCTTGGAATAATGGGAAATTAATTCAATTAACCCCTCCAAGACGTTTTATTTCAGATGCTGTATATCAAAACTTTGTTCAGTCAAACTCTATTAAAAAACACAGGGAGGGAGAAACCTAAGGTTCTGAGTATCAATTATTATCTAACTCTCAGGGATAATGCAATTTTTAAACTGCCTGCTGTGATTCAATTTATTTCCCTTGAATACCTGTTCCAAGAAGATTCTCTAAGAAAGTTAACATTTGCATAGATGACAACCTCCCAAAACCCAACGTAGTCAAGGAGATTTTTTTATAAAACTTTGCTATTGGTTATAAGTGTATGCAGATATGGCATGTGTGTGAGCATGTGTGTTTAGTATCTTAGAGGAGCTAACAACCTTATACTTCCAAGGGAATATATTGCCTTGTCTATCTACTAATCTTCAAAAAATATGACATATCCCAGTTTTACTTATTACTTCAATAAAATTTAGGTATCAAGGAGCAGCGATGTGTTATTATGAAGCCAATATATTACAAAAAAGAGCTAAGCAGTGGTATAAATTTACAAACATCTTGAAGGAAAAAAGTACATTTTAGGTAATAAATCATCTAGATGATTGAAAAACATTAAAATAATGAACAAAAATATGATGAATTCAACATTCATAAAAAAGAACTTACTAAACTATTATCATTTATGAGGTATGAAAAGATAGTAATGAGAATTAAAAATATGTCCTTGGATGGAATCACTGTGAGAAGCTGTAGGAGCAGATCCCAGAGGAGGCTGATAATTTACATGTCTTGTAGATCTGCCACATTAGAATATGTTGTGAATTTTTTAAATCCTAAATACAAATTTTCCTGGCTTCCAACCCCAATTAGAAGATACTGCAGCTTAAATTTTTGAGTACTGCAAAATTATTGAAGATATTTTTAACCAAATGCGGAAACTTTCTGTTCCTGAGCTCTTTCATGTTGTGTGGGTTTTTTTTGGTTTGTTGTTGTTGTTGTTCTTTTTTATCACAAGAGAATTGGTTTTCTATTTTTTGGAATATACCTATACCTTGCTGCAAGCAGGTGAGTTTAATTTTTTAATTTTGTACTTTATTATGTTTGGTATTTGAAGCCATTGTTTATTGCTAAACAAAGAAATATTTATTGAAGAAGCAGAAAGAAAATTATAATTTCTGTTGATGTATGTCCCAAGATGCAATGCCCTTCACCATATCAAGGTATTGTTAAATCTCATATTTTTGAACTGTTTTTAGTTTCTTCTGGTTGCTTACAGATTACAGGCTTTGCATTGTAGCCAATTCTTGAAATCAGGTTGTGTGCTTACTCTGCTTTTGATAACATTAAATACATTAAAAGTTGCAATGAATTCAGTGGCTTTGTCACTTTGCTTAGCAGTTCCTTGCAGATTGGTATTAATTAGAATATCTGTATGCAGTAGTAGTATTGACTTTTAAGATATTGAATGGAATAAGACTATCTTACCTTAAAGTCTCTCATCATGGCATAATGATATACATAAGATCTGCAGTGCCACTCAGACTAGGAATTTTCTTACCTCCTTTCTCTTTTTCCATACTCTGAGAAGTTCTTTGCTTTGGGATGTTTTTATGATTCCCAGTTCTACAGTAAACAAAAAACTGCTGCATTCAGGAAGTGCTATAAAGCATTTCAGAGAGCTGAAACAGTGTTAAAGCAGGAGGTCTCTAGTCTAGAGGATGCCAGAGCTTCAAGTCCTCTGATTAAAGGCAAGTTTTAAGTCTTAAGGAACATTAGGAGAGTGAAGGATATACCCACATTTATGGCTTCCCTACAGCACTACCAGAGGATTTGGGGTGTTAAATCTGGCAAGCCAGAGGGGAATTTAACCTATGTTTCATCTATATACACTGAATGGTGAGTCAGGAGAATTCAGGAAAATGGAGCACCCTGCCATTCCAGTTTAGCAAATTTAACTCAAGCTTTTCTGGAGGAAACTATTTACAGGCTGCTATTATGAATGACCAAACCATGTTATTTGGCAAATAAAATGTTTGCTTAGCAGTAGTTGGCTGTAGTTTTTTTGTTGATTCATAGTATTATCATAGTGCTGGAGGTTCTTCCAGTGTTTGCATTAGTACATCTCTGTATTAGCTGTATTGAACCTAAATGAAAATAAATGGGACAAGAGTTATGGAGAAACTTTTTTTTTTTCCAGTGTCTGGTGTCTCTTGAAGGAAAAGCTCAGCATTGAGCAATCAACAATCTTGTGTTGGTAAAATTCTCATGCATCTTAACCAGAGAAACTGAGAGATACGCTGCATAGTATCTGTCTTGTATTTCAGACATTAATGGTTCTATATTCCACAGTTTTTACATATGGTAGTGAAATGTGATCCACTATAACAACTGTCTTAACGCCATTATATAGTAGAAAGATAACACTTAGGTAGAGCTCCTTCCTAGTGTTAAGAATTGATTTTGCTTTTCGAAGTTCTTTCATACTAATAAAGAAAATAAAATTATGCTTTTTTCCTCTTTGTTTCTCCTGAAGACCTGTTGCCCTTTATGTCCCCAAACACACATTTTTCTTCCATAGTTCATGCTCTCTATCTAACCATCTGTTCTGCTCTCTAAGCTCTGTTTCCCCGTGTGTCGTGTCATAAAACTCAAAGTCAAAAGAAATGACTTGCACAGTTGGGCAAACAATGCAGGGAAAAAAATGGTGTTTGGGTGGCATTTTCTGCATGTTTGCAGATATTCTTATGGTAGCTTGCAGTAATCCTGAAATTTGTTGTAGTCAGAGTTCCTTTTCCTTCTTTTCTTGTGTGTGAAAGCCGGGAAGACAGTTGGCATATTTTAACATGGTTGAAATTTGTTAATTTAAGAAATCTGAGGGCTACTTGTAACTGTTCCTGCTACACTGCAATATCTTGTGATTACAAGCTTCCCTCAAGTTGTCGTAGCTGACTATTAGTTATCATGTTACCACCATAGGAGGAAAGGCATTAAGTCTTAGTATACCTTCAGTATCCTTTTCCTGCTTCTCTAAGGGCTACCTTCCTCTAGTCTTCTGCTAGCAGTTGAGAGGGGAAGAATATCTTGCACATCAGAAATTGGTATTTGCCTTCAGATACCTTGTAGACTGGGCAAACGCAGTAACATGCTTCCATGTATGTACATATTGGGAACAGAGGCAAGCAGGCAGGAACATACATACTAGTCTTTGCTTGATCCCCAGGTTATGAGTAATATTTTCCCTAGGTTCATATCCAGTTAGCTGCTGAACGATTTTGGTGCTGGACTGACAAATTCATGACAGGCCATTCTCGAGTCCTTGCGTGACGTAGTTGTTCTCCAGCAGCCTTTTCTGTACAGCACACCTTGACACCCCCTCCTCTGGATGTGGCACCTAATTCAGCTTTAACTGAGGAAGCCCAAAACTTTAGCAAAAATTTGAGCCTCAGCTGGAAACTTGACAAAAGAAATGAGTTCAAAATTGTTTCTTAAACCAAGGCTGAGGTGATTGATTAACACACAGCAGCTTTGCAGACATTTTTTCATTACTTTTTATCTTATAGAGGCTGTCAGAAAGACTGTAGAAAGAGAATAAACTAGGTAGTTTAGCTCAAAGTGAATTTTAAGGCTTGAAAGAAAAAAAAATGATGTGTGCGGAATAGATATATGCCCATATACATTTATATGCAGTGGGTTGGTACTTAACATTTCAAATATCTTTTGGGGGAGTTAGGACACAGAACTTTTTAAAAGAAAGTATTATTCTATCACAGCGATTTAGAGCACTTGTTTATGGGTTGCAGTTTTAGAGAGACTTTAGCAGGCAGCACAATGTGAATCTCCAGATTTGCGTGAACAAAGTGGCCCACAGCTGCAGGTGCAGTTTGGGTGTCTGCACCCTCAAACACTGCCTGCAGAAACAGATGTTTCCTCGTTTATCTCAATTGTTTTTAATCACACCATCCGTTCCTGTCTCCTACTGTGTAAGGTATTGGACTGGCCTCCCACTGGAGTGTATGACCCAGTTTTTTGTAGTTCTGCTCAAACACTGTCCATAGCTCCTGTTTTGAACCTCCCCACTGGGGAAGCCTCTCACCTTCTTGATACAACCTGCACATGATTCTTTAGCTGTAGTTTTCTTTTGGAAAAGGATGATCATTTATGTGTTCCTTTACAGAAAATTCTGGCAGGAGAGAGGCATCCAGTGTGGGCTGTCATCTGGAAAGAATCTGAATCCAAGCTAATGTGTTCTGGTAATGTATTAACCACTGTGAGTTTTCCCCTGAAATTAAACTTGAGTTTTTATTAAGTTTTTACAGCTGTTTAAATGTTTCTTTCTTGTATGTCGTTGTACTGCTCTGAATTGTAGCTAGCATGAAAGTGCTGTCAGAAAGGACAGACTGATTTTTTGTTCTTGGCTTGCCTAAAGACAGCTCATCTTGGAAATGTAGTTTGAGAGTCAGTTCTGTTAGGTAAACCACATACATGAAAAAAGTTTGTCTTTTTTGAACAGGTGTTCATTGATCCATCAACATTTATCTCTAGTTATTTGACCTAAAGGCTACATGGTATTTGAATTCTAATTTGGATATCAGTAAGAACAGCAAATAATTCTAAAAATGTTTCTCAATTTTCATATGAATTTAATTTGGTAAAAAAACCCCAACAAATCCCACTAAACAAACAAAGAAACAAAACCCCAAGAGAAATTAACAAAAGATGAATGCACGTAAATAATTATAGTTTCATTCAAAGAAGTGTGAGAAGACATACAAAGGATGAAATGATGACACTACGTTTTTAATTTATTTAAATTATTGATCAACTTCGGGAGTTTGAAATAGCTTTTAACCCAACAAATAGTTTCTGTGTTCATTATTGGTGTAATATATTATAAATAAGTTTTTAAACCCTTATGGTCTCTGTGATGTATTAAATTATTACAAAATGGAGCAGGAAAGTATTTTCACAGAGCATTTCACTCTTCATTTTTGCACTGATTTTTCTTATGTGTCTTTTTTTGACAGTTTAGATTATAGACTTCTTTTTTTATTGCATAGTAGCCAAGATAAGAAAAATTTGAAAAAGTACCAAGAAACTTGTTGGTTAACCATGTCATGCTTTTAGTCTTGTTTAGCTTTTCTTGTTTTTGTCTTCTTTCACAGAGAACTGAAACTTGGAAAAAAACTCAGACATCTTCAGGTGAAAAACTTGCATTCTATTTTCTCACTTTAACTGGAATTGAACTTTCAGCTTTGTTTCTACAGAAGAAAATGGTTTGCATGAAAATGATTTGTGGGTTTCTATGATCTTGATGTAGCACTACCTTTTTATGTAAGCCTTCATTCAGTCACTTAAGTTCATTGTTGCTGGAGTTCTGTTGTGGTTCTGACAGCAGTGCTTACTTTATGTAAATAGTCTGGCTTCTTCTTTTTGACTGTCTAGATAACTGTCTATCTATTTTTCTGTGACTACTTGTTATACACTCAGCAGCCTCAGCACCATGATACAGGAATCTACCCAGAACATTGGGTTTTGACTGCAACTGCCACATCTGCAAGCATGTGCAGAGCTCTTAGGTGGAGAAACAGAGTGTTTTGATGTATTCCTGATCAAAAGACACAAAAAAGCTTTTATTTACAGCAGGTAGTGTACAAACAGTTTTTATTTATGTAGGCAAAGCTATTGGTGAAGAACAATTAGGTGGCTATTTTCTGCCTGAAAAGGAGTAGTAAGATCTTTACAGCCTTGTCCAGCTTCTCACTGTGAGATTTGCTGAAGAAAATGCTAACAGCTGTCAGAGAAGAGGCAGAGCCTAGTCCCTATTAGAAGTCAAAATTTTAGGTGTTAGGCTTAGGAAAGGGGAAAACCTGGCTGTTCTTCTTTCTGGACTAGATTTGATATGACCAATTACCATAATTTCATTCTCTTGGCCTCATCATCCTCAGCCTATTGCCATCAATTCAAAGTGGTAAGGTCCAGACTGTGCTGATGAGTATATCCTCTTTTAGCTGCTCTTGCTACCAATTTCAGTTACCAGCACTGCTTCCATAGCTTTCTATGCCTCCATAAAAAATAACCAGCCCAGAGAACAGAAGATGCAAAGACATGACAGTCATCGCTTTTGAATTAAAACAGTGTGAGTACTTGAGGGTTTGAGAAATATTCATGTGTTCATCTGGTAGCTTCTGTGTTTATTAAACCCTTTGCAATGTAAGTTAAAAGTACATCTGAAATAGAAAGTTGTTGAGTTTGGCAAAATACTACTGAAAAATTAAAAACTAAAAGTAGTTCAGAAAAAGAAATAATGTTGTAAGTATTCATGCTTTGGATATTTATATGCTTGTTCTGCATATGGCATTTTAAAAAAACATTCATTTTTAGCAATCCAGCAAACACTCTGGCTCAGTGGTCTGATCCTTTCTACATATTCATGTAGACAGGTATCTAGTGTCTGTAGATTAGCCCATCTTTCTCTTTATAGTAGCAATTACAAATTTATAAATAATATCATAACTATTCAATTCATTTTTTCTGATGCTGGAGAACACCTTGCAGTCTAATTCCCTTTCCCTTAACCAAAAAGTTGATTAAATCAGTTCTTTGTGAAAGCATATATGGGTACTTTTTCTGTCTGTGCACTCTAAGTCACGCTATAAGTTTTCTATGGGTATTGGTTTCTCAGCTTTGAGGACTCTGACTTGCTGTATTAAAACACTTGTTAAGAGAAACATAGCTTTTTTTAGTATGTTTCTGTGTAGGGCTGTATACAACTCTGTGAAGCTAAATATTTTACAGATTGAAACCAGAACTGAATATGCTCCAAAGAGCTACGTTCTCTGTTCCAAACAATCTCTTTTTCCAGAACTGTTTTTTTTCATCCTTTGTTTTCCACTGCTCTTTGCTTGTTTGCTCATCCTGGGATGTATTTTTTTTTCTTTTTTTTTAAATTTCATTAGTATTGTTTATATATAAATGTAAAATATAACCACACATATAAGTAAAATTTATATGTGAATTGTCTGTATAAGATATAGGCTTCTGTGAATGAATAGTTTTGAGTATGGTTTTTTTCATGATGTTTAATTGTTTAATTGAATAATGTTCCCTTAAACCACTCAGGCATTTTCTAACAAAGGGAATAGATTTCCTCAAGGGAGAAAATAACCATATGGCTTTTGCTGTGTGCACTGTGGGTTTTGTTAAATTCAAGGGTCTACTGGTACCATGACTTCAGATGTCTTCTTTCTCTCTTGGGCTGTAAACCAAAGTCTCCTACCACCTAAGGAAGTTCATAACACAGAGAATTGCGATGTGTTTGGGAAAATGGCTGTCACTTTCTTTTCTTAATGTAGTCATACCTGCTCTGAAATCTTGATTTATTTATTGGAGCTGGGACTCCCAGACAATACTCTAACCATCATTCTTTGGAATAATCCTTTCTCTCCTTCACCCAATTAATGATTGATATTTTTGAAATTTTAAATCCTAACAGATATTTGCTTTTATCACTCTGCTCATTGAAAGGTTGCTATTTCCAAAACTTTAGCTGTGGCTTTCCTTCTGTGGAATTGAAAGCTGCTATGATCCAAAATATTTCTCTCTTGTGTAATGTGTAGAAAATACTTTGTGCTGTGCATTTAATTAAGAATAATGAAAACTATCCTTAGAGATTTTAAATCATGACAAGTTGTCTTTACAGTGCCTTTATCCTGGAGGTTGGCTCCAGCATCTGGCTGCTATTGAGTAAAGAGCTAAATAAATTCTGACTTGGTATGTATGAGTTACATGACACATAATGATTCTTGCTTTTTTTAATTAAAGCAATAATTTTGTCATTCTGAAACAGATTTCAGAGGAGTAAAATAAAGAAAAAAAAAAGGAAGAGAAAGGAACTGAGAAATGCAAATATTTATACTTTGCACATGTAATGCAAAGCTATGGAAACATATTCTATAGATAAAGCTCTATACACTGTAAATGAAGAAGAAAAGTAGTAACTGACCCCGCAGATTGTGTCTCTAAAACTATTTGATTGGATATTTCAGGCTTTTATATATTTTCCTGAATCTCCCCTGTAAGGTCTTTTATTTATTTTATCTTTGGAATAAGGTGAATAATTTTTGAGTTATACAAGAAGCTTTTATCTGGGACTAGGGGTTTGGGAATCAGTTGACAAAACCAAGTTGTAACCTTACTGAAATATTTATTTATCATACAATCACACAAATTAGCCAAAGACATAGGAGCATTCCACCCTCACATTCTAACATGATGAAAATTTTATTTCTTCCATAGCCTGCTATTAAATCTTAACTGTGTAATAAAACAATTATCACCAAGACCCTGTATTTTTTCCTTCCCTCTCTGTCTTCTTTCTTAATTGGATTTTTCTGGTATAACATGAACCAAGTAAAACTAGACAATAAAAAGGATACAGTCTAGATGTTTTATTTTTATGTGAACTTTCCTGTTCACCTACTGTAAGAAATATCCCTTAAGTAATTTGGTGCAATATTAAATATTTCTTGCAGATACAGTGGCCCAGATACATTTTTACCCTGTCTGGTATTTTTTTTTATGAAGAAATCTGTAAAAATTGATTTCAGCCAAAATATATAGAATACTGGTAAAATAATATTAATGCTAGAAAGCCAGCTAAAACTGTTCCTTATTGTGCACTGGGTCTATACACTACATTAAGACTTTACCTTGTGAAACTCTGCCTTGGGATATCAAGCCATCTTTCTGAGGAGAAAACAGAGGGAAGGTACAAAGAAATCTGTAGTTTCTGAGGGATGATGTTACATGTTGATCATGAGAAGCAACTCCATCTAAATATTCAAAGGCTATTTGGGCAGTCTCAGTCCATTGTCTCAACTCCTATGACAGAAAAAGTAAGTTGAAAAAACTGAAAAATCTTCATATCCAAATGAATGGAATCTTGTCTTGTTACAAGTCTGTCCAACAACATCTTACAACCATCAAAAACTTAATTGGACTTTAGAAAACAGCTGGTAGGAATGTTCTTAAAAGCTCACAAAGGCAGTAAAGACTTCAACGTGAAGAAAAGAGGTCCACAACCTGTGATTGAACATACTATCTTGGTAAGAAAGACGAAAAAAACCTGATAAAACAGTAAAAAAAAATAAAATTTTACTGATAGAATTGTAATTACTGATGCAACCATAATACACAATTACTCCTAGAATTGTAATAAAAGTTTAAGTCACTTCTCCCAATGCAGTGTCTTTCCCAAAGCACAACTTATTTATAACTAGTTTCTAAACTGTATGATATACCCTAAGGACGAACAAATGCCGGTTCACTCCAACACACTTGAAATCACATATACACAAAATACAGCTGAAGGAGAAGTGTTCATCAATCTGTTCATAAGAACCATGACATTGGTTTTGCTGGTTGTGTTCACTTACAAAGCTCAAGAAAGCCTTTTCAGAAAACTTTGAATGGAAGAAAGGAAACAAATTTTCCTTCCATGTGGAAGAAAATGAAATAGGTGAAGTTTTACATAGGGAAACAAATAAAAAGAGGGGAGATGATATAATTTTGATTGCAATAGATTATAAAAATAGAAGTTTCCTACCTTGAAACAAGAATTATTTATCTAGTCACCCATGGCTTGTTAAGATGAGAGAGAACTAAACTTATTTGATTATAAACATGACTTTCCTACTTTACTGTGTAAAATCTTGTAAAGCATATCAGTGTACAGAGCCAGTTTTCTTGACAGCACATGACTAAATAAAAATCAGACATAATGCAATCTAATGCTTGAAGTAATTTAGGGTGTTCCCAACAAAAAGGCCAATTCTCATGGAAAGACTGATGTATCCTCCTTGGCCTCAAAACTGAGGTGGACGATCACCAGCTACCTGGTAGGAACAGTTGTTGGAACAGTTAACTCGAAATCATGCTCATAAATTATTTTGTTGTGTTCTAATTATTACATGTATACCAGGTGACTGCTCTAAAGTATACCAGGGAGTGCTCAAACACTGGTGAAGAAAATTGCATTCCAGCACTTGGAATTGTTCTTGGGCATTGTTTAACTTACTACCATAGGCTTAACACTAGAGGGTTTTTTCTCCATGAAAAATAGTGGAAGCCTATTTTCAGACAATTCATACTATTGGATTTTTGAGACATGAAAACAATATCCTGGTTCAAATGAAGGAAAAAAAATTATGTTCACAAAAGAAAGATAAATATTACACACATTTGAAGTTCTCCTAAGAGGCTACATAAAGTCAGCTAATGCAAAACTCATGTTCATAGAATCATAGCATGATTAGGGTTAAAAGATCATCTTGTTTCAACGCCACTTCCACTGTGCAGTTGAACAGGTTGCTCAAAGCCTCATCCAACCTTGATTTCTTACAAAATTTTGTCATGAAATACATTTTCCTTGATTTTCTACATTAAGGACAGAGGAAACTATTTTGGATTGAAACAAGTGAAATGGACAAGTATTTCCAGTTATTACCCTGTGTAGTCTTCCATATCTTGCTTTATAGGGAGACAGAAAAATTAAATTGGAAATACTTCAGAAAAGGATTCTACGTATCAAAAAATCCAAAACCTGACTATTCTTGACTGTGGTTTCTTTATTTCTCCTCGATGCAAAATTGTCCCTTCATTGCACACTATATTTGTAATGGATGAGTGTCAAGAGGTGGTGCCTGATATGAAATGCAAATGCAAATGTTTTGTTGGGGGTTGAGCTGAAAATGATTTCATACAAAGCCCAAGCCTTAAGAGGCTCTGAATAAATGTTCATCAGAGTCCAGTAATAAATGAGCAGGTGTTTAGAAATCAACATGGCCTAGTTGCGCCGCTCATGCTTGGAAGGAGCTGACTGTCAGCTGCCTTGTGATTGGCAAACTGCAGCTAATTTATTGCAGTCAGGATCCTCGATTTGGTAATCACACCTGATGGACATACCTTAAAAGGCAATGATTAGGCCTATTCCACTATTGCTGTAGTGGAATAAAAGTAATTTAAATAATTTATCATTTATGTTGACTGGGTTTCTTCCTCTTTGTTCTTGTTTTCATATGGTTTCCAAATATTATTATGTACAATATTACATTACATTACATATGCAATATGTGGATATTGTATATCCACAACAAGGAATGCCAGCCTTTCTTTCTCTCCTGTGAAAAAAATTGTAAATCAGAATTCAATTCAAACAGTCAGTAGAATTACTTGGAGTAACCCTAGCACATGCAAAACCAGTATTAAGCAATAATAGATTAGAAAAAAAACCCAGCTTTTTTATCTCTTTTTTTTTCTTCCTTTTAATATAGTGTGGGAAGAAGTAGTATTAAAACCAATGAAGTAGGTCTGTCTTTTGTTGAAGCGGCTGAAAGGTCAGCATGCCATTTTAATTATGGTGCATTAATCTGTCATAAAAATGTTCATGATTAAGGATACCAAATTTTAACTTTTTCTCAAATACTGTTAATCTCAATTATGTTTTCCTTATGAATAACTTTTCTAAAAGTTCTTGATTGCAAAAAGGGCTAATGATAGTATTAGTTCTAAGTGTGGCAGAGTGTAGCCTAGCTTTTAATTACTTCAATAAAGCTGGAAAAAGAAATTGCATGTAAAAAGCATTTGTTTTTAGAGAAGATTTTAGGGTGATTTGCAACAATGAGCAATGTCACAAAGCTCACAGTTCTTTACACTTGCTTAATACAGCAAAATTAAAAGCTGATTAAACCAAAATAAAACAAAAGTTATATTAAAGAAGTTACTGAAAGAGACCAATTTGCTTTGAATGTTGGCTAATTTATAGAACATATTGCCTGTACTATGTGCACAACAGAAGTGTACAAGGTTTCTGCATGTATTATGGAGTACATGCAAGCACAATTCAATTCTCAATTCAAAAAGGAGGAGAAATGTCATAATCATTTATGCATAGGTTCTGGTACACTGTGTGGATATGTAACTACAAATTTTGACCCAAACTACTACCAGTAATCTTAGGGACCCTCGGAAACAGTCTGGTGTTCCAGTGAATATGCCAAGTGGACAATTTGGTAATCTTAGATTATGGTGGCCGTTTTTTTTCTGATTCACGTGGTGACAGCTGGAGAGGGAGAAGAGAGAGGAGAGAGACCATTTAGAGTCTCATGTATTTTTGAAGTTCAGTATTCCCTCCCAGGCAGGATATTTGGTCCGTGCCTTCCAGGCCAGAGTGAGCTGTACTGTAGCCAACTGGGTGTGGTGTGGTGGGCTACCAGGCAGCTCTGCCTGGACTGACAGCCTGGCTGCAGGGCCTGCAGCTCTGCCCTGTGCTCTGTGTGGGCAGCAGGACTTGTCTTCTGGCTCTACCCTGTGCCCTCAGCACAGCCTGATGCACAAGCCTGACCATGTTCCTGCAGGGCCAGGCTCAGCCCTTCCACACACACACACACACACACACACACACACTCACAGTGAGTTGATTCCAACCCTTATCAATAATTCAGTGAGATTCAGATCCAGGATCTCACACCCTCTAGGTGCAGATACGTACTGACTACAAGTAATATTTTTTAAAAAGCTGCATTGTAATTTGGTTTTAATGGGAAGTTGGTACGTTACCCCTTGGCACCTCTGAGCATCCTCCATACCTCCACCTTAGTCTTTAGATGCCTAAATACCTTTGAAAATTCGGCCAGATTTCTGTTCTTTGCATCAGGAGTCTCTTGGCACCACTGTAGCTCTTTTACAAACTTTTGTGTTTGTGTATTCTGATTTGTAGTGGATAATTCCTTTGGCAAAAAAAATTGAGACTTACAAGCGTCCTCACCAATCCCCAAAGGGAATTTTTTCTATTTCTTTGTGTGTTTAGCAGTATATATATATATATTTTTTTTTATAAACAGGTCAGGTAGTTGGCAACTGCTTACCCTTCTGTTATCTCTGCCAATATTTGAGGTTTTGTGTGATTTGATTCTATTATCAATTGTATTCAGATACTTTTTCAGAAGCCCAAATTTGGCTATACAATCACTTCATGGACATTTCTTTTGTTTACAGTGGTGGAATAAACAGTTTCTAATTTGTTCTTGCTACTATTCCCTTATTATCCTGCTGAAGTGCACAAGCAGCGTCAGTGCAATGTGTCTGGGAGGCATTGTATCAACTCACACATACTAAAACAAGTTAACATATTTGAATCTTCACAAGATCAGTTGTAGATAAAGAAAATGCCCCCAATGTCATGAGATTATTAGCAATCGATTATCAAGCAACCTACGAAAGAGTCAGCAGTTTGAGATCCTACCCTTTATAGACATTGTAGAAAAGGGCAGAAATGGGTGCTGAAGGAAAATGCATGTGCAGATAGTAGAAGGTCCCTAAGGAAGGTTGTGCAATTTGGTATAGTGAAGGCTGTGAAATAACTGTCCTATTTTATGCATCTGTTTTTAAGGAAAAGTCCTTAAATATTACATGATGGATCAATGCCACTTCTAGCCTTTATTTACTTATTAATCAGCATTGCTTCAAATTTTACACAACACTTTTGCGCAACACTTTTGCAAAGAGTAGTGTCTTCTTCCCAAAGGTCAACTAACCAGCCCAGAAGGAGGGATGGAGCTTTTGACATTTTATTAAAGCTTTGATGCTTATTGATTGTAGGAATAAAGAAAAGCTGTCTGTAAAAAAAAAAGATACATTCCATAGTAGTTGCCTTTAGTCTCACATAAAGGATATGCTTATGTGCCATGCCCTTGATGTTTTTCCAGTGCCAAACTTGGGTTCTTTTATGCTCAGTTGGTGCCCTGCTCAAACTGTGTCCTTCTTGGTGCTCTTCAGCTACCGAGTTTGTGAATGACACGCTGCCACTCTGAGCTTAGATGATCTGAAGAACAGGTGTAGTTTGATAAAGCAAGCCATCACTCCCCCTCAACTTTAATATCACTGTGGGTTTTGACTACTGTGCTGTAGATTTAGGCTGTTCCTTACCTTTTTACCTGTTTTGGCAGTGTTGTTAAGTGTGATTGGGAATTATTTTACAGATTTTGGGATTATATTACAAATTGGATGTACAATTTTATTTCTTCAATAAAACTTAAGCCTGGAGGGTTGTTTTTGTTATTTTTTCCCCTATAGATCTTCTTCACAAAAAGGGTAAGTGTCATAATCCCTGTTACAGAGACTAGTGAGAGCAGTGCTTATTACATAAAACAGCTTTGTTTGGCTGTGCTAATTTCCTATGATATTAAGTATACAAAATGCTACATGAAGACACAAACTTTTAATGAGAACACTGATTCTTTAGAGCTATACTCAAATTAACTTTCAACTTGTAGGTATTTGCCTCTCAGGAAGGAATATTTGTCACCTGTGTCTACTAGTTTTATGAGTTTATGTTTTCAATTTATTCTATGTTAATAAGTTTTATACGAAATGTGTTCACATTACAAATCAAACAATATTCTTCTGCTTGCCGGGCCCCAAACTCTTTCTGAAATTATGTACTCCACATTCATGCATCTTCAGCCAGATCAGTGATCTGGAAAAGGTTTGGATAACAAAAATCTAATTTTTTTTTGCTCTGAACTGTTGCACTTGTACTATTCGATGGATTACATAAAAGAATAGGATTTAGCTCTCTGAAGCTGTAATTTGTAGTAACCTGATTGTGGTATACACAGCTGTACCTTACCCTATGTGTCCCAGTTTACGATTAGTAATGACCATAAAGTTATACTGGTAAGATATGACAGGAGAATCAAGGTGACTGGTTACTTATCAGAATGATTCTGAATGAAAACAATTCAGATAAATAAATCTAAGCAGTGATCACAGAAAAGTGATGTGGAGAAGTCAGCAAACATATATTGTGTATTTAAGAGCCATCTGTGTTATGGAATGAAATAAGAACATAAATTCCGGTTTCATTTAGAACTGGGATGTAAAACATAAGAGTGCACTAGTGAAGTTAGTAGACTTTAAAGGAGTATTTTGCTAATTTTGTGATTCTGGAAAAATTGTTAAAAATACTGCAAATTCATCCAGCTGTGTAAAAAGCTTTTTAAAAAATGCCTCAATGGAGCATTTTTTTTCAATTTGTCTCAAAGACAATTTTTTTCATTTTCATTTGTTAAGGCTTATTGATAGGAAAAGAGCTCTGAACAGCATGTCAGTGCCAGTGTCCCATCTAGAGGCTGAAAGCAGGATGCTCCCATGAGTGAAACATTTCATATACCGTGGCTTTTTTGGGAATTGAAGGCTGAGTTTGGAGCCCTCTCCTTGAAATTCCCCTTATGATCCCACTTCTATTTCATGCTGAGTGAGATTGCGAAGCCCACGATTAGAGTTGTGCAGGGCACTGCAGGGTGAAACCTTCAGTCTACCCAGGGAATGTGAGAGTAGGGAGGGGCAATAATTGATATGATAAAGCTACTGCAAAATTTTAAATTCTCTCCTCAGATGATGACCAATTACACTGAAAAAATCAGATGTACATTAATAGAAAAGAAGATAATTCTTCTTTGGATGGGTAATTTCTTTCTTCTTTGTTTGAAGGTTAGATTTTATGATGTTGGAGATCTTTTCCAACCTTAAGGATTCAATGATTCTGAAATTTTGTCCCATCAAAATGAAAGTGTATTTTGTTAGGTGTTAGAGCATATTTTGTTAGATATTAGAGTATATTTTGTTAAGGGGTGCATCTTCTGGGATACATCTCCAGGTATAATTTTGTTTTCATGGCAAATTTTGTTGTTTGTCATGGTTTCTTACCGGCTCAAATGATGCAAACTACCACAGTGCTAATATCAGTATGTATTTTACTGAAATGGCTTACTTTTCAAGACCATTTAATTTACCAATGTGGGCTGAGATAGAAGTAGCAGCCTCATTTTTAATTAAGACTTCAAAGATGCAGAGATACACTAGATGTGTTTGTATCATTGTTTCCTTAGAATGTAGTTTATGTTTTGTTCGTACAGCTGAATCCTGTATTAAAACTGGGTGCTGGAATAGCTGTGTAAAATGTAACAGATTTTATGAGATGCTATGTTCTTTTGTATAACAGTACAGTTTGTATGACATGTTAAGTGTGACTGTGCTGTTATGGTTTTCAGAATGATTTCCATATATTTTGCTTACTTTTACAAGGAAAGTTTTTACTGTTTTTGAAAGCCCGTATTTCATAAATATAATGCCATGAGTCTCATATAAAAGGACTTAAATTCTTTCTATTTACTTCTTTCCATGTAATAAGGAAAATTATTCTTCCTAGGATAGGTTCAAATTCAAAAGGTAATGCTTTCTTTCATGCACTTTCATTCATGGAGACAGTTTATGTTAGGATAAAGGTATTCAAAGGCATATAGTGGTCATCCAGCAGATAGGTGATGACTATGTAAGCTTAAACAGGAATAACTGATTTACGTGCAACTATAACTGAAGGCTAACATCAGACTACAGTTGAGCACATACATATATTCACAAAAAGTCTTGCCACTGCGACGGGATCTAGCTGAAGTACAGGACTGTTTTTCTTCTTCCCTGATTCTTTTGACTTTTCATTAGAGCACCTGAAACTTTTGTCATACTGCTGGAAACAATTTTTTTTTTTTTTTTTAATTAGGGATTAAGGACAAAATAATTCTGTATTCATAATTTAACAATATCACTTTGCTTCTGAAGAACATGTCCTTATCCTGCAGTATTAGTATTGTTTTAGCAATGGTTGTTTTCTTAAAAAATGCTATAGCAGAAAAGAAGAAGTTGTTTGTTTTGCATAGAGTTTCCGAGTTATGGATGCTACAAGTACCACCTGTATTTAAACATAAACACACAGTAAACTTAAAGGAGGGGCCCTGCCACAGAAAAAATGGAAAAAGAGGTTTATTTGACTCAGTTGAGTGAGTCATGTGACAAGTGTCAAAGCCATTTGGCAGGATGTAAATAAGTTTGGGTTTGCTTGGAGTCTTTTAATTTTTTGGCACTCTCACTCAAAAGAGAATGTTTTAATCTGCAACATTTAAACATTTTCCTTTACTAATAGTATTTTTCCATTGAAAATTTAAAATGACTGGGGTTTTGCTGCTGCAGAACGTACATTTGCAATGATCAATCTCTTACTTGCAAAAAGTACTACATCCCTTCACAATCACACCATAGTTATTAGTGCTACTGTGGTTCACTTCTTAGAAGTCTGTAGGCACATTTTTAATCCATTTACTGAGATAATATATTTTTATTGAGATGCAGTGCAAGCAGTCTTCATAGTGTACCTCACAGTAAATTCCACTTAAAAGTCCACTAACTCTTTTCTCTGTGACCATTTAACAACTTCAAAATCAAGAATTAAAATTTGATGCAATACTCTTTTATTTCTTTATCTCAACTCATAAAGTTTCAACTTTACATAGACTTGCACAAACAAAAATTTAAATCTATCCTAATTGGGTGATGATTCTTTAGTGGCAACCCAGACTAGTTCTAAATCACAGGAGGGGGTTTTTGACCTAAGGTAACATCTTGAAAGCACAGCTTCTCTTTACAGAGTAGTTAATCTGCAAATAATAAATTAGGGAGTCAAAACAGATAATCTAATTTAGGCAATATTTTGAGACTTAAAGGTCATATAACTATTATTTCTCTAGTTGTTTGAATGTGGACAAACAAGTCCAACAGGAGGATAAGCTCAAAAATTTCAACACATCTTTGATTGGAAATAATAACCAAACTGATAAAGCAGGGAGGAACATATCTGTTTAGCCTGTCTTCATCAGTTGGAACATGGTATATTCAAACTGATCTAAATCACATGAAAAAGAAATGTAGAGACCATTTTAAATTGTTCACACAAATGAAATTATAAAAATACTCCTCAATGATTGCTACACCGTAGCTTTGGCTGAAATGGCTCTACTTTGAATGTAAAGTAAACAAAAGAGTTTTGTTTCACTATGTTGTTTTCCAGGGCAAATTGAATATTGTAAGACAGACACACAGGCCGAGTGTCTGAGTAGTGGTTAACACTATGTTTGTTGAAGGTTTCTGGACAACAAAACTATTAGCAAAATTCAGTTATGAAACTCAACAATAAATAACAAATGTACTGTTTTCCTATGCCTGATAAATTGATTTTTTTTCCTGTTACTATGGATGTTGTAATATTTATCATACTGCCCAGGCATCACAGTTATAAGGACTGAATGTCCCATATTCCTGAGTAATAATCATGCACCTTTAGTACGAAAAATACAGATTGCTCCAAACCTCAGTTCTCCTCAGTTAGTATAGAAGGGTGTAATCTAAGAACAGTTAAAACTAGACTTTCTTTTAGCTTTTTGGGCAGGCATAAGTCATAATAATCACAAGCACTTAGTCACATTTAAGTCACACCCATGTAGACCAGCTTACTGAATTCTGAAGTGGTAGGTTATGTTTAATATTTCTTTTTTTTTTTTTTATGAATCAGTATTTCAATCACAATTTGAAAGCTCTCTGGAGAGAAGTAAGAGGCAGAGTCCAATGATAAGAAAACTGACTTTTGTATAGCATTTGAGATTATTAAAAGCTGTTGAAGCTTTCATAATCAATCATATTGCACAAATTTATGAGGAATCTGAAACGAGTTTCAGACTGGCCTCTGAAGGGTATTACAAGAGAACAGTAAACTCAGTCAAGGTGCAATCTAGCAAAAGGCAAACAAATTTGCCAGGAAAGCACATAAAAATATAGGGAAATGAAGCTTAAGCTGTTGTACAGCACGCAATCCCTTTTCTCTCCATGCTTAAGATTCTTTTGACTCCAACAGGCAGTTTCAACTAAGTTTGACTCTCTGAGTCTCATGGTGTTTCTATGTACTTTAAGAAATTAGACAGCCTGTCAGAGAGCAGATTTTGTTGTTGCCCATTTTAAAAGAAAACATACAGTAGCGCTGGTGTTTTTAATAAATCCACGAGAGACAGAAACATTATAAACATGAAGCACAAGCTCATAAAGAACAGCTTCTGTTTACAGTTACAACTGCTCCCAAATCACTGAGCTTCATCCCTGATTCTTCTCTGTTTTGCTATTTTTACATCCAAGTAACACCTTTGCCACCACCATAGGCCAGGGTATGTTCAGTGACTACACCAGTAAGAGGGGAGTCAACTACAATACTTTAATTTAAATAATTACATCTAAAGGAGAATACCGTCATTTTTATTTCATTATATCTTGTAGAAACTGTCAAACGGTAGATAGACTTTTAAAAAAATTGGTATTGAGAAAAGCCTTATTCCAGAGTTGGACCCATTTTCTCACTATCCATGAAATTTCTCTGTTTTGTTCCTCACACTGACAAATCTGCTTTTGACATACTGGTTGTAGAGCACATTAGATATCCTTTTCAGACCGTACCATTGAAATTTCCCTTTTGCAAAGCCCTGTCATCCATTCTTACCATATGATATGCTCTTCAATTCTCCTCTTATTGAAAGTCTATATTGCCATGTTTCTTTGACGCTACTTTTCTCTTACTTTCTCACTGAGGCTGAAGTCAAAGTGCAGGATTTCCTTCAAATTGATTTTCTTTAGATGTTGAAATACAGAGTAGAACAGTTCTGAATACCCTCTGAAATCTAATATTTTTTTTTTTTTTTTTTTTTTA
>VXAY01004862.1:13381-36441 GCA_013399855.1 Oxyruncus cristatus | reverse complement strand
AAAAAAGAAAGAGTCAGCTCCCAGTTTCAGAGCAAGGAATCAAAGAATCAAAGGAGAAAAAAAAATGGCAGTACGTTGTCTTATTTTTCTTTAAACTTCATGGATACTTAAGAAGTCTGTTAACAAAACTATATATAATCCTACTGAAGTATTCAGATGGTATTACTTATAAACCATTTATTAGCAGATAAAGTGCACTCAGAAAGCTTTCTCTTTTAAGAGCAGCACAATCCATTAGCGAGGCCCTCTGTAAAATATTGGCTGACATTGCAGGTAGTGATAAATACTTTTTTTCCTTATAAATATAGAGGTTCTTTTACAGACAGACAGATAAACCTCTCCCTCCATTGCTGTTATTGTTTCTTATTTTATAAGCTTATAGGTATTAGGTAAAAAGAAGAAAATATGGAACCATATTGCTCTTTTAAAGGCAACATTTCCAGGTTAATTTCCTAAAGTTTATCTTCATAATATTTTAACTAATTGTATGTATATAAATAAATAGGGTTTTTTTTCTTTTTCTTTCACATCACCATAGTAATATCTCATGAAACAATGTGACATTTTTATGGATGTTGAGTATATTTAAACAATACTACTCAAATATCTTCTTGTGAGTTATTTCATTTTGCCCAACTTGCTGGCACTACTTCAGTCTCCCCATTGCTGACTTTCAAAATTGCTGGAATTAAGCGGTGTTCAAGGAACAACATTAGGCTGTCAAATGACAGCACATGGGGTTGGAAAACAGCAGTAACAAATTTATGCAGAGAGTAAACTTACCTACAAAACATGACTGATTTGAAGCTCAGCTAGCAGTGATGTGAGCAGCAGATGTGATCAATGTGTCCAGCTTTCAGGCTTTTACATGTAATTTTTACTGTTGTTCATACTGCAAATAAATCTCTTGCAACACAGTAGAAGCCCTGTTATCTACCTGACGAAAGAAATAAACTGGTGATACCCCGACCCCAAAAAGAGCCGCTTGTAGCAAAGTGAGAAAGGTCACACCATTGGATAGGTTGTCTCTTGTGGAGTGTAGTTCAATCACAAGATTTTCTTACTAAAATTTCTTGGACTGGTTCATCTCATGACTCTTCAGACTGGCTTATCAGAAGGAACCAGGCTGGATTTTGGCATATTCTTTTGCGTTGTTCTTACTCAACCAAGTTTTATGTCCTTCATTTCCTATGTTTCAAGAGGTAGGCCTGACTTTTACAAGGATTGTAATTTAGATTAATTTTTGGCTTCAGTAAGAACTGCAGGTCAACCTCTCTGGCAACAGGGTCTTTAGTGACCAGACTGGGGTGTTGAAGTTACCACATAAAATACATGACTTTTTTAAATTTGTGTGTTCAAGGAATGACTTCTCTGTTTTTCCAGTACTTTCTTTCTAAGTGGCTAAGAACCAAATAAATTCTCTGTTAAAGTGATGTACTTAGACTCATAAAACATGTTTTTTCTTCAGCTGTCCTTCTGTGCCGAAGTTATTTCCTCAGAGGCAGCCGGTATTGATGTGTTGAAGGTGAAGCAGCTAACAGTTTCATTTATAACTCCTCTTTTATACTGCATACAGAAATGTTTTGCATAGCATGAAAACAGGCATTCAGTGGTCTCTCAATTCCAAAGTTAGATTCTATATGACGTATTAATTCATGTATTCCAATAATTAGACCAATCTTCTTTGATGCTGCTGGTGGCACATTGTTTTTCAAAGAGAAACATATGGGCTCACTTCCCAAATCTACTTCTAAGCTCATCAACTTTTTTAGACTGTGGGAGGAGGTTATGTGGAATAGTGTTCAGAATTAGAAGAGAAAAATATATAATCCTTGTGTTTCTTTTCATTTTTTTATCGCATCAGTGTCAAGGATAAATTCATAGTAAGATGGTCACAGGAATATAGAACATAAACAGCATAAAATTATGAAGATGATGAGGATGATAATGATAGTGGCAATGATGATTGCAGCAAAATGCTGTGTTGAGGAAGAAAGGAGATATTGGTACTCAGGGTACTGCTACTCAGTGACCAGCTGGTGGTACTGCCTGCTTTAAGACTCCAGGGTTGTGCAGGCATGGAGGTTTAGCAGATGTCTTTGGGGGTTCCTCTCATGTCACCTCTTGCTGCAACTTCCAGCATCTGCAGCTGGGCAGTGCCATCCCTTTGGGTCTGCTTGCATGACTTTAGTGGGAACATAAACTTGACGCCTAGATAGATGAAGATGAGGTCAGTGCTTGAGTGTCAATCAGTCCTTTAAAAAACAGATTTATATTTCTGTTGGACAAGATTTAAATATTACATAGCATGCAGCTTTTTCTCTCTGTTGTGCTTGCTATGGACTTGTGACTGTGGTTTTGAAAAAATATAAAAAATTGGAATTGGTCACTACACATTGGAATTGCATAGTAACTTCACAGGAGGGAAGTTCTTCTCTTTTTGATTAGTAGCTTTTACCTGACAGTTTCTACTCTGCCAAAAAGTTTGGCAAATGCCCTCCCTTCAAGCTGTATTTCCTATCATCTGTCACAGTCTTTGTGGTAGATTGCCTGGGTAGGTTACAACCATCAAAAGCCAGAAACTGCTCTTTCTAGGAGATTATCTGTTTGCTAGAAGATATGTATACATTGTGGAATTTTACTTCAGTGTGTGGATGTTTTGCCTAATTCTATATTAACATCCCCAGTTGTGTTTAGTAGTTGAGCATAAAACCCAGGCCAGGTGTGGGCTATTCAACCACATGTATGGATAAATTATTATTTAAATAAAAAATTTAATTTTTTATGATTTCCTTATGATTTTCCTATCTTACTAAATTACTTAATTAAATAGTTTTACTTCAGCATGTATTTAAACACCTGTTGGCAGTTGTATGTATATCCTACTCTCAAAGGCAAGAATTGGTACTTTTTCTTTTATAAATATCTAGAAAAAGAAAGATGTGTCTGACAATTTTTCAGTGTTAGGTGCTTAAATATACGTAGTAAAAATAGAAAAGAAGTTAAACCACTCAGAGATCTTTATGTACTGCTGAGGTTAAACTTTAGGTTAGAAATAGATAATGACTAAAAGAAAGAATATGAGGAGGAGTTTCTCATGTATAGACTCACAGAGTGAATACTTATTCGGCTCTGGGTATATCTTGCTATTTTTATTCTCCATGGTATAGAATAATTCATTCGATAAACTGATGCCACAGAAGAAAAGTGTATCAAATTGATCAAATATGTTTTAAAAATATCTTTGTATTGTTTCATGTATGCAGACATTTCTCTTAATACTTGGAACTTATTTGTCATACAGTGACATATTGACTTGCATAATTGCCATATAGATTACAAAGTAAAATTATTTTGCTTTCAGCTAAACTCAAACACAAACAATAAACTCAACAACAAGTGCTCCTATTGCACTTGCCCTGCTTAATATATTATTGAGACACTTATCAGCGTGTTTAAGGAGGCCACTATTAGAGGTCTCCAGCCTAATAAGCTAGATTCTTTAATGATCCCCTAAGAACAGAAAAAGCTTCAATTAAAGCTTTCAATTAATTATGAAATTTTTAGCTAATGTTGTAGACTTTCAGGTAGTGTGATTTATACAAATACTGGAAAGTGTGTACAGGAAAGTATAAATGGAAGATCACAGTTAGAAACCAAGTGCTCAGCCTAACTGTGTGAGGACATGGTTCTTTTCATTTTGCTAATCTTAAAAAAATTGTAAATCTATTCCTATCCTTGTACATATCAGACAAAATATTCAACACATGTACTGCACTTTCATTCACAAGTGGCTGAGGATGATGCCCTTCTTTCCAAACTGCCTAATAATCTATTTTCCTTCATGTCTAAGTATTTCCATTTGAGAACACAGTTTCTGTTACAGCAAAACTTTTGAATAGATGGGCAATCTGAAGTCAATATGGTTACTCACGTGGTAATATGTTTTGTTGGACTAGAGTTTAATCAAACACACTCTGAAAAAATTCCTATTTTTTACATATCTGCCTCAGATCAGTGCCTGAGACTGCTTGTCCTGCCAAAAATATACACACTGCAGAGGACAAAATTAAGATGTCTACGGAGAACCTGAAATCAGAATTGCCACTGAAAATTGGATTTTGTGAGTGTGTCAGATTTAGTCTGACGCTAACAGTTTATTTCATTTCAAAAATACATTCATAGAAATGCTGACCCATTCCTGCAGCTCAGATCCATACTGTCATTCCTTCAAGGCAGCCTGCCTTGAATATTTCAGCTCCAGTTGATAGTGCGAATGCAACGTACAGGACTCTCCAGCTCAAGTGAGCTTTAGTGGTATCAATAGCAGACATTTGTGAGAGCTGCTAACAGCAGATTTCTCTTTGAAAGTAAAGTAACCAGACAAGTAACCAGAAACTTTAATTAGAGTTATTGTGTGGTTGATAATCTCTGTCTCATGTAAGATTTTCCTGCACTGCTTTGTTACTGGGATGATTTTGAACAAAAAAGGACAAGAATTCAAACTCAGCTCTGATAATTTTTCACTTTCTGAATACTAAGAACTCGGCTTCACACTGAAATTGTGAAGTCACTTTAATCAGAGTAATTTCTGTTGACATCCTTGCATAGCATTAGGTGTATTTTAATATACTAGGAATTAAATTCTGATACTCATTGGTTTTCATTGACCTTTGGTATTCTGAATAATCATGGTTCTTTTGAGTCTGAAGCTTGACAAAGATGCTTTGGGCTCTTTTTGTGTTCTCCTTTCAAATGAGAACACAAATATTCTCATTTGTGTTTCCCTCAGCAGTGCCAGTTTGTCACAGTAGTGCTAACTAAATTCTTCTTTTTTTCTCCCATGTTTATTCTTTGAAATTTCAGAACACCTTGTGTTCTGCTTAGGTTTTTCAACAGCCAGAGGTTTGCTGTCATGGGTTTAGCCTGGACTGATTTTTTTTTAAACCTTTTATACAATTGCTATAAGATGAGAGAAGTTTTATACAGACAAAAGAGACTTGATGTGGGGGAATAATATTAAATTTATCACTAACAGGATAAAAACTAAAGAGTGATATATACAACAATTCTAACTGGGTAAAATTATGAAGAAAATGTTATGTATTTACAAAATTATCCCCCCCCCCCATATCAGTCCAGGAGGAGAAAAGTCTTTTCTTTACTTTCAGGGTTTACAGTTCCTCTAAACTGAATTTGTAACACTTGAAAGTTTTCTTCTCTTATCTCTAGGACAACAGCTCCGATCGGCCGTAGCTGGAAATCTCTCTCTCTCTCTCTCTCTGCTGCACGTCGCCCTCAGGACTGTCCCTGCTCCTCCCTGCCGGGCCAGGACCGGAGGCCGGGGGGTACTCGGGCCCTGTGAGGTCCTCCATGGACTGCAAGGGGACAACTTGCTGCACCAGGGTCTTCACCACTGTTACAGGGGATAATGGCATCGAGTCCATCCCCTGTTTCTTGTGGGGTCCCTTCTGACGGGAGACAGCCTTGGATGAGCTTCTCCAGTGTGAGTCTACCCTCGGACAACAGTTCTTCCATATTCCGCTGTCCTTTAGGGTCACAAATGAATTACACCAGCACAAATCCCTCACTGTGATCACAAGTCCTACCCGGGACACTTGCTCCAGTGTAGATTTCTCTCTCCAAGGGCCACAGGTCTCCAGCAAGACTCTGTTTCATCTTAGGCCTCCCACGGAGTTACAGTTTCCTCCATGCACTTCTCTGCTCTGGCACAGGCTCCTTCCCGAAATGTAGGAGGGTCTCCCCACTCTAAATACTCTTCCACAGGTGGCAGGAGTTTTAGTTTTTAAGTCTTTTCCCCTGCTGGAGGGGGAGAGGGGGCCACCCTGGCCTGCTACACTGACCTTGGAGGCTACATTGCTATCTCTTGTTCTCCTCTGCTCTCCTCCGGGCTGGAATTTCTTCTGCACAACTCCTTTTCCATTTTCTTAAATATGTCATTTGCAGAGGCGTTACTAAAACTTGTGATTGGCTTTGCTCCAAAAATCTACCTGGAGTTAACTATTTTTCAACCCTGGGCAGGGGAGAGGGAGGGGACGACTTATAAATCCACAACATTTACTTAACTTCTTCTAATGTCAATATTATGTGGTACAATATGCCTGGCGTCACTAGCATTTCTTTCTCCTCTCTGTTCTGCAGGCTTGAATCAGGATGATGAAGGCTAAATTACTCTGAAGGGGATTATTTGATAATAAATGCCCATAAAACATATTTTTATTTACCAGTCCAATATAAACCTTTCCCCTTGTAGAAATCACACAGGCTATTTCATTGTTCCCAGTACATTGCTTGAGACTCAGATCCCTTTATTGTTCTGAACTGTTGGTTTTCTAATAGACCGCAGCATTTTGGAAAGTAATAAATGTAATTTTTGTGTTGTAACATTTAATTCTTATATAACAGACAACTACTATTAACTGTTATACAGCTAATACTTACTAGCAATTATAGTAGTAATTTACAACATGGTAGTGCTTACAGACTTGCATGAGATTATGATGTACTAACTTGGGTGGGTGGTTGTATTTGCAATGAACCCTGAATACCAGTTACACAGGAAGAGGAAGGTCTCTCAGGAACATTTTAATGTCAATTAAGTTGTTCCCACTCAGACCACATTACTCTGCCTCCTTCACATGATGACATAATCTAGTCAAGGCACAAATACGAAGGAATCAGAGAAAAAGGTCCTAATTTTGCTGCTTTCTGACACCCATGCCTCAAAAATAAAAGGATATTTAAGGCTTTAACCTGAAATTAATCCACCTTGGCAATCCTGGCTGAGGAAATCAGTGTCGGTATTCTAACTTCTAAAGGATTTAACTCAGTTTGTTGGGATGAGCTTGACTGGCCATCAGGTGCCCATCAACCCACTTTATCAATCCCCCTGCAACAGGACAGGGAGAGATAATACAATGAAAAGCTCATGGCTTGAGATAAGGACAGGAAGATTGCCTATCAATTACTGTCACCAGCAAACCAGGCTCACCTTGCAGAAATTAATTTAGTTCACTGCCAATTAATTGTGACAGAGTAAGAGAGTGAGAAATAAAACAAAATAAAACAACCTTACCCCCAGGTTTCCATTATTTCCAGGCTCAACTTCACTCCCTGATTTTTGCCTCCTCCCTTTCAATCATGCAGGGGGATGGGAAACAGGAATTTGGGTCAGCTTATAATATATAATATTTAAATATATAATAATATATAATATTATACTTATATAATACTTTGCTGCTACTTCCTACTCACACTCTTCCCCTGCTCCACAGTGGGGTTCCTCCTAATTTACACAGTCCTTCATACACGTGTCCTTTACACAGGGTGTATTTCTTCAAGAACTGATCCAGCATGTGTTCTTTCTATGCGGTAGAGTTCTTCAGAAACGGCCTGCTCCAGCCTACATCCCCCACAGGTCACAGCTCCCGCCAGGAGCCTGCTCCAGTGTGGGCTCTCCATGGGTCGAGGCGGCTTCCTTTAGGGCACCTCCACCTGCTGCAATATGGATTCCTCCAAGGGGCTGCAGGTGGGGGAACAGCTGCCTCGCCATGTTCTGCAGGGGAATATCTGCTCTGCTGCCTCCTCCCTCTCCTTCTTGACTGATCTTAGTGTTTGCAGGGTTGTTGCTTTCACAAACTCTCACTCCTCTCTCCCAAAAAACCTTTTGCAGCAGTTTTTACTCTTTGTTAACTATGTTCTCACAATGCTGATGAAGGGCTTGGCTTTGACCAGGGAAGGATATATCTTGTAGCTGGTTGGAACTGGTTCTGTCCCACATGGGGCATCTGCTGGTGTCTTCTCACATAAGCCATCTCTGCAGCCCTACTTCTGCTACCAAAATCTTGTCATGTAAACCAAATATGTTCCATGAGGGTACATTTAAGAGATTTGGATCTACATGCTGCCTATTCATAAACTGTTCTGTTGTGCTTTCACTACTGCTGGAGTTTTAAACCAGATGAAAATGTTCTGGATTAAAAATGATCTTGCAATGATAGACTTGTACTTCTGATACTGCATATTGACTTGAAAATATTTTTTCATGATTATACAACAGTAATTTCAAACCAATTTTCTGGGAATGGATGAGGTCTAGACACAGTGGCAACATTTCCTTTTGAAAAACAAACATGCTAAGCACATTTATTCTTCTTTGTTATAAAGGTTACATTGATTTTCTGTTAAACCGTATTTTGATAACAACACTGAGATGAAAAATGTTTTGTAGCTCTGGACTTTTATGGTTTCAGTGGCCTTGGTGTTGTTGTGTTGTGTGAAGGAGTCTGCTGACCACACTTTTTTGATAAGTGTTATCAATTTACGTCATAGCTTTAGAGCTTCTGTATCAAGTTACTCTTGTTACTGAGGTTTATGACAAAGTTCATATTGCCAAATGTGTTAATATGTTCAGAATAAGGATGCTGTTATTTAGTTAATGCGTAGGAACTTTGTTCTCTATGTATTCAGGGAAAGGTGAGAGGCAGGTTTCCTGAATTTCTCCAGGAAAAGAAGAAAAAAGTAGGAATAATGTCGTAGCCATGGATTGGTACTGATAACACAACTAAGGATTTTCACGTTTTTTAGAAAGATATCATCATGGCTAGGCTTCGCGAATGAAGATTTGGGAAGGGCTCTACCCACGTTTGTTGCAAGCGCGTTGGTGGCTAAAGAGGCCAATACGAGATAGGCAGGTCCGATTGCAGAAGGCACAGCAGAAAGACTCCTTAGATGGTATGTTCTGCAAGGCACGGTTCTTTCTGCGTTGTCTTTTCTCCTCAAGGGTGATCCTGCGTGCTTTCTCAAAAGCATCAGCAGCGTTGTAGATGGTGTGTCTCCAGGACTGCCGATTGGAGGCCAGAGTAGACCAGTTATGGTGGTCGATATGGCCAAGGCTGAGATGTTGTTTCAGGGAGTCCTTGTATCTTTTCTTCAGGGCTCCTCTCTTGCAGCAGCCGGTGGCAAGTTCACCATAAAGCAGGATCTTAGGGAGGCGGTGGTCCTTCATCCTGGAGACGTGCCCTGCCCAACGCAGCTGTGTTCTCAGTAACATGACCTCAGTACTTGTGACTGCTGCTTGTTCCAGAACAGAAGTATTGGTCACATAGTCTGTCCAGTGGATTTTAAGGATTGTACGGAGGCAGCGCTGATGGAAGCGTTCTAAGAGACAGAGGTGGTGGCGGTGGATGACCCATGATTCAGATCCATATAAGAGAGTAGACAGCACTATGGCTCTGTAAACACTGATCTTTGTGCTAAGTAGACAGTCCATTAAGATTTCGAAATGTATGAAGAATGGATTCTTGCAGAAGAAAATTTTTTGAACAGAATCTGTACTAATGAAGGAAAATAAACCTCAGAAAGTCTAAAAATGGAAGGTATGAACACTGTTGAACAGTTAATATCTTCCTGTTTTCACAAGGAAAACAAGTGAGACCCTCAGAATAACAATTAAAGATTTATAGAGATTAAAGATTTAAAAATAATGATCTGATGAGTAGGATCTCATGAAAAATAAAGCCAAAGTATAGAGTTGTTGAGAGAATAATACGCTGCAGAAAATTAAGTTAAATACCCAACATAAATTCTGTTTTTTAAAGGTACCTGGGAAACATAGAGAAATACTTGTGAATATCCCAGGATATCTTTATGAAACTGAAATTCAAAAATAACAACAAGACAAACACATAGCTCCATGGACGAGTTTAAGGAATGATGCATGTACATATATATAAAAGCCGGAAGGTAAGGTATATCAACTTTATTCTATGGAGAACTAGAGAAAGCAATGAAAAACTGCTGTGAGAAGGGGGAAAAAGTAGTCAGGGTAAATTTAAGTGGCTAAAAGTGAAGAAAAACAAATTTTTGGTTTTAAACACAGAGGAGAAATAAATGTCTTTAAATTGTTTTCCAAAAATTACTAATATTAAGAATACAATTAACTGAAATGATGATAAACAAAGAGATGTTACTATTTAGAGTAAGGAATTTTAGGCTCAAGAACTTTCAGAGAAGTCAAAGGATTTCTGCTGGCGGGTATGATGAAATTCCTGTTAGGTTACCAAAGAAAGAATGAGGCACTTCTGCAACGTCTATCAACCCAGATGCAATAACTGAAAAGACTGTAACACAACTTACTAAAGAATCATTTTTTGATTATCTAGCAAGTCTTAAAAAAAAAAAAAAATTCACGGATGTGGTGTTATAAAAATATTCCCTTAGATCATTCTTTAATAAGACAAGTATCTTAACAGAGAAAGAGAAAGACTAGTTTTGAAATAAGCTACATGAAACTTTTGAAAATAGTAAGGGGGAAAAGATGTGTGGCCTTGAGATGCAATATGATGAAAAAATTGTTTTTAGGGAATGAATGAGTCTTACTTGGATTGTGGCTGGAAGAATTTCAAGTATGTACATAATTTCTTTGGCAAATCAAATGGTTGTCTCAATTAGAATCACAGTTTTATCATATTTTTGTAGATGATGCAATGGGGAGACAGTTGCAACGTTTTGGAGGTAAATGTTAAAAATGAAAGGTCTTGAAACAGAAGCATGGTTGATCAGATTAAATTTGGTAGATAATTTTCCAAAAAATGAGAAAAAAAATGCAAATAATACTATATAGGGATACCTCTTGTTTTTCTCTAAGTAAAAATAAACTGATATGTCTTTCCAAACACTTTCATATTCATATGACTGAGGAATGGTGGTGGTAGTTTTTGGTCATAAAAATTGGAATATTCTACACAGCTTTCTTATTTTCCTACGACAGGTCACAATCTCAAGCAAGGCATTACATGTAGAAAAATAACATACAAAAAAGTTGTTAGGCATTCCAGAAGGATATTTACAGAATCTCTGCTTTCCATGGCTTACATTATGGTTTTTTCACATTAATTGAAATTTAAATTAATTGTTTAATTTAAACTAATTATATTGTGCTGCCCCTTCTTGCATCAAATTAGTTTTTATACAATTATTTGGGGGATTTTTTTCCCCCAGGAATTTGCAAAGGATATATTAAAATTACTGTAATTTACAATTATTATTGTAAGCCAATATTAATTTAGTTTTTCTGCAGTCTTCTGTTCTTCTCCCATGGCCTCTGTCTGTTTAGTTTTAATGTCCCATTTAACTCTTCATTTTACTTGTAAGTTTAGTGTAACCAGTGAGTTTCCTAGCCTTGCTCCAGTCACATGACTGAACTTTAGAAGTTATTCCAGATAACTACTTTTGCAAAACAGAATTTTTGCTAGTTTTTCTCAACACTGTGAAGAGAAAATTAGAAAGAGTGTAGTCTCTGTTTCAGTTATCATGGGTTTAGTTCTTAAATAAACTATTTTGATATTAAACTGCATGCATCATAAGCAAGAAAATACAGTGACACAGAACATCTGGCATATATTGATTGATATTTATGAAGCCATGTACCTCAGATGATAGTGTGGCGTGGGGAGGGGTGTGAGGAAGAGATGTACCATCACAGTTGCCTAGTATATCTGACAGCTTTTTTCTTATCCCTTTAATCCCATGTATTTTCATCCGAGTCAGATGCTGTCTACTGTATCTCTCCTATTCACCATGCCCCAGTCAAGCCTTTTGGGTCTGCTGGCGCAAAATTCAGGTTTTCTTTTATTGTAATATGTAGTGTCACTGAGAGTTAAATCTGTTCCTATTGCTCTCGGAACTGCACTCTGGTAGAGCTTTCACAGTTTTGGGAGCACCGTGAAGCACCACCAAGTAACTGCTGGACTTCTGATGCTATCCTGGGAGCTGTCTCTGCCATGCTGAAAACCCTGGGCAATGACAGAGCTAAGTTATAAATGTCATGCTCTTTGTAGCAGGTGATATTCATGTACTCCTTTGCACCAGAAAGGTGCAAAAAATTTCTTTTGTATAGAAAGACTTTCAAACATACCGTGTCATGGTTAAGGTACAAATCATTCCATCTTGTTAGTAACTAGTCATACAAATACTTGAGTATTAATACAAATATGTTAGTACCATGTCCAACAATCATGCTCTATTGCCCAAGAAGACCCTGTGACTTTTCTGGCCACAGCTATACAGTTTGGTTCATTATTAGTTTTTTTTAAAATATTGCAATGAAACCTTAGTGTTAAACAAAACTTCCCAAAGAGAGATCAGAGGATAGATGTGAAGAGAAAATTAATCTGGCTGATGACTCCAAACTGAGAAAATTGGATGTTCCACAAAACAGAGGAAAAATTAAAAGATGTTCCACTGAGTAATGTAATAAATTGCCTAGAAAGGAGAGTGCTAGAAGGCCAGCAGATGTGACCTTCAGAAATGTATCTATCTCCTTACTGCTGATGATGTTCATGAGTTGATGAATGTGCTCTTGCAGTTGGAGCAGGTTGCTTCCTGCAGGCAGGCACAAGCCTCCAGCAACCTTGTTATTGCAGATGTAAAAGCACTTGTGTTAAATGCATGCACTGTGGTTAGTGGCAAATACAGAATTATGAAAGAGATAATTGCAAGCAATAAACTCAGATAAAAATAAAATGAAAACAACAATAAAAGCTGTCCCTTTTAATAAAATTTATATCGTGGTAACAATTTTTATAGTTCAGACACACAACTTATGAAAAAATATTGAAAACATCTGTATTAAACTTGCAGCTAAATATCAATGTGGTCTCATGGTGAAATGCCACTTCTTTATGTCTAGATTCTGCAAATTTTACTTGTAGTTCAGTTTTTAAAAATAGTCTGGTACTCCGTTGGCATGCTGGACAGTCTAATTTAAAGTTCTCTTCTTAACTATTTGCTTTTTGAGGGTAAATCCTGATACTGCAACAAGTAATAATCTCTTACTTTACTCTTTTAAGATCTGCTATAAACTAATAGAAACTAATGTTAATATTTTGCTGCTTGCTACCATGCAAATAATAGGAGTGACACACAGGTGATGAAGTTGTTACAAGGAAATGAAATGATAAAAGTTATAAGTTTTATCTGGTTTAGAGCCAGGTATCACAATTTTTTAACGTGAAAGGATAACAAAAGGCATTTGGATACCCATGAATGAACATAAAAAACATATAGAATAATTTATGACAGTTAAATGAGTTATGATACTTTGATTGTCAGAGTAATCTTTATGTGTATACTTAATTTTAGCAAATTTGTCTAAGAGTTAGATTAGTAATTTGCTTACAAAGTAAATAACATTCCATATAAACACCTTCATACAGACAGCCTTTGCAGTGATCTTTTGGCAGACAGCCTTTGGTGATGTTCAAAATCCATAAGCTGAAAAGAACAAAGTACAGTTGAAGAAAATCTCTTTTAAATCAGTAGCTGTCATAAAATACAGGTACATACTGTGTAGCGGATTATGATTTTTGAAAATGTAGATAGGTAGCCTATAGGGTTAGAACATACGCATGTGTTATGTTATTAGTAAATTTTTAGGCCAGTTAGGCCTCTCATACCAACATGAAGTATTTTGAAAACTTTTTCATATACTATTTGCTCTTCTATTATATCTTCTACTATCTTTTCCAGAAAAAAATAAACAGAACACTACTTAGTTATAGTCTGTTCAGAAATAGAAAGGAGAAAAAAGTGCACACTGTTGAAAACCACACTATAGTTTTACGAGCAACAAAAATATCTGTAATTAGGACAGCACCTGTGATAGAACCCCCCCCTCCCTTTCGACTGATGGTAGATATTTCTACTGATGTACTTTGTCTATGTCTTACCTGAAAAAATATTTAGTATTCCATTAAGGTGGGACAACCACCAAGAAATACCATTCAGACGTTAACAATTTGACCTTTACTGTGATCAGACTTCGAAAAAAAGGCAGTATTTGGCACCTTAAACTGAATAAATAAGGTAACAAGGTAATATGAAAAGAAAACATTCAACTTTTTGTTTTATATTGGTAACTGTATTGGATATATATTACATGCCCTCTGCATATATTGCACACACAAATATACCCAAGAAACTGTGTGCAGATGCATTTTACTTTGTTGTATGTAGACAGACTCTGGATGAGGCTGCAGTAGAAAAAAGATGAGACTTACAAAATGAAGAAAAATGACAAACAGATGTTTCTTCTCTTTTTGTATTTTTGTTGTGATCTGAAAATGGGTCTCATTTGTTTCTTGTAGACCACACTTAATTGTTCCAGATTTTCTCAATGTTTCTTTTCCTAAGTCAAATATTGAAAGCAACAAGGAATCTGGAAAAAAAAAAAGTCTGGTTTGGCAGCTGTAGTATGGGCAAAATTCTCTAGTTGGATAATTTCACTGACACCTGCAGAGTAATGCTAGGAGACCAGTTGGTGATATATGCCTTACAGGTGATTTTACTGCTGTCACAGCTGTGCTGAAATTTCCTTGTATTAGTATGTCATTGAAGCTCTTGCAAGCTCTCAAAGAATACAGATGGCACATCGAGTCAGAAAGATTTTTTTTTTCCAGCGTCTGCACATGCCTAGATGCTACTGATGTCATAAATAAAGATTAAAAAAATTTTAAGTCTCACTTTGGAAATAGACCTTGACTTAAGAAATTGAGGCTTTCTTTTAATTAAAAAAATATGTCAAAAGTATCTGAAGTCAGACATCAGAATTAACATAAACTATTGTCAGAAAACAACATTCTGACAAGGATGTAGCAATGCAAGGCACAGTCTGAGCTGCGTATTGAGGAACTACAGTAAAATTTGGGTGCTCTGGAGATATCTCAGTAAAATTCTACCTTCACAGTAAGACATAATCCAGAAACAATCTTGAAAGGAATTTTAACTAGGTTGAGACAAAATTAACAGCATTTAATTTTTTTTTTCAAATTTGACAATTCCACTCTGACATTGTAGTTTCTGTTTATGTTATATCCTAATAATTTCTCAATAAAGAACTTGTTACATCCTGGAAGTGTAAAAACTCAGGAAAATGAAAATTAAATAAAGGGGTAATGCAAATGTTTCAGTAAACTCAATAAGGGCAAACAACATATATTTCTTTATGCTTGATGAAGAAGTATCCCTATAAAAATGATGGCAGAGCCTCAGGATTTTGACAGTAAAAGTGTTAGCTGAAACTAGTTCCCCTTGTAATAAGAAAAAATAAGCGAACAAGCTTGGTTTCAAAATAAAAAAAAAAAAAGCTGAAAATACCTCCTATGTTAGGTTTCTTTACCCCCTCCCCCACCTGGTCCTTTTTACTAGCAGTTTGTAGTGTAGTGTGGTAGCCTGTAAGTAATTTATTTTAATCAGTGTTAAGAAATTTTATTCTCATTTTGACAAATGCTGTTCTATCCCTGGTAACCACCTTTACTAAAAACCCAGCCCTAATGGAGATTAGGATACAGCAGATATGTGGAATCTGAAACCCTATAAGAATCAGCAAGGAAATGAAAACTCTTTCTCGCTTCCAGATCATTACAGAACCTGTGCAGGAGTTAGGGGGAGAAGGCTGATGTAAGTGACTAAAGAATGATTTCGTTTACTAGAACAAGCATAAAGAGAACCAACATAAAGACCTAGCAAAAGAGTATGTAAGTTTTAGCCCCACATGGTAAAGACTGGCAAAACTCTAAACTGTTATTGACAAATTATTGGAAAGAAAACAGCTATTATCAACAGCAAGAATAAAGGTTATGATGATAAATTGGTAATATTTTAACTTTGACCATAAGCCATCACATAATTTCTTATCACGTTTAAAGAAATAAATTAAAAATATGAAAGTTTAGCAATTAGAGCAAAGCAAAGATAGGTCAGGTCTTAGAGGTGCACTACACTTACAGTTTTAAAAAAATTCACTGAATTTCCAATGTTATAATTTAAAAATTTTTCAGGAGGGATGACCCTTTTCCTCCTCTTTGTACTAATTATCTTGTAGGACAAATTGTCTAATTTCAGAGTGTGGCAAAATAATTATCAACCTTATTAGTTTCTTAAAATTCTGGATGACAGAATTTTGCTGAGCATTAAGACGTGGCTTTTAATTATGTTTCTGAGGAACATTGTATGGTCCTCTTTTTGCAGTTTTTGCTAGACAACCCACCACAGAAGGGCTCCCTGTAGCACTGATGTGTAGTTTTAGTAAAAGAGGATTACAGAGATTACAAGATTAAAAGGTTTTGATTTTCCTATTTATAAATATTACGCAAATTCTTACTTTTCCTGAGCAGTTTCAGAAACTATCTCTTAACTGCTGCTGTTAAGAAATGTCAAGAAAACACTTGGCTGCACTTCAATGACAGTAGCAAATGAGAAAAAGAGAGGAGGTACATAGTGTATGGACTACAATTTGCAAATTATGTTCCAAAATATCACTAAAGGCCATTTGCATAACTTATTCCATCAGAGTTGCCACACCATGCATCACCATCAAGCTTGTTGAATTGAATCGTGCATTTTAAAGTATTAGAGAATCTTTCACAAAAAAGTTATTTCCTATTTTTTTCCACAGTTAATGTTTCTGTTAAAGGAACATGCTCTAGAACGAATATTAAAATAATGTCTACAAGTTAATCCCCAAAAATATCCATCATCTCAATGGAAACCAAATAAAAAAAAAAAAAGTTATAGATGTAAAATTTCTCTTTTGTAGCACAGGGAAGAGTACTACTACTGAAAAGAGGTCAGAAATTGAACTTAGAATGAGAAGATATGGCAATATCACTGGTGGGAGTTTTTTTGTTTTATTTTTTTAAATTTTTCAAGAGGTGCTGTGGTGTGAGAAGACGAAAGCCTTTTTGAAAGAGCCCAGGTTTTGGGCATATTGTTACTGGGAGAGATTCATGTAGTTTTCTCATATTTGATCTTTACCCAGTCTTTTGGCTTTTAATTTAACTTACACTCCCATAATTTAATTATGATTAGTTCTAACAGACTTAATATCCCAGTCCATCAATAAATAAATAAATGAAAGTATAATTTTACATAAAATGTCAAAGCATGGAATTGTGCAAGTATTTTTAATTGTCTCTTGTCTCTTTAGCCTGTCTGTTTCAGGCTTTTTCCTCTCAGTCTGGACTCAAATGCTCTATCTGATTAAGCAGGATCAAGAAACAGGTTGGTGCAAGAGCACTAGCTTAAATATTTCCATTTCTCCCTTGTTTCTGGCTGCTAGATCCCTCCCTGGTGCTGCTATCTGTAGTCCCTTTCTATGATGGAGGCTAGGAAACTGGTGGGATGGAACCACCACTTTTCTTTCTTTGCCTCTTTTCTGTCCAGGTTTATTTCCAGTTCTATTAACACTATAGCTGTCCTGCAAAGAGTTGTATGGGAGAGGATAATAAGTAGAAAAGGTAACCATATTTTAAGGTAGGAGTACTACCAAACATGAACCTTTATCCTGAGCCTTGAGACCTGAGAAGTCACCACAATCTCATTTCTGCATTTAGTGAATTTGTCACACAGGTACTTGACTGTGTTTAGAGATGGAGAAGGCAGACTTAGGTTTTGAAATTTCCAGGGATCTTAGTTGCTGGTCTTGAGTGAACTACTGCTTCTGTTTGCGGGTGTTAAATATTCATGGCTTTGGTCTCAGCTAGAGGCAACTTGAGTTACTGAAGGCTGAAAGCAGATGGTATTGCAAGTTCGGCAGCTAAAAAGAGAGGCACGTAAAGTGAGTGAATGAATTTCAAAAAAGAGTCATGACTCACCACTTGCTATTCTTGTCAGTGATGAATAAAACAGTGCCCTTGAGCTTAAGAGTTGCTTTTAAATTATTTTAAAACATCAGACCCCTTTGGCAGCATATATTTCCCCTTTTCATGAAAGAATGCTTGTGCAGTGTTGAAAACATTGGCAAGTGTGATTGGTCTTCTCTTCTTTGTTTCTATTTAGCACTTAATATATTTTGAAAGAAATAAATGGAATGCTGTGCCAAAAATATTTTCTTGACAATAATCTGAAAATTAAATTATACCTTGCTTAAAGTCATCTCAAGTCTGACAAGATACAGCACACACATCATACACCACAGAAATTAATTTCAGTTGCTTGTGTTCATGATCCCATTGCAATAATAGAATGAGCTTCTAATTCTTCAAAGACAAAATTGAAAATACTTATTTTTAGTACGATGCTGAGGCCCACAACTGTAAAAACACTTTCCTATTCTCATATATGTGACTTCAAAGTAATATTAGTCATTCTATTTGTGTCACTGAATTTTTTCAGGATTACTGAGAGGGCCCCAAATAGTTCAAATTTACTCGAAGAAAAAATCTTTCCTTTTTGTTTCCTATTCTCAAGAAACGTATTAAAACAAACATTAAATGATGTTTCAGATTTTTTGTGGGATTGCTACAGATAGAAATCAAATATCAAGATGGAAGCTTCTAAGCACTAATTCTGTGGCAAGCACTTCAATGACATTTAATTCTCTTTTGAGTTACTTGGGATGTTGTGTATCTCTTCTAACCAAAAAACAATTAACTGTGTGTTAGAATTAGTCAAAAAAGATGTTCTTTTGTTTTTTTAATTCCTAGAAGGTGGCTACTAAGTAGATTTTGATACTGACAGTCAAGACTTTTTTTTTTTTTTTTTTAATTTTATTTTATTTTTAACCCCCAGCATCAAATACTATGACACGGGGTGATGGTGCTTTGACATCTCAGGATTTACCATGGTCCAACATATTTACTGAATGCGATTGGTGAACTGGAAAAATGAGAGTATAGTGCAAGGTGCAATATTAGGTGAAAAGGATCTAACCTTTCTCCTCCCAGCTGACTAGGTACAAAGGCCTTCAATAGTCTGAACTGTTGGTTAAATTGATTTGTTTTGATTTTGAGGTATGTTTTGTTTTATTGTTTTGAAATGAAGCAAGACGTCAGGAAGAGTGTACAGTGATCTGTGCCTGGGATTTATAAATCTTCTTTCCTGGTTGTTGGTTTTGAATACTGGTCTAGAAAAATCTTAGATAATTAATAACAATACAAATCTTAGATAATTATTTTCAGTATTAATAAAGAGTGCATTTACGTAAAATAATGATTATTTACCTTGGAATTAATTTCTTCAATAAATTTCAAAAAACCATGGAAAATTTACGTATTTATTGTTTGTTCTATTTTTTGTAAATATTCACAGGAATTGATGTAACCTCTCCTAAGACTTGAAGTGAGATTTAAAATTTTGATCACTAAGTGGTACGATTTTTGATTTTCTGAGAATATCAGAAATCCCACTGAATTTGACAAAGGCAAGGTTCTTGTAATGTATTTCTTATTATACTAAGAAGTTCCAACATGTTCTGAAGAACATATAATCAAACATACAATAAAAATAAAAAAAAAAATTGAAAGACTTCTAGCAGAAGTCTTATAAAATTGAAAATAGAGAATAAATAGTATCAAAAGAGCACAAATTTCAAAACTGCATATTTAACTCCTAGTGGCTCAATGGGAAACCATAAAATCAGCCAAACTGGGCCAAAACAAAGATTAATTTATTCCAGGCACTTTTGTTTGACAGTGGCCATAAGGAGAAGTCATAAAGGCAGTTCACTAAGTGCCTTCAATATAGTCCAGATCTCCACTATTTTCATCTCAGTGTATTTCCTCCTTCTGTCTGTTTAATAATGAAATGCAAGTTGTCTTTCCAAGAGTTCATCCTTTCTCAACTTTCTCTGCACAATATTTTTCTGACCTCAAGTTTCATGGCTTTTGTGAAGCATTCTTGGGTTTTTACTGTTTTGAGCCTTATTGCAGATGACGTCTTCGTGCTCATACTTATGCTGATGACTGCAATGACCCTGGGGAGTTGACTGGTATATATACAAATTTTTATCCGGCTTTGTTCAGCTATAAGTAAAAAGAGTCTCAAGCTTTAAATACTTTTCATTTTACCTTTCTTTTTTCTTCCCTTTTTTTTTTTTTTTTCCCCACGCTTAGTTAATGACCAGGTAAGATTTTTTAGCACAACAAAACAAGCTGTGGAGGAAGCTTATGACTCATACAGATGTTTTTCTGACAAATTCCATTGTCACGTTTTTATAATTGGAAATAAATACAACACAGGAAGTAACATATCCTCTCACAAATTATTCTTCCACTATAGTTACGGTTTAGGAACATTAAATATTTGCTTCATCATTTTGGGAGAAGCATTTTAGTTAAAAAAAATTGAGAGTGGATTTGTGATTTTATCATTTTATGTGATCCCTTTTATCAAGATTCTTCCAATCTCATTACCTTCTTTTTTAAGAAGTTCTGAAGTTAATCTTCCTTGAGTGTTGGTAACTGACTAATACACCTTGAGATGCTCAAAAGCTTAGGCTAATAGACTAATGAATGCCTCAGCAGTTTGTTTTATAGTTTTATGAATGAATACAGCTTTCTGACAGTTCAAATTCCCTGAAAAATACACAAATATTTCTAATTTCCCCTGATCTGAAAGGTGCTCATCTTAAATGTGTGAAGGTATGGACATCATAGCTATTATACTAGCAGTCACTGTGGCACCTTAGTATGATATAAATATTGAGAAAAAATTAATTTTGTTTCAATGAAAGAGATTATTCTCATTCTATGTCTTTATATTTCTGATATCATCTCCTAATGAATCCATTATCATAATATGCAGACATTATATAATCAGTGTATTATATAGGCAATGGAGGTCTTCAGAGAAATTTGATGAATTTTTTTTTTTTTTTTTGGTTCTTACTAGTAAACAGAACATACACAGTACCTATGTAAGGGATGACTGTGAAACTTGTTATCATTTTTATTTCCTGGAAGGCGCTCATCAAAAAATCTTGCCATAGCTTGATAGAAAGCCCTGTGTCCCAAATAATATGTCTTTAATCTGGCTGTACAAAATGTAATTGCAGGAGGTACAGTACATTGAAATAATAAACTTTATCCTAAGATATCAGGTAGTCTTGGTATTAGCTGACTCACTAAAGGAAAAAATATTAATTTACCTTTCTTGACTGATTCTTTAAAACTATTGGCAAGTTTCGGTTTTCCTGTGGGAGATTTTGAACAGCTGGAATATTTGAGCATTAAAAGAAAACAGCAGAAATTACTGATCAGTTCTTTTTGTGTGGTCATTGACAGTAAAGTCGTTGATTTCCTCCTCTGCTAACACTGAGATAGCTAATTAGGTGGAAATCATGTTGTTTGTACTAAAGATTTCTTATACCTTTCTGATTATGTTGGAATGGTCATCTGTAAATTGGAACGATCATCCATATTTCACACTATATGTGGTCATGTGAAGGACCATAAAAGTCTTGCAAAGTACTTAGTGGTTTTATGTTTTACAGGTCAGTATTTTTCTCCTTCTGAAACCTGCACCATTTTATGTTTATATGGCACTGTATTTTTCGGTAACATTATAAATACAGTGATGAACTTTTTTTTTACTATTTTAGACAGTAAATGATGTTTAAAAAAAAAAAAAAGCTAGCACCAAAATAATTTGGTGACGTATTTAATCCAGGGCAAGTTTTACCACTAAATGTACCCTAACAATGTGCTATTTCCACTCATTTTGAAGATCATGCTCTACATGTCTCATTTTGATCAGTACAATAGATACTTTGAAAAATGAAATCTTAAACTATGCAGTATGTTTCAGACGTGTCTAGGGAAAAATTTTAGTGACTGACAGATAGAGAAAATTTTTGCATTGGCCATGAATTTTACACCACTTCTTTTCAGTGTAACACCAGAAGTGTATCCCAAGAGCTGTAATAGGCAACTGGGGAAGGGCAACTTGTGGTCTGCATTCATACCGTGCATATACAACTGAGCAATATGCAACACTTTGATGGGTTTTTGTCTGTCTGTGGCAGCTCTGTTGGGATCTGCTGGGATTAGAAAGCTGATGTTTGATGTAAATTCAAAGATTATTTGAGATTATCTGAACCTGTTGTTCCCCCAGGAGTATGCCAATGTAGATAATGGTTGTTTTTTTATTTCTTTGTTCTGTTTATTACTTCTTTGGAAGTTACCAGAGAACATCTCAAATTGTTATCTGTGTTAACAGCACAATATGTGGACAGACTTCCACTTTAACAACTACAATAAATAAAAGATGGAAATGCTCAGAGAAGGTCTCTACTTTATTGTTTTTTTAGGTTAGAAATTATATGCTCCATTTTTACTTCTGCAGAAACAAATTAATTTAAGAATAAAGTAAAAGTGGCTGTGTGAGGCCTTTTGTTTGCAGAGCTGAAAGAGTTGCACCTGAAACTCTCATTTGTAGTCTACTTTGCTATCCATTTTGTTAACTGACTGTTTCCATGTCTTTGCAATTGTGTCAGTCTAGACATGATCTCTATGATTATTTGGATGTAAATATCTCCTTTATAGACAGAGAAATCAAGAAAAAAATTATCAAGAAAAGCATATAATATTATATCATTCAGTTACTCCCAAATGGATAAAACAAAAAAACTGTGATGCCCTTATGTTCTTATTGTTTCAAAGAAAACTAAAAAACTGCAGAAGATGTTCTCTAATGGCTATGTTTTTATTGATATTCTTAATTGCCATTCACAGTTCAACACACAATCTTTTTTTAAAATGCTATTTAGTCTTCTTACTGTGTGATATTGAGTAATGTCTTCACTCTGAGTTCAGTCTTAAAAATAAATGTACCTATACATTGCCTTTTGTTTTATTTGTCACCAGCATCTGCTAGAATCAATACTCTTACATTACTTAAACTCATTTTACTTCTTAGTGTCTCCATCTCGTATTAAGAATATTGTCAGTAAATAGGTAAATGTAATATTTTAAAAACACATTAATACTTTCAGAAGGAATCTAAATTGAACATGGTAGGGTTTATTTTGATTATTATTTGCATCTTACGGAATAAGATACGCATTCATAGCATTAAAGTATTTATCAGTTTATCTGAGAAAAGACTGACTTACAGGACTGTTATATTCGGTGCTGAAACTGTAGTTTTTGTTGTTATGAACATAGAATATTGCAGAAGCAGACTAATCTAAGTACTTAGAATAAAACCCTTTTCATTTCAATTGTTTACAGTCTTCATATCAATGTTCTGTAAAACTTTTG
>VXAY01004857.1:90005-100319 GCA_013399855.1 Oxyruncus cristatus | reverse complement strand
CCCCACCTTTGGGGTCCACTGCTCCCCCAGAGTCCCTCCTCCCTGCTGAGTGTCCCTCCTGGCTGTGTGACACTCAGCCCAGCTCTGTCCCCACCATCATTAGGGACATCCTCCCAACTGCACCCTGGGTCATGCTGCTGGTCTGGGCACCCTGAGGACTTTGCTGAGTTGGGGGAGAAGAGGGCACCTGGGGCACCTTTGTGGGGCTGGAGAGGTGTGAGTTGTTCCTAAAAATGGGGACAGGGCAGGACCCCCTGGGTTGTCCCCTGGGGGAGGAGGGATGTGGGGGAAGACAGCTCCCACCTGCAGGGTCTAATCTGCTGCCCTGATGAAGAGACTCTAATCACTTCAAGTAATTAACTAGGTGGGGCGATGGCTAGACCCAAGGTGTCCCCTGCCTGGAGGTGGCTGCCTTAGCGGGGGACACAGGCTGGCGGGGACGGGGCTGGCTGGTGTGCAGCTCCCAGGTGCGGGTCCTTGCAGGGCTGTGCCAGGAGGGGACAGCGGGAAGAGGATGAGGACATCCAGAAGGATGGGAACAGCACGTTCAGAGCCCTCAAAATCCCCGCGGAGGGATGTGGTGCCGCTCAGGGACCCGCTGCCACCGCGGAACTCTGCGCCCACCTGCCCGGCGTGCCCGGGGCGCGCGGCGACACGGCGCAGCGTGTGCGGCAGGTATTATCCTGCATTAAAGTTTCCCCTTGCAGATGGTTCACGCTTAATCTGCGGCTTAACGCAGCGCCGGACCTGGCGGTAAGTCCGTCTTTAGATGGCAGGAGGGAGCCGGGAACGGGCGCTAAGCTGCCCGCGGGATGGAGAAGGGGGACACGGTGGATTGAGGGACACGGATTGAGGGCTTTAATGCCGCCGCGTCGCAAGCCGATTGCGCAGCCGGCGTGTGGCCCTCGCTGGGACCTCAGGGATTGCTGTGATGTGCCACCCCCCCGAGCTGGGTGGGGACCCCCAGCAGTGTCCCCTCGCCCAGCATGGTGAGCTTGGCAGAGCCTTGCAGCCGCCTGGGTGCTCCTCCCTGCCTCAGTTTACTCCCGAGTGCGCCGCAGAACATCCAGGAACGTCCCGAAAACATGAGCCGCTGTGGGGTGGGTGGGATTTTCCAGAGTGAAAAGCCCCTTGGGGCAGCTGCCTCTCCCCAGGGCGGGTATTTAGGGTGGCGAGGAGGGGGCATCCTCTGCAGACTGCCCGGCAGCTCTGGAGCTGGAGGTGGGTGAGCTGGGGGCCGTGTTGGGCTGCGGGGTCCCTGAGGTGGGGATGGGGAGTGTGGGGCATGGAGCAGGAGCTGCGCTGAGCACAGCATGTCCCATGGGATCTCGGCAGGATTTGGGTGGCAGGCAGCAAGCTGCATCCTTCTCCTTCTGGTATGGGGCTCTGTGGTCATGGGGGGACCTGGAGCCAGGACTGTGGAGTGGTGGCAGACAGAGGTGGGAGCTGCAGGGACTTCCAAGGCCAGGGAGTCACTGCTCCAGTCAGGATAGTTTGTCTCAGTGTGGAATGGCCCTATTTCAACTGTTAACTCTGGAGTCTAATGATGACGGCGAAGGCTCTGTGCTTCACAGCCTTGAGGAAATCTGTGCAGATTTGAAAAGGCTGATTGTTCCCTGCAGGGCCAGGACCAGGACCAGGAGTGGCAGTGCTGCAGCCAGGCTCGCTGCCCGTGCATGGGGGGGATGCTCACATCCTCCGTGCCTCACTTTCCCTGCCTTGAAAGCGGGATGCAGGGAACATTCCCCAGCCTGGCAGACATCAGCCAGAGCTGTGTGTCCCCACAGTGAGACAGGGATTGCTCCGACACTGAGCAGGGAGTGGGTCCCATCGTGCCCAGGCAGCCTGGCCCTGGGGTGACGGGGGGTGAGCATGGGGGGCTCTGTTGTGGAAGTGAGGTGATGTGGGGCTCAGCATCAGGTCTTGGCATCCCCGATGCCTTGTGCATTGCCACCAGCCATGGCTCATCCCACAGCCTGGGGAAACTGAGGCACGGGAGGTGACATGGCGTGGCCAGGGCTGTCGAAGCAGCAAGCAGCCACGATCCCCATGCTCAGAGCCCCAGAGGAGCTCGAGGAAAAGCCGGGAGCCAGCGGCTGCGTGCCCCCCGCCTCCCCCTCCATCACCTCCCTGTTCGCTGGCGAACAAATGTCTGTTCTTGCAAAAAAAAGAAGTGACAGGGGTCGGCGCAGCGCTTTCCACATGACCTGCCCGGGAACAGAGGACGTCTTTGTTAATCCAGCGAGCTGTCAGTTCAGCCTCTTCACAAAAGGCATAAACCACTTATTGCTGCTCTCACCCCTGACCCCGGATCCGCCTGCGCGCCCTCCATTGTGCCGTCTCGAGGAAGCTGGCAAACAATTTCGGCTCCGGCTCCCCTCCCCGCCGGCGGCTGCACGCGGGGGCCGCCGCTCGCCCTGCCGGCGTGGGGAGCCGCTGCGGGGGGACCCCCCTACACACACCACCCCCCCCGGCCGCATCTGCGCGCCCGCCGCCTCGCCTGGCAGCTGCTGCGAGGGGATGGGGGCTGCCACAAAGGGACCACCTCCCTCCCTCCCTCTATCCCTCCCTCCCAGGGCTGCTGGAGCAGCTGGCTGGAGGGAGCAGGCTGCGGAGAGGGGGTGCTGGGTGCTGCACCCCGTGGCCCCCCAGCTGAAACCCCTTAATGAGAGGGGACAAAAGCTCCTTAGGTAGGGTCCCTGGCTGGGACGGGCTGGGACGGCGGCTTTAGCCAAAGCCGCTTATGGCCCGGCACAAAGCCTCTGGGAACAGCCCAACTCCCTGGGGCCGGTGTGGATGGGGTGATGCTCACGCCCTGCCGGCCTCAGGGTGCCAGGGGGGTCACACGGGGTGACAGCCGAGGGAGGGGGCTGAGCACGTGCCGCCCACCCCGTTCCCCTGCGCCCAGCACCCAGACCCCGCGGCGGGGCCGGTGCGTGCTGGAGCAATTAGATGCAGTCACTTTGGGGCTATATATAACCCAAATTGCTGCCTGCAGCTCGTTAGCTGCTGTCAGAGCCGCTGCGGCCGCAGCGCTGAGGTGGTGTCGCCGGGGGGGCTGGATGGTGACACGGGGATCCGCTGCTCCCCAGGGATGGGGGAGTGGGGGTGGTGGCTGTGGTTGTGCTGGGGTAGCCACAGGGTCAGACCCTTGCTGGGAGTGGGGTCCCCAAGGGGGATGTGCTTCACTCCAGGTGCTCCCACTGTGGTGCTTCGCTGGTCGATGCAGGGTGGGCTGTGGTCATACACGGGGGTCACGGTCAGGCCTTTCCCTGCCTGGTGGCACATCCTTGCCCCTGGGTCAGGGTGTTCAGGCATGGGGGGGCCACTGGTACATCCCTTGCCCGTGCCCGTGCTGTTTCCAGCATCGTCTCCCCATGTGGCATCCAGCCTGACCGCAGTCTCCAGCCCCTTCTGTCCCTGCCGGTTCCCGCCTGAGCTCTCCGGCACGTCGCGGCTCTGCCGGCACACACCGGCCCCCGCGCCGGGGAGGAGCGCAGCACCTCGGGCTGTCTGGGGGCAGCTGCGAGATGAGTGCGAACATATTGTGTGGGCTCCTGGAGCAGGCGTCACGGTGTCGCTGCTGGAGAGCGAGCAGGAACCGCAGCCCCACTGTGACAAACGGCTCCGGCACAGCCGCAGCCGTGCCCACGCGGGCGCCGCGGCACAGCCAGCATTGCCACTGCACCGGGACACTGAGTGGGGATCCGGGTGGGTGGTGATGCTCTTGGGCTGACTCCCAGCACACGGTGTCACCCGCCACCACTGCGATCCATCCCTCCAGCTCCATTAATTTCCCCGGGGGTACACATCCCGGCCTTGGGAAGGGTTAACGGCACCGTGTCTCGCTCCGGCGCCTTTTGTTTCTTTCCCATTTTTTTCTCCCCCCTCTCCGTTTTAATGAGGGGTTAGCACAGCCGTAATTGCAGGTTCCAACTTTCCGCCAGCAAACACGTCTGAGAAACTTTAAACACGGTGGGGATGTGCGGATCCAGCCACCACCCCTCCTGTGGATGCCCACTAGGGCCAAGCCATGCCACCAGCGGGGACCCCAGCTCTCCAGGGAGACCCCAGCATGCTTTTGTGGGAAAACCTCTGTTTGCAGGCGGCTGGGATGAGGATGAGGAGGGGCAAAGGCTTCCTGGAGGGAAGAGCAGCTGGAACCGTCTGGGGGAACACACGTCAGGGGCTGTGCCCGCCGTGACTGTGATAAAGCCCCAGTGGGAGCCGGAGGGCTCCAGGGCCTCACTGACAAAGGGAGCCAGGGGAAGCCCGCTCCCACAGCCCTCAACACTCCAAAACCACCTTTTATCCTGAGCACCGCCTCACAGGCCTGGGGGGAGATGGGAGATGGCGGGGTTTGCCCCCACCAAGCCTTACAGCCGGGTGCTGGCGCTCTCTGCATCCCAGGAAGTGCAGTATACGGCCCCTCTGTGCTGAGCATCCTCCTCACCTCATCCCTTGCTCGTTCGCGGGAGCTGGCACGCAGGTTGTGCCAAACCCCATTGCCGGTGCAGCTGTGCCGGTGCTCGCCGGGCTCCGTGCCCGCCGCCCTGCCGGGGTGATGCCAGCCAAGAGCCAAAGTGCCAGGATCGCATCCACCCCCGGTGCTCTGGCTGCTGGCAGCGTGGGGGTTTTCCGAGGTGCTGCCACCCGGGAGGGTGGAGGTTGGGGCGATGCAGTGGGGGCTTTGCCGTGCCCGCGGCATTCCCGTGGGCGGCGTTCCCGTGGGCGGCATTTCCCGTGGGCGGCGTCGCTGCTGCGCACGCTGCAGCCTGTCCTGGCGGCAGGCGAGGCACAGGGGAGGTGGAATGGGGAAGCCGCGTTTTCGGGTGTCCTGAAGGCACAGGAAATGCGTTGGCATGGTCTCCTGTGTGCCGAATCCCTCACCTTTTGCTTTCCTGCTCCATTACTGCCATCCCGAAACTGGGGGCACAGCTGAGTGCCGCAGCAGGTATTTAGTCTGCTGGGAGCGGAAGGAATGTGCCCTTGTCAGGGAGGGATAGGTGTGAGGACACCAGACATGGGGACACCTTTCCCTGCCCTTTTTGCCCTGGCTGCCTGCCCGAGGCACCAAGCTGAGGGCCTGGGAGACACCATGCTGATGGTGGGGGGCACAGGTGACATGGATGATATGGGATCTGTCAGTGGCTCTCTGTGCCTGTCCCTTAAGGTCACCAGCTGTGTTTTGACCCCTCTTGAGCTCTTCGTGACCTTCATACTGAGGACCCGCTGGGGTAGATGGGGTCAGATGCCACACAGGGGTGGATTGAGGAGTGTCATGCCACAGGGTTGTCCCTGCCACCTCTGGTTGGTGCCTTTTCTCCATGGTTCTGTCACTTGTGGAGCTGCCCTGCTGTCCCTGCCCATCTCCCCTGGCTTGCAGCCCTGCACACCAGCTCAATTTGTCCTGTATTAATAACATCACATAACAATGTCACACTGATGTCACCTCACTGCACACCTACCCCTGACCTGGATGCTGCCTGGGGCTGTGCCCTGTGTCCCTGACCCCTGCCATGGATGTCCTGTGAGCTGTTGCAGGGTCGTTCTTCAGTCCTTCTGTCCATCTGCAAGCTCCCTTGATGCATATCATGAGCAGGCCGACCTCAGCTCAGCTGATTCCCTCTCTCCATCCCTGGGAAGATGCAGGATAAGCATCTCCCAGAGCCAGGACAAGCTGAGCATCACCACAGTGGGACATGTCAGTGGGGCTACCAGCCCTCCCCTCAAATTTCAACATGTGGTGGCAGAGCACCGTTCCCTCCCAGCCTCTTCCCGAGCACCTCAGGGTGCTGCTTAGCAAATTAACACCCCAGTCAACCCGCTCACCTCTAATTGGGGGTGAGTCTTTGAGGACGTGGCTGGGGAGGAAGGCCCCCCCTCCAAGGGGCTGCCGCCATGCTTTATCTGGGCGGACAGATCCCTCCTAATTGAGCAGATATTCCGTGTTCGCAAACAGATGGCTCCTTTGCATCAATTATTCCTTATCTGTGTAACCGGGGATGATTTGCTGACAGATAGCGCCGGGTGAAGTTAAAGCGAGGAGGCGGCCGGTTCTCCATGCTGGAGCCTGGGGGGTCCCAGGGGAAAGGGGCGGTGAGGGGGGGACAGATCCTGGCTCCCCCTTGGGCGGGTAGGACCCATCTCCTGTGCTTCTGCATCTCAGCATCTCTTGGCAGGAAAATAGAGGGGGTGGGGGCTGCTACTGCTGTGGGGCCGGTGAGTGGGTTGGATGTCGTTGGCTGCTGAAGATCCCCAGGGAGCAAAAGGAGGGTGCGAATCTTGGCCCAGCTGCTAAAATCCGCCTTCCCCACCACAACCCCAGCCCAGCGCTTCCCAGCTGCGTCTTCCCCAATGCTGCTGTGACGCGTGACAGGGAGTGATTAATGCTAATTAATGATTAGTTGCTCCGGGTATCAAAGTGCACCCCAGCCCTTTCCCATGCCCACAGGTTGGGGATTGCTGCCTGCTGCTGCCGGTGGCATTGCCCCAGGAGAAGAGGTAACATGGCATCCCCACTGGAGCCATCCCACACCAAGCGTTCAGGGATGACTGACCCCTGGGCTTGTCCCCTGCTCGCTGTGAAAGTCACCTTCTTTTAATCACTGGGAAAGAGAAGAGCATCCCGCCATCACCAGGGCAGCCGGTGGCACCCCGCCAGTTGGAGCTGGTACGTGGTGGCACTCGAGGACTCACGGGATGTGCCAAGCACTCGCGGTTGTGCGGCGCTGCCATATGGATTCCATAAATTAAACCTTTCCAGGAAGCAAACGGTAAATTTATATGTCCGCTCGTGTGCGTGGCTCATCGAGTCTGAGGGCTTCCCAGCAAAACCACCGTGCTTCAGCTCTCCACGTTTGTGGGATCAACATCAAATCCTCACCATGCTGCAGCCATGGCCCTAATGTCTCAAAATCAGGAGCGTGGTGTCCCCTATGAATGCCACCTGTGGCAGGAGGGAGGTCACCTGCATCCTGCCATGCCTGGGGTGAGCACAGCATCCTGGGGACCCCTTCAGACCTTGGTCTGAGTGATCCATGTGTCCATCCCAGAGCAGCATGGCAGTGCTGGGATGTGTGTGGTGCCACTGGATGTTGCTTTATTAAAGATAAAGAGGAGTGGTGACAACCCAAGCTGTGTGCCCTGACATGCCTGACATGGGAGGGTGACAGCTACAGCAAACCTGGGGCCACAGCAGCACCCAGGGACAGCAGGGGTCAGGGAGCGGGACCAGGGAGGGAAGCGGGAATGCCGCCCCCATCCCAGCAGCACATTTTCCTCACCCGCCTGGCAGGGAAGGCGATGAGGGCTTGTTGATCTCGAGTAAACACTGCCCGGTTGAGTAATCGGGAGCTGCCTAACCGGCCAGCTGCCGCTGGCGGGCGAGGGGACGCCGCTTTGATTCATGTCCTCACCCCCCCTCCAGCCTTTCTCGTCTGGCTGTGCTGGGAGCCATCGGCCGGATCCAGCTGTAGCCCCGCGGCGCGGGCTGGCGTGCGGCTCCCGCACTGGCCACGTGCACCGGCCGGCAGGAAAACAAAAGCATCTTGTGTCTGTGCGCCCCAAACCCCCCCACCCGGTGCTCCCCACCCTGCACGGCGGTGCTTCGACCGGGAAAGGGAAAGGAGCTGAGTCTCTGTCCTCCTTCTCTTCCAGGCGTCCTCTTTGTCCCTGGAGACAGTCACCACCAAGCCTGTGGCCGGCGAGCCCCGGGTGGCCGGCGCTGGGGAGAGCCCAGGGACCGGCAGCACTGCCCCGGACATCGGCCAGCGGACGGCTTTGGATGTGGAAGGCGCGGACGCTGGAGCCACAAGTAGGTGATGTTGGGTGATACCAGGGGGGTACAAGGCTGCCATGACCAAGGGCTGTCCCCTGCCCCACCATGGGGTGCACCGTCAGTCTGACGTGCCGCTTGGGTCTCCTGGTGAAGGCTCACACCCAGAGGACTGGGACTGGGATCTGAAACCCGCAGCTCCGCTGGGATGGTGACCCCATGGCACCGCAGTCCTTCCCTGCTGTCCTTGGGGCCATGAGTCAGGCCGTGGGCGCCAGGGAGAGCCGTGGCATTGGGCTGGATGTGCTGGGGAGTCGGGGGGGCCCCCGGGGCTGGGATGGGCCGCGGCTCCCGGGACTTGGCCGCCCTGTCCGTCAGGAGCGGCAGCATTTTTAGGAGAGGTATCATGCGTGCTTCCCGCCTGCCACCTCCCTGGACCAGCTTGTTTGCCAGCCCTTCCCGGCGGGCGCGCCGTGCCGTGTTGTGCTGTGCCACGCCAGGCTCCTTTGATCCGGTAACAACCGCCGATGCTGGTTCCTGGCGTTGGGCTGGGAAGAGTTGGGAACCGCAAGGTGCAGCGGGCAGGAAGCCGGGGTGGGCAGGGAGTCGGGCGGGTGGCAGCCTGGGGGCGAGGGGGCTCCTTGGTGGGGGGTTTGTGACCCACCCCCCTACATCCCCAAGGAATGACACTTCCCAGGAAGGTGGTGGCCCATGTCACCCATCAGTCAGCCCCATAGGGATTCAGCCCCAGTTTGGGACCCTGCAAGGTGCTGGATCCCCCAGGGGGGGTCGGGATGCATTTACAAGCTGCTCACAGCCCAGACGGCAGTGGTGTGGACACAAGCTGGGAGCCGTGGCCTGGAACGGACCCGCTGGAGTCAGCCTGGGATTTATTACCCTGCCAGTGGCTGCCGGGCAAAGGTGACAGTGACTAATGGCTTGTTACACGCCTGCCACATCTCATCTGTGCACCGCGGCCGGCTGCCGCGCTCCCACCCCGGCATGCGGGCAGCCTGCATCCCTTCTGGGGGGGAACACGGGGCAGACCTCCCCTGTGCCCCCACGGGGACCTTGGCCAGAGTGGGTGACAGTGACAGTTGGATGGCTTGGCCTGGAATGCATCCCTGTGCCAAGGACGGAGACCTACTCTGTCAGCATTCCCTGTGGCCAGGCGTAGTCGGGCTGGCATGTCGGAGAGTACCACCATGTCTTGGGGGTGGTGACATCCCAGGGAGTCCCGGTGAGCCTCGTGTGACACACAGGACTTCCCGGTGCACAAAACCTCTTGGTGGTTGCCAGACCATGAGCCACCCCTCTGCCAGCATGGTGGCAATCCTGTGCCAGGGTGGCTGGGCTGGGATGTGGAGGGGATCCTGCGTGCGTGTCCGGATGGATGCTGACGGAGCCACAAATGCATTCACTAGGAAAATTAAAAAATTAACAGGCATTGGCTCGCTCTAGATTAGTAAAGGCAGGAGATAAAAGCGGCTCTTTATACCTTGTGAGAATTGCTGATAAGGGCATTTGTTCCTCTGTATTCTTTAAAAAGAATGCAATAAAAATTTAAAATAGAACGGGAAAAGGGAGACAGAGAAGGGGGGATAAGCACAAGGAGGGCTGAGGGGGGCTGTCAGGCAGTACCGGCACTGCAGCAGCACTGGCGTGGGGCCTGTTGGAGGAAGAGGAGGATGGAGGGGGCAAAGAGGCGAGGGTGAGCCGGGAAGGGGTTTGGGTGGCTGTGCTGGTGGTGTGGCAGTTTATTTGGGGAGGGCTGGGTATCCCTGTCGTGGTCTGCATCTCCTCCCGTGGAGATGCCAGTTCATGGCTGGCAGTGCCAGGATGAGATTCCTTGCCAAAGCCTCCCTCCTGCCCAGGGAATGTGGGGGTCCAGCCTGTCTGAGCCAGCCGAGCCTGTCTGGCTCGTGGAGCCGACCTGTGGCTGGTGAATGACGGGCAACTTCCCCCATGTGTGAGTGGGCTGAGCCCCACCCCGCTCGTGTCACTGGTGCCCCCAAGCCCAGGTGCAGGCAGAGCCCTCAGGGTGGCGGTGGGATGGCACAGGAGTGACCACCACCTTCCCCACCTCAGGGGGACGGTGCTGTCCCCATTCCCGCACCCAGGGCAGGGGATGAACAGGGCGTTGGGGCACACTGAGGGGGCTGCTGTGGGAACACCACTTATCTCCACAGGGTCTGGGCTCAGGACCACCCTGGGTGCTCACTGTGATGGGCTGGGCTGGCACCCCTGAGATCTGGGGTGTCCCAGAGCCTGTTTGGGGTTCCAGGCAGTTTTGGGGTGGGAGGGTCAGAGGGCAGGATACCATCCCAAACCCCCTGCCCCTCTTGATTTCTGTATTCTGTGAGGGGCACACCTCTGCTCTGGGGTCAGGGCTGTTACCCCCCATCACCCAAATTCTTGGGATGCTGAGTAGGGAGAGGAAACCCCCCCCAACCCCCCCCGCCGAGCTCCGGTCCCCACGGGGGATCTCCCATCCCTGGTGCGTTGGGGGGGTGGTCCCGAGAGTGCCCGAGGGGGGT
>VXAY01004857.1:56389-76939 GCA_013399855.1 Oxyruncus cristatus | reverse complement strand
TCCCCCCCACCGTGTCCCCCCCTCCCGGAGAATAACACGGGCTGATTTTTCATCCGAACGCATGAATTATCCACTAATGCGCTATTAATAAAGCGCTGTGGAGTTTCACCGAGATTAGGTCCTAAATCATGCAGAATGAATTTTAATCAGTCCGAAAGACACCCGTGCTAGCCACTCCCGGGGACCTGCGGGAAACCAGCCTGGATCCAGCCGGGATCTGCTGCCAGAGACGCCTGCACCTTTGCCCCTGTGCCATGCCGTGCCACGTGTGTGTGGCAGCAGAGCCAGGCACCTTTGTGGGCTGCCTGCAGGGCAGGGGGTGTAGGGTATGAGCTCTGTGGGCAAGGCCGGCTCTCCAAATCCTCCTGGATCCTTGCCAGTGGGCACATGGGAATGGCAGCCTGTGCGGTGGCACCCGGCTGTGTTGCCCAGAGTGGTACCAGGAGGGATCAGGGATCCCCTGCGCTGCTGCCTCATGCCCAGATTCCCAAAGGAGCCCTGTCTTGGGGGTGTCAGGTCTCTGCAATGTGACTTCGCTCTTGGCCTGATTGTGCCTCCATCTCTTTGGAAGGGACCACCCTGAGATGTCGGGGGCTTGTGGGGGTGCTGAGCCTGGGGGAGTGACGCACCCACAGCCCCAGGGCGAGGGAGGGTTCGACATCTGCTCCTGCAAATTGTTTGCCTGGCCGAGGTCAGGGCGGCTCGACAGCCCCGGGTCCTGCGAGCAGATGGCTCCGGCATGTTCCCGGCTGGGCTCTGCTGTGCCGCACCCATGAAATTCCCCATTAACTGCCTGTGACTGGAGGGTGGGGGGGAGGAACCATCCTTCACTTCTCTGCGCTCATCCTGGGAGCACACACGGGCTGTGCATGCCCCCAAGGGCAGCAGGGACTTGTCCCCTCTGCCGGGGAAGGGGATGTCCCCCATGCTTTGTGTGGCCTTGCTAATCCAGGGGGACTGCGGAGCAGCCGGGGCTCATCTCCTGTGTGCAGGGGGTGCACCCACGTGCTGGTGGGGCGGGAGTCCCTATCCCCATCCCCGCCTGCCAGGCTGTCCCTGTCCCATCCCTTTGATTTATTGCTCTTTTGGCAGAGGGCAGGGATGGCAGGGGTCGGCAGGGGCTGGCAGGGGTCGGGAGGTCCCGCCGTTGGCCGCTCTTTGTTGGTGTCCAGCACAATGACCCGGCGCAGGCTGTTTGCTCAGCGTGGTGGGTAATTACCGTGCTGGGGAGGATGAGGGGGTCAGGGCCGATGGAGCTGCCATGACCCACCGCCGTCGAGGCCCTGTGTGGCAGCGGCTTGTCCTTCCCCTGTCACCATCTGCTCGGAGGCGGCCGCTCGGAGCGGCGGGGCTGCGGCGCTCAGACGGACGGACAGATGGTGGTGGGTTTGAAGAGGTAGAGTGTGTACTTTGTTCTGGAGATCTTGGAGGGAAAAAAATTAGAAGGAGAAAAAGACAGGGAGAGGAGAAGGAGGAGATGTCCTCCTGTGTCCCCACCGCCTGCCACCGTGTCACGTTGTAGTGGGAACTGTCACTGTGCTAGGGGCAGGGATGCAGGTGCTGGCACCACAGCATGCTGGGGTTGGAATGACAGAGAGGTGGGATGGGTCTCTGTGTGATCACTGCCCACCCTGAGGATCCCCTGTGCCACCATCCCTACGGGACATGGGGGTCCCTACAGTGCTGCCAGGGATGCCCTTATTCCCGCTGCGTCTCTCCAGGGCCTGACCCGGGCGTGCTGCCCGCCGGCACTGCACGTACATGCCTGCCAGCAGTGCCAGCCAGGCCGGGGCTGATGCAAGCAGCATTCCTGGGCAAGCCCATCCGCTTCCCAACCGGCTGGGGCGGCCGGACCGGGGGCAGGCGCGGGCGTGGGGTCCCTGCAGCGGTGCTGCGGACGCCGGGCGCAGGCAGGGCGACGCGGCGTCTCCCCGGGGCGCTCCTGACCCGCCGGACCCGCTCGGGGAGCGGTGGCGTGGGTTGGCGGCTTTGGCTCTGGTGCAAGAGGTGGGGCCGGCCACCCCTGCCGCCTCGCCGCCGCCTTTTCCAGCGGCGCCTGCCCTCCGTGTCCCTGCATCGCCTCCGTGCAGCGGGCCGCGCTCGACGCCCATGCAACGGTGCCGTGGCGGTGCCTGCCCGGCGCCTGCGGGCAGGGCGGGGGTGCTGGCACCGTGTCCCAGCACCCGGGTGGCTTTGCCAGAGCACGTTGGTGTTGTGCTGTAGTGGGGCGGTCAAAGGGGTTCGTAGCGAGCAGGTGGGGCTTGAGTGGTGCGTTGGCCAACATCCTAGTGCAGGGATGTGAGTGGGCCCCCTAAGGAGGGATTCCCAGGGAAGTCAGAGGCTCCCGGTTTGGGACCCTGCCCGCTGCCCGCCACCGTTGCAATTCTGGCTTTGCTGCCTTTTAATTACCGCCCGCGCCAGGCCTGGCCCCGCGTTACACTTCATTACGTGATTGCGATCGGGGCCGCTCCTCCCTCCCGGCCGACTCCGGTGGATAATTAGGTGTGTTTTCTCCCGCGTGCAGACAGACATTTAATACAGCTTTAATCACCTGCTCCAGTGGCTCCCACCCACCGCCCTGTGCCCGCTGCTGCCGCTGCTGCTGCCCACAGACCGCCCAGCCGGGTAATGACAGGCTGAGGGCGCACAGTGGGAACGCCCGCTGCGAACGCCCGCTAATAACACCTGGTGCAAATACCCGGTGCAGGTGCCCAGTGAAAACAAACACCCCATGCAAATGCCCAGTGAACATTCCCACTGTAAATGCCCGGTGCACATCCCTGGTGCACATTACTGAATCATGGCGTCACAGAATGGTTTGTATTGGAAGGGACCTTAAAGATGATCTCCTTCCCACCCCCCTACCACTGGCAGGGATGCCTTCCACTGGAGCCGGTTGTTCCGTCTGACCCGGCCTTGAACACTGCGAGGGATGGGGAATGCCCAGCGCAAATGCCCGGTGGACATACCGAGTGCAAATGCCCCATGCAAACACCTTGTTGAAATGATCAGTGTAAATGCCCCATGCCAATGCCCGGTGCAGATGCCTGGTGCAAACGCCCTGGTGCGAAACACCCTGTGCAAAGGCGCGGTGAACATTCCTGGCTCAAATGCCTCATGCCAATGCCTGCTGAAGATCCCTGGTGCAGATGCTTCACGAACACACTGGATGCAAAGACCCCGTGAAAATGCCTGGTGAACACCCCTTAGCGCGAGTGCCCCATTCCAGTGCCTGATGACCATTCCTGGTGCCCAGTGCCCGGTGCAGACACCATCCAGGCTGGGACCCAGTGTGTCCCAAGGACTCGTGGTGCTGGCAGGCGGCGCTGCCCGGCTCCCGGCCGGCTTTGCCGGAGCAGGCGGCCGCCGGCTCCTCGCAGGTGTACGCACAGACTCTGCGGCGCCCGAGCTTCTGTGCGGCGGGCGCGTGCCAGCACACTGCTGTGCCTTGCGAAGGTAGCAGCCATCTGCACTGTGATAAAAAGCCCTGAGGATGATAAATAGACAAGTAGCACTTTTATTGGATTGCCGTTCCGAAGCAGCCACTTTGGGTTTGGCACGGCGCTAACGACAGACTCGCCGCACGCTGTGCCCGGCTGCCCTGGCCGGGGGAAAGGGGCAGCCCGGCGGCGACGCCGGCACATGGGCGGGCGCCGCGGCTCAGCCCAGAGCGCTCCCCAGTGCCTCTTTACCCCTTGTTTTTTAGGGATGACGTGTCCGGGTCCGTGCGACCCGGGAGCAGGGGGTGTCGTGGATGGGAGGGCATCGTGGCCAGCACCGTGCCGAGGGGAGGAGCAGGGCCATCCAGCTGGCACGGCTCGGCACGGCATGGCACGATGTCCCAGCTGCCGCGCTGGCCTCACCATCACCTGTGTGAAGCAGCTTGTTTGTCAATAATGGAGCAGAGAAAATTGCAGCCGAAATGCCTCTCGGCGCTGCTTTGTGTTGCCTTAATGCGTCCACCCCGGAGGTGCCGGCTCGGCGGCGGCACAAAGGCTGCTGGGAGGGGAGGGGAGAAAGGGATGGGGGGCTTGGCAAGGCTCCGGGGGGAGGATTTGCTCCCCACTACCCTGCACAGACCCCCAGTGCTGGGGTGAAGTGGCAGAAATAGACTCCGACCCATAGAGTTGTCACTGTCATGCTCCCCCAGCTTGGCCATGCCCCATGCCAGGGATGTCAGCCCACTGGGATTGGTGCCACAGAGATGTGGATTTTGGGGAGAGGTCTGGGGGGGGACAGCATTGCCCAGTGCCTGCTGAAAACTCCTGCTGCTTCAAGCAGGAAACGGGGTCGTACCGAGAATCCCCATCTCACCATGCTGGGACATTGCTCCAGCCCTGGGGACGTGTTTTCCAGTGAATTCCATGTGAGTCATGGCTGCATTCGCCATCCCACCTCTGCCTGTCCCACTGGAGTCCTGACTCAAAGGTGATGCTGGATTTTGGGGTGACGTGGGTAAAGCAGTGACCCCCTCTGCTTTCTCGTTTGGGTTGGGAGCCACTGGGGTGGTTGTGAGCATCCTTGTCCCCGTGTGTGTCCCCCTGCGGTGGCAGCTTCTGCTGTGGGACAGGACAGGTTGGGGACGCTGTTTCAGGGGTGCTGTTGGACAGGGTGGGTTGGGGACATTTTTTCATTTTTTCAGAGGTGCTGTGGTACAGGGCAGATTGGGGACACCAGTTCAGGGGTGCTGCAGGACAGGTGGGTGACACCATTTCAAGGTGCAGTCCCCATGGGGCAGGAGGCACAAGGGGAGGCTGGGTTGGCAGTGCAGGGACTTGGAGTGCTGGAGGGTGTCTGTCCCCACACCCTGCCAGCCCCCCACCTGCGGTCCAGGGGCCGTGTGCAGCTGCCTGCCCGGGCGTGCATCCCAGGAATTTGGGAGCGCGGGGGGGCTGGCTGCCTCCCTGCCCTCTGACCCCCCGGATGATACAAACCCTCTTCTGTTTCTCCTCAGCCCGCCGGCGGGGTCAGGCTGACGGCTGGCGCTGGCTCCCTCGCCGCGATAAAACAGCTCGTCTGTCACGACACAATAGATCCGTCGGGCTGCTGGCACGGCTGGGGGGCACGGCCCTGGGGCTGGGGGGGGTGTTGGGCTACCCCTGCGAGCCCCCCCAGCCATGCTGGCGCTCCCCTGGCGTGCACAGGGTCTCAGCAAGGGGGGTAGGGACAGGGACAGGACCCAGGTGTCCTGGCTGATACCCCATGCCAGCCCCTGTTCTGCCTCAGGGAGATACGGCCCCATGTCTTGGCTCCATGCCATGCCTGCTGCCCTTGCTCTTCCTAACCATCCAAAAATACATTGGGAGGCCCCAGCACGAGGTGCTACTCATCCAGAGGACGTTCCTGAGGGAACTGCTCACCTCCATCCTCCTCTTTCCCACTGCCCGTGCTCCTCCTTGCCATCCAAAAATGCATCTGGAGGCCCCAGCATGGGAGTGCCCCCCAGCCAGGGGATGCTACCAAGGGAATCGCTCATCTCCATCCTCCCCATTCCCAGTTTCCTCCTGACTTCAGGGTCTTTTTAACCAATTTTGCATCACCTACGAAGTAATTTCTGGGAGCTTAATGTCCGGGGTGATGACAGATGTGGGCTGGGTGCTGCATCCCCCTGCACCACCATCCCCCGGGCTGGGTGCAGGAACCCCCCAGGACCCCTCAGCCCCAACTGGGTGGTTATTGAGAACTGAAAAAGCATCTCCAATTAGGAGTAGCGGTGCCGCGGAGCGGCGGCGAGGCACTGGGGCTGTCACTGTGCCGCCTTAATTAGCAGCGCCGGGGCAGGGGTCAGCACAGCTCGGCGGTCTTGACAAGGCTGCTATCAAGTGCAAGGAGGGAGGAGGAGGGAAGGGAGGGAAAAGCAAAGCTCCCCAGCTCAGGACCAGCCTGGGCGGCGGGGAGGGGGAGGACGAGCGCGCCGGAGCCACGCAGGCAGAGTTAAAAGGGAATAAAATGGTCGCTGTCACCCGCTGGCGGCTCCGTGCCGGGGCTGTGCGTCCCACTGCTGGGGGGTGCGACTGGTCCTGGGCCCCCCCGGCAGCCTGAGCGCCGGTGTGGGGAGGGGGCCACGGGACCCCCACCATGCTGGAGATGAAGAGCTGGTCGTCTGTGCTGCAGAGCCTCAGTAAGTGATGGGGGCGGCGAGGCTGGGGGCCGTGGGGACACCCCCTCCTGACTGTGGGGACACCACACCGTGGCGTCCCCGCAAGCCGCCCCCGACCCAGACCCACCGTGCAAGGGGCAGCGGGTGGGTGGCATGGCTGGGGCGAGGGTCCCGCACCCCCCGACCCCGCGTGCCGCCCCGTCCCCTCCTCGGCGTCCCCCTCCACGGGGTCAGCGCCGGGCCGCGGCCAGGCTTAACCTCTGCCCTTACCCTCCCGACCTCGAGCCCTGTTAAAAAGGGTTTAAATGCAAAGTTATTTGATAGCTAATCCCAGCTATCCTGGGGGCAGCCCTGGGCTTTGGCGCTGGGAATCGCCCCGAGCCGGGACCCTCTGGCGGCACTGCCGGCACAGACGTGGTTTCACCGGGGCTGGAGGTCAGGCAAACGCAACGATTAAAGTCTGGCGGGTGAAAAGAGCTTAAACAAATCCCAAATCCCTCAGATGCCAGATGAGGCTGTTCAAAATTTGCTCGGGAGCTGCTGTGGGGAGGGGGAGAGACTCTGAAACCAGCGGGAGCGCTGGGAAGGCCCAAACCAGCGGGAGCACTGGGAAGACTGGAGCTGTGTGCGTGCTGGGAGGGCTTGGGGATGGGCAGGGGGCTCGGTCGGTGTTACGGGGCCCAGGTCAGTGTTGGGGGACCCTGTGTGCTTTCCTGCCCTACACGCCTTTGCTGCTGGGCCAGGAGGGACCAGCATCAGGGAACTCCCCATTTCACCATCATCTCCCCATTTTAGCCCACATCTCTCCTCCCAGGTGCCAGTTGTGGGGTGCCAAGGGGAGACATGGGTGGGTGTCCCCACTGCTGAGCAGTCGCCCCCCCTAAACTGCTTGCTTGGGTGCAAAAGATCTTGATTTTTTCTCCTTCCAGGCATCGTGCCTTGGAGATGCCCTCGGGGCCGTGCCATGGCTGTTCCACTGAGAGCCAGTTCCACTGGCTTTCCGTGTCCCCTTGCTTTCCCCAGGGGATATATCCAACATGGCTGGCTGATGGGTATAGGGGTGCCAAGCTGCAGCATCATCCCCAGGGCCAGCAGGATGGGGACAAAACTGTCCTCAGGTAGCCAGATCCTGCCATCCCTTTGTGATGTCATCAGGGAAACTGAGGCAGGTGCAGGAAATGGGAGGTGCAGGTGTGGTGGGACCTCAGCGTGGGGTGGGATGGCAGGGATGGGGGCTGTGGGTGGGAGGCAAGCCAGGTGCCAAGGACTGGAGGAACAGAGGGACAATTCCTGGTGACAGCTCTCTGGCCTGGAGCTGGGGTGCTTGGACAGGCTCTGTCCCCTCAGTCCCTACCTGTCCCCTTTGGCAATGATCCCCAGAGAACCAACCGGGGCAGCTGAACCCCGGCCTAGGGACAGAGGTCACAGATGCTGCAAGGAGCCATGCAGATCCACATGCAGTCCTCCCTTAATTGGCGAGGATGGATAGGCTGTGGGAAGGGCTGGGGACCTGCTGTGCTCCCTGTCCAGCAGTCATGGGATGCCCTGTGCTCCCCTGCCAGCCTCTCCCACATGTGTGCACGTGCCATTGTCACCTTGCAGGCTCCATCGTCGTGCAGGTTCCATTGTCGTGCACCCTCCTTCACACCCGCTTGTGATCATCAATGACAACCCCGATTTAGACAGAGGGTGGCAGGGTGGGCCTATCACCAGGGCACCTGTCCCCCCAGCCACTGCCTCCCCAGCTCCGTCACATCCCCGTCCACCAAGGGTTAACCCTGCCGAGGCAGGATGCCTGCGAGCCCTCGTGCCAGTTCAGAAATGAATGTTGCCTTTAATATACCATCCTTCAATCCTTATCTCTCCTAATTTATTGGACATAACTGGTTGCACTGATGGATTCGTGGCTTAGACCTTGGCTTCTAAATTTCAGCATTAATAATCTGCCCCTTCATTCTGCTCTCCAGATGTCTTTCATTTATCTGCTTATTCAGTAGGGGTGCAACCTCGCGTCCTCCGTGCCAGTGCTAATGTGGCCCGGTGACAATAAATTTGGACTTGTAATAACATGGCCAGATGAATGAATTGACCTCTTGGTGACTGTCACTCCCAGCCTCCCCCCTTGTTAGGTACCAGTGGGGACGAGGTGGGCCCCTAATAACGGATGCTGCTGTCAGCCCCCTCCTCCCCACCTTTTTTTTTTTTTTTTTTTTTTCTCCAAAGGGGAAATTTGTAGGGAAGTGTAGATGAGGGGATTGCTTAATCTTTAATCAGCTTTGGAGCAGGGCGAGAGCAGCCGTCGCCATCCCCAGGGAAATCCTAATATCGGGGAGCTCTGATACAGCCCCCCCAGGGGTTGTGACCCCTCGCCCAGGTGGGGACACGCCGGTGACGCCAGGATGAACCTGAACCGGGCAGGTTGTACACCTGAGAGCGTGCGGAGGAATGTGTTTGCTTAATTAATTGGCGGCGGGAGCGCGCCGGGGGTGTAAATCTAACGTGGGCCTTGGCAGCCTGCAGTGCCGCGCACGCAAGACTAGACTTTAAATAAGGGTGCAATTATTGTTTGAATAATTGACGAACAACGGGCGCGCATCGGCGCTCAGCCTAATGGGCTTTGATCGCTCGCCAGGGCCGCCCGGCGCGCCGGCATCCCGCCGCTGAGGGACGCGAGGGGTCCAGCGAGGGGTGCGGGTGGGCCAGCGGGGGAAATCGGGGTGCTGCTCCCCTCTGGGTGGGTTTTGTGGTGCAGGTGTGGAAAGCGGGGCGTTATTCCCTCCCCGGCCGACCCCACGGCGCCGCAGAGGGGCGTTGCTTTGCCCCTCCGCGGCGCCGCGCGGGGTCGGCCGGGGAGGAGGAAGAGGACCCTGCACGTAGCAATTGATTTAAATCATTTTAGAGAGGACCTATGGAAAATAAAAAGCCTTTAATCACATTTGTATCCATTTCCAGCCCCGGTAAATCAATTTGGATTGAGCTGGGTGCCACGGTTACAGCTGATTAGCGCGCGGCGGATGGGGTCAAATTAATGCTAGCTGGGTTCGCTTAATGGGGTCACCGTCGTGAGCATCCCTCCTCCGGGGCGGTGGTGTGGGCATGGACATTTCGGTTCTGTCCATACCATGGAGAGTTTTTCCAGTGAGGAAGCACCAGGATGTGGGCTCAGTGCTGCTCTGTGCCTCAGTTTCCCCTTCCATCGGCAATAACCGTCGCAGAGGCGCCAGTGAGCAGCATAAGAGGATGTTTGGGGGATATTTGTGTTGATCCACCTTCGTCCTCCTGATCCCACCGTGCATCAGCTGCGTGCTGGAGCCACTCACGTGTCCTCCCCGCTGCCCCACGGAAGAGTCATAAACAGGTCCCTGTGCCCTGGTGCTGGTTAATTTGTTTTCAATAGGTTCCAATCAATTAAGCGTGGTCCTGGCGAAGGGAAAAGTGGCCCTGGTAATTGGTGAAAATAAATCACTCGTCAGGGCCCCAGCAGAGCCGCGGTGGTGGCTGGGAGCCTGGGCTGCATCCGTGTGGCCCTGTGGGGATGGGAGCACTGGGGATGGACCCCGCTTTGCCTGGCCAGGATTTATGTGGGGCCGGTGTGTGATCCACTGGGAATGGCGTGCTTGGAAGCTCCCATCTCGCTTCCTTCGCATCTCCCTCCCTGCCCTGCCAGCTCCTTGCACGCGATGCCTGCCTGCACCCCGGGGTGAGGGCGATGCCTCCCTGCCCATCCCCACAGTGGGGAGCATCCCCCCGCATCCCTTCAGCCGCCTCCCCCAGCCCTGCCCCAACCCGGGCTGTAATTACCGCACGCCGTGCTTTGATTGCTCCATTCCAATTAATTAAACCCGGCGGTGACCCAAATTATGATCCCTTGTCTTGTCAAGCGCCGTATTTTTAACCTTAACTGGCTGGGCTGTGTTTAGATTTCCAATCCGGGCAGAAATGTCACCCGGGGAGAGTGACTGGCGTTGAACCCAGCCTTCCCGTGACGAACCCCGTAATTAGAAACCCTCGTGTCCCCGAGACGGGTCTTTAAAGCTGTCAGAAGCCAAGATCCAGCCATTTGATACAAGACTATCATTAGCTGTGCCCAACCTATTAGCTGCAGGTAAATAACAGGCTGTACCGGAGCCGGGGAACAGGCGGGTTGGGGAATTGGATGGTTCTTAATTAGGAGAAGCGGTGCGAGGGATGCTTTCCCCTCTAATTGCCTTCGTTAGCAGCCTGGGTATGTGTCCCTTAGCCTGGATCCTCTTTCCTGGCGTGGTGATGGCTCCTGCGCCCCGTCTTCCCATCATGGTGCCCATCCCACCCGCTGTCCCGGTGATGGGATGGGCACTGTGGTGGGAAGACGGGGACGTGAAGCCATTTCCCAGGGATGGATAGGGATTGATGGTCCCTGGTCCAAGCAGAGGATAAATCTGGGCCTGCTGCCGCTTTCCAAGGGCTTGTCTGGGTGACATATTCGGTTGGTTTGAATGTCTGGATGGAAAATCAATCACCGGGGCTGTTTCCGTCCCCCCTTTTGCGCTACGTTTTAATTTGCCAGGCTGCAGGGTCCGTACATCGAGGATCCATCTATATTTGTGTCGAGTGCCGGCGTCTTTGTCTCCCTGGTGCAGAATCTTCCTTTCCAGCTTGGCACGCTCTGCCCTGGGCACAGTGTTGGGGTGCAGATGGGCGCTGGGGGGGTCTCCAGCCCTCCTGGGGTTTTCCCTGGTGTGGAGCTGCCCTCCTTCACCAGATGGGGGATACAGGATGCCTCGTGTGGGAAACTGAGGCATGGCACAGTGTGATGCAGCCCGGGCTCTGCTTTTCCCGCTGGATGGGTGGGGGTGCCATGCTCTGCCCCCCATGACAGCAGGAAGACCCCCACACCCACCGTATGGGGAGGTGAGGAGACACCCGGCAGTGCCGCAGCAGCAGTGCCGACCGCCTGGCCCTCGCTGGCCTGCCCCCGCCTGATCCCTCTCCTGCAGACGCTCTCCCTGACACCGGCTGACAAGAGCCATTTCCAAGATGGATTGATTCAATTTAGCACCGATTTTTTGCCGGGGCCGGTGACGTACGGCTCCCCAGCCGGCGCTGGGCGGCACGTGACTCCCCAGCGCCCGCCGTCATTAGAGCAGCTCAGCACCGGCTGCTGCAGCCTAATCAGCCGCGGGAGGGGGTCACATCCTGCCCTGGCGCGGCTCCACGGGGCTGCACACCCACAGCATCCCCGCAGGATCTGGCCCTGGGGAGGAGGGGGAGGCGGGAGTACCCAGGGGTGGTGGTAGTGGTACCTAGGGGTGGTACCCGGGGATGCTGGTGGTAGGACCCAGGGATGGTGACAGCAGTACCCAGGGATGCTGTTGGTGGTACTGAGGGATGCTGGTAGGGGAACACAGGGATGCTGGCTGTGATACCCAGGGATGCTGACGGCAGTAATACCCAAGGGTGTTGACAGTGGTACCCAGGGATGTTGATAGCAGTATGCAGGGATGCTGGCAGTGATACCCAGGGATGCTGGTGGTGGTACCCAGAGATGCTGGTGGTGATACCCAGTGGTGCCGGAGCTGCTGGTGAGGCTGCGCGGGGGTGATTTTGTTTGTTCCCTCATTTTCTGGGTTTTTCTCCAGGCTTGATGAGTATGTCTGGTTCTTTCTCGCTGTCTGTCTTCTCCTCTCTCCTTCCTTTCGAGGCAAATGGCTGACTGATTGCTTTTCATCTCCCGCTCTGAGGAGCTGTAAGAGCTACTTTATACAAACATCAATTACAGGCACGTAATAAATTAAGGCTCCCTTACACCGAACCCATTAGAGTCCACTCTCATATCAAAGCGCTCCCATCACACACGGATTGGGGTGGAGTGGGGGGGAGGAGGGAGAGGGAGGAAAATGTCTTATTAGCTGGCAGATTGTTAGCAGAACACTGATTTAATTGTATCCCTGCGCCTGAGCACGGGAGGGGGACGGGGGGGTGCAGAGGGGGGGCACCCGGGGCCTGCCAAAAAAGAAATGCCCAGGGATTGTTCCCTTCCCCGAGGTGCTGGGGGGCCACCTCCCTCCCAGGCTTGTCCCCGTGCCAGCGCCGGCTGCCAGCGCTTCTCCTGGTAACGGCTGAGGGGGGGCCACGGTTTGGAGGTGTCCCCACCCCACCTGGCACAATGCCAAGGAGCAAAGCCAGGGGTTAGGTGCCCTCCCTCCTCCTGCCCCCACCACCTTTGGGGTGCCACCTCCAGCCCCTTGGCTTGGGTGGGTGATGCTAAGGGGTGCTGGGGATGGGGGGAGCGTGGCAGCTGTGTGGCATCCCTGTTTGTCCAGGCCTTGTGCCGAGTCCTGCCATGACACAGTGGGCATCAGGATGTTGTGAACCCTGGGCTGCAACCACCTCCCAAGTGCCTCCCTGGGTTTGGATGGTGCATGGGGATGTGGAGGTGGAAAAATGGGGGTGGTAGGGGGCAGGCAGGAGGCAGGGAGCAAACTTCCCCGTAGGACAAAGGCGGCTGCATCCGCCAGCAGCTCCCGCTGCCTCTGCCTGCGAATAAATAGCCTCCAGGCTGTCAGTCTGGCACTACCCCGGGGCTGGAGGCTCTCAGAGAGGAACGGAGCCCGGGAACAGCAGGCATGGCTGGAGCGCTGCCCGACGGGGCTGTGCAGGCGCTGGCACACAGCGCCGTCGCGCTTCACCCGGCCAGGGCTTCCTCCCAGCCTAGCGTGGCCCATGGCCTCGCCATGCATCCCTCAGGATGGGCATGGCTCCTCAGGGACGGGCATGGCTCCCCAGGGAGTGAGGATCAGGGCTGTTGTGGGTGCATGGGCTTCCCTGTGCTGCGAGGACTGGTGGGTTTGCCGGGGGTGCAAGGGTGTGCGTGATGTGGAGTTGTAGGGGTTGTACATGGCACGTGTGACACACATGTCAGTCCTGAGGTTGTCTGTCCTTCTGCAGAGGTGTTGGTGATGCACACTGGTGATGCACATGTTGTGCACACATATATACACCCCTCTCTGCAGGGGTTGTATGTTGTGCACAGGTATTTGTGCACACACACACACACACACACACATATCCTGCTCTGCTGAGCGTGTACGTTGTACACACGTGTTTCTACACACACACACACATGCATCCTGTTTTGCTAAGGGTGTACATTGTGCACATGCATGTGCACACACACCCACACCCACACCATGTGCACACCAAGCTCCCCACTGCACGCTTCCACCCCAGGTGAACACGCGTGTGTTCGGCTCTGTGCCCCTGCCTCTCCCCCTCCTCCACACCCGTGGGTGCAGGCAGGGGGTCCTACTTGCCCCCCTTCCTTCCAGGGCAGGTTTTATCTCCCAGCCCGCTCCCTGGTCTCCATTCCCTCGCTGTTCCTTGCTGCCCTCCGAGCCTGACATTTACATATTAATATTTTCCAGGGAGGCAATGCGTTGCGGTGCAAGTGTCTGCATTGTGGTTGCACATAATGTAAAGTGAGATAAAGCGCCCGGCTCCGCTATGAATAACTGCAAATGAAAACCCATGTGGCCATAAAAGCCTTCACATTTGCCCTGTCAGCATGTGGTACATCGGCTAAACAACTGATTTAGCTTTTCTTTTTTTTCCCAAGGTTTATCGCCACTTACAGAGGACATGCTCTTTGTGTACTGCCTGTCGCTTTCTGCTCAGCTTCCTTGTCACTTCCCCTCGGCGTCCTCCCAGCCAGGCCCCGAAACGATGCTCTGCTCCTCTAAACCGCCCTGACAGCCCCTATTAGCTTCTGGCCGAGTACAGCTTGGCGCTGCTGGGGCTATTTATCTCGCCGGCACAGAGGGCTGTTATCTATCACCCTCGCTCCGTGCGGCCCCGCTCCTTCGCTTCTGCTGATGGTGGGGATTTGGGATGGGGTCCTGATGGGGTCTGGGGGGAGTGAGTGCTTATCCCTCCTCCCCAGGGGGCTGGATCCAGCCATGAGGTTTTGCTTTTGGCCACAGTGGCTCTTCATCTGGTGCTCCCAGGCTCTGACCTCTCTGTGCCAAGGGGATGCAGCCAAAACCGCTTGGGATAACCCCGGGAATTATTCCTGCTCCTACGCGGCGCGGCCTGTGTCATCCCCACGGCGGTGGCCCCGGGCAGGGGTGATGTCCCTGCGGGACCGCTGGCTCCCGAAGGCGCCGGCTTGGGTGTCAGACCTGAAATACTGGGTGGGGAGGGAGCTCGGCGGGGTGGTGACGCCGGGGAGCGGGACGAGCAGCTCAGTGCGGTGCCTGTGGGAAGGGAGGAGGACGGGGGTCCCCGCTCGGTGCCTGTGGAGCTGCCTGGCCCTCAGCCAAGGGCGCTGGCACCCAGCCGGGCCCCGGCACTGCTGGTAACCAGAGCTACCTCCCCTCGCTGTTATTTCAGCAGGTGGGGGCAGATCGGTTTACGGGGCCAGGTAGATGCCTATCAGTCCCCTCCCGCCACTTTGTCCCCAGACCACCTCCGCCAGGTCCGTGTTACCGGTCTGGACATCACCAGTGATGGCAAATGCCACCAGGTCTCCTCTCCCAGGCACACTGCTCTTTGGGGCGCTCTTGTCCCCCACACCAGCTCTTGCTGGCAGAGGGTCCGCATTGTCACTGGTGTGGTGGGCTTTGCCCCCCCCCGTCCCTCGTTGCCATCAGGCACCACGCGGGTTTGTCCCCTCGAGTCATGCCGGCAGCCAGGACGTCATGGCAGGCGCCGGCGAGGTGTTGTCCCGCGGGGCCAGCTGGGGCTGGTGCAAGCTCAGCGTCACCCCACGCCCTGCCCGGTGTGCCAGCGTCCCTGGGCGCCGGGCAGGGGCTGGGGGGGCCCCGTCCCCCCATTAGGGCTTGCGTCAGAGCACGAAGGGGGTGTTGCACAAGGGCTTTTCTGTCTCAACCTGCCCCTGGCCGATGCTCGGGGAGGGGGGACTGTGGGGGGCCGTGGGTGGGAAGCGGGGGTCGGGGGGGGGGTTGTTTACAGACACGGAGCGCTTGTTTCCTTCCACCTGCCTCGGGGGAAGCAGTTAGCGATTTGTTAGTCAAACCAGATGAGCCTTCCCGGAGCGGCTTCCTGCCAGGCTCAGCATCGCCCGGCCGCCCTGCCGGCGGGGTCCCCCGCGTCCCCCGGCTGTGCCGTGCCCCCGCCGCAGCCAGCACTGCGCTGTGCCGCGCTGGAGCACGCGTGGGTGGCATGTGGGGAGCCTCAGCAGCTCCCAGGCATCGCCGGTTGGTGAGGGCACCCGGGGAGCCGGATAGGTGGGAGCGTGCTTGGAAAACTGGGGTGGTGCTTGCTTTGGGGCCTCTCCCCACATATCTACAGGGAGGTTGTGCTGGGCACAGCAGAGCCCATCTTGGCTTGGAGGGACGGTGAGTGGGAGTTTGGGTGCTGCCAGGCTTGTGCTGCCGTGCTGTTGGGTGCTGCGTGATGCTCCGAGCATCACGCGTGATGCCCTGAGCGCCACACATCGCACTGTGACAAACGCCGTGCCTCGTGCATCATGTGCCAAGCACCGTACGCCGAGCACTGAGCACCATACATACACGGAGCTTGGCGTGCATTTGCGCTGCACGCCAAGCACCACGTGTTGTGCGTCACGTGCCATGTGCCAAACGTCGTGCGTCGTGTGTGCCACGTGCTGAGCACCGTGCACTGAGCCGCATGCACAGAGCATCGTGCGCTGCATGCCGAGCACCACGTGTCGTGCATCACGTGCCAGGCACCATGCACTGAGCACCGTGGAGCACCGTGCACCGAGCCCCATGCATCACACACCAAACACCATGTGTTGTACATCGTGAATCGTGTGCCGGGCACCATGCACTGAGCACCACGCACTGAGCACCACGCGTCATGTGCCGAGCACCACGTGTCATGCATCATGTGCCATGTGCCAAGCATCCTGTCATGTGCATTATGTGCTGAGCTTCATGCACTGAGCACCATGCACAGAGCATCACGTGTTACGTGCCAAGCACCACGTGTCACGTGCCATGTGCCTTGTCATGTGTTGTGTGCATCACGTGCTGAACCCCACGCACTGAGTACCATACGCTACGTGCCGAGCATCGTGTGCCACGCATCATGTGCTGAGCACCATGCACTGAGCTCCACATGTCACACTCCAAGTGCCATGTTGTGCGTCACGTCACTGACCCCCGTGCATCACATGCCGAGCACCATGCATCATACATCACATGCCAGCCACCACGCACTGTGTGCCAAGCATCAAGCCCAAGCACCATGTGCCGTGCATCGCGTACCGTGAGCCGAGCACAGTGCACCAAGAACTTCACGGACCATGTGCCAAGCACTGTGTGTCGTGCATCGTGCGCCGAGCGTCGTGTATGAAGCCCCATGAACTGAGCACTGTGCATCATACATCATGCATGATGTGCCAACCCCCGGGCAGCGAGCACTGTTGTATGTGTTGTGTACCACGCGCCGACCGTGACACAAGCACCGTGCGCTGAGCCCCACGTGTCCTGCATCGTGTGCCAAGGGCCATGCACCGAGGACCTTCCATCACACATTAGGCACCGTCGTGATGGATATGCACCAACCCAAGTTGTCCATCATGCGTCCAGCACCACGTATGGACCCCGTGCCCCAAGCGCTGCGTGTTGTGCACCAGGCACTGAGCACCACATACCACGCACAGTGTGCTGAGCCCCATGCTCCATGCATCCTGCACGCATCCAGATCAGCTGCCCGAGGAGCCCAGGCCCCAGCCCTGCAGAACTGGGGCCCACGCAGGGAGCGGGAAGTGCCAGCCCTCGCCCCCTCGCTCATCGAGTGGCGCCGGGTGATAAATAAGGAAGTTAACACCCAACCCGGGCTGCTAATTAGCTTTTAACCTGTACTAGCAGTTAACTACAAAAGGCAGTCATTTGTTCCGGGGAGCTGGTAGCGTAGAAAGAACGAAACATGGCCAATTTTGTTCAGGATGAATTAAGACTTGCAAATGTAAAATGAGTTCATCTATTTAATTAAGTAGCGGCAATATGGATGTTAAATTAAGTTAATGGCAGGCATGCCAAAACAAGGTTATACAAATCTTGTCCTGGCGGGGTGGGTTCCGGATCCGGCCCTTGGATGTGGGGCAGTGGGGTTCTTGGGTGGCCCTGGGGGGGTGGCTGGTGGCCCTGGGGACACACCTCTGGCCTTCACAGGGATGGAAGGAGAGGGAGGTGGAGGGGAAAAAAAAAAACAAGGCAGCAGGAAAGGAAAAGCGCCTCTCACCCAGCGCCGCAATCTTATCAGGGCTGAACTTTACTCTCCCGCTAAAGATATAGGATACTTTAGGGACATCGGAAAGAAATAATAACCCTCTGATTTGTAGCTCTCAGGCTCTGGCAGCCGAGGGGGAAGGAAGACTGTCTTCTGCCATTACCATTTTTTGTATGAACTATTCCCCAAAGAAATCAAACCCTTGTACAAGCCCTCCCGTGCGGCAGCCCCTGCTCCGGTGCTGACCCGAGCTGTGCGGATTATCACCGCACATCGCAGCCGGAGACAGGAACATTCATTAAAATTTGAAACACAAATGGAAAATTGCTACTTGAAGCCTCCTTGCCGGAGAGCCAGGCGCTTGATCAGAGACCTCATTAATGTATCTAATGTGTAAGGAACAATTAGACTTTTCAAAGACATCCTTTTCCCAGCCAGGGGAAAAAAAAAAAAAAACCAGTTAGAACCCTCCCCATCCAAGCCAAACCCAAAGCAGCCTCGAGGGATTGGGGTGCACAACCCCATCGGGAGCCTACGAGCCGCCGGAGAGTCTCAGCTCCATCCCGGCACCTGAAATGCCCGTTTCTCCTTAAGTTAGATGGGGAGGAAAGTGGGCTGATTAAAAAGCTGATTTCTTTTCCCAGCGACCGGCGGGGCTTTGCCATCCTCCCGTAATTAGCCGGTTACACGGCCGTATGTTTTATTTATGAGCCGAGGGCGGAGGGAAGGGGAAGCGGAGGAACGACCGTGCCCTATATATCTGCAAATAAAACACTTCATTTCCCTCCTGGGGAATGTCACCTCGAGAAACCATCGCTTTCCTGCTCACTGCCCCGTCCAAATCGCAGGCTGTAAATGGCTTTGTGGGCCTGGCTGGTGCTCAGATGGGTTTAAAATATGGATTTATGTCTTTATTCTGCATAGTCAAAGGTCAACAAGAGCAGGAAATCATCACTGAGCTGCTTATTTACAGTGGGAGGCCACTGCTCGCCCCTCTTCATTGTGTGGCCCACTGGTGGATGCTTCCAGGGTACCGGGTTGCAGGGAATGTGGTGGAGCTTGTGCCTCAGTTTCCCTGGAGCGGGCATCCCTTGGGGTGAGCATCCCACTGGGGGCTGCAGGCTGGATGTTCCCAGCATGGCTGCATCCCGTTCCTTGGGGAGACCCATGGGGAGGTCGAGCATCCTCAAGGCTGGGCGTCACCACGGTGAGGGTCCCGTGATCCGGGAGTGCCACGTGCCCGTCCCCATGGCCCCATCCGGGGAGCACCGCGTGCCCATCCACCATGGCCCCGGCGTGGGCAGGGCCGGCCCCGCGAGCTGCGCTCTCATGCTTTGCTAATCCCGCCTGGCACCTGCCCCAGCTCCCGGCGGCTTCGCGCGAGCAAGGAACCAATTAATCCTCCCGGCGCTCGGGGAACTGGGTCAGGCTCGTCAAGCTCTCCCGCTAACGAGGGGCGAGGCGCGGCGTGGCAGAGCCGGCTGCGGGGTGGCCGGGCGGGTGTCTCGCGCCGGTGCCCGGCGTCCCGTCTCCCGCGGGGTGGTAAGTGGGTAAACTGAGGCAGGGCGAGCGCCTGCGGAGCGGGGAGAGCCGAGGAGGAGGAGGAGGGTGGCGGATAATTCGGTTGGGCCGATGTCGCAAAGGGGCTGGGGTTTCCCAACGGGGCAGCCCAGCCGCTGTGCCTCGGTTTCCCCATCCCGGCCAAGCAACGGGTGCTCCTGGTTTGGGGTGTTGGGGCTTGGGTGGCAGGGTGGGGAGTGCAGGCACGGCAGGCAGGGCGCCCCTTTGAAGTGGAGCCCAACTTCCAGGAGTGAAGCAATTCTTGTTTGCATAATGAATAAAGGGAGCAAGGAGGGGGGCAAAACCCCAAAACCGGAGCTGGCAGGCAGGTCTGCCCTCCCTCCCCTCCCTGGCCTCCCCTCCCTGGCCTCCCCTCCCTGCCTGCCCGCTCCCCCAGCCGCCTGTAATTACAGGTTTATTGCCTGCACAGCTATTGTGTAATGACATGTTTGCAAATTAATTTTTACGGCTCATGCCATGGGGGGGGAGCAGAGGAGGGGTCCCCCGGTGCTTGCCTGAGTCCAGCAAATCCAACCCTATAAAAGCGAGGTGCGAGGGAATTGGGTGATGTGGTGACCCCAGAGCTTTTCCAGCGCAGGGTGTGGGGGGGTCCTCATTGCACCCAAACTAGGGGGGCATTGGGTTTGGGGCATCCACAGCTGTGTCACCCCATGGGTGACATTTTATAGTGAGCCAGTGAGGTGTGTGTGGGGGGTTGCCCCGGGTGGGGGGCCACGGTGGAGCAGCACCCCACGGGTGGGAGCAGCAGCACCCAGCACCCCGTGGTGCAGAGCACGGCAGCACAGGGGAGCTGCCTGGGAGGGAGCGGGACGCGAGCGACGATGACTCAGGGGATGGGCCAGAAATACTCCCAGCGCCGATCCTGACAGATGTAGGTTAGGAAGGAAGAAAAGACATGATAATAATNGGGAGGAGGAGGAGGAGGGTGCAGGTTTTCACCAGTTCCGTCTTTGCCATATGGGGTTTTGGGGAGGACACGTGCGCATTTGCAGCCAGAGGACCTTTCACCAACACCCTCCAGCCACCCATGCCCGGCCATGGGGCTGGATGGGTTTGGGGTGACACTGGGACCCCCATGCTCCCCGTCCCCACACTTTGTTGCAGGCAGTGGGCACCTGGGAATGGCTGGATGGGTTTGGGGTGACACTGGGACCCCCATGCTCCCCGTCCCCACACTTTGTTGCAGGCAGTGGGCACCTGGGAATGGCTGGATGGGTTTGGGGTGACACTGTGACCCCCGTGCCCCCCTCCGGCCCCACTCGTTGGAGCAGGCAGGGCAGGCAGGGGCAGGCAGCGGGCGCCTGGGAATGGCCTCTGTATCTTTAAGCTGTTTGAAGGGCTGGTCATTATCATACAGGATGTGGCTTCTCTTGCAGGGGCGAGATATCACACGTCGCCCTTGTGAACTTTGGTGTTAAAACCAGTTTGGGAAGAGAAGGACGGAGCTGGGCGGGGCGGAGGGGGTGGCGGGGTGGCAAACACGCATGTACACTCGGGGGCAGGCTCCCCTAAGCGCGTCCCCACGGAGGCGTGAGCCCCTGGAATCGTGCCCCCGTGGAAGCGCGCGCCCGTGGAAGCGCGTGCCCGTGGAAGCGCGTCCATGCGTGCCTGGAGCCAGCGACGCTCCCCCGTCCCGCCCCCCCCCGCCTTTTCCACCCCGCCTTGGCTGATCG
>VXAY01004857.1:27214-43432 GCA_013399855.1 Oxyruncus cristatus | reverse complement strand
GGGGGGGGTCATACCGCGGTTAATAGGTGGGGAGAAGTTGGGGGGCACTGGGAAGTGGTTGGGGGGTGCAAAGCTGTGCCCGGGGGCTGTGGGGCAGTGCTGGGAGAATGCAGAGATGTACCCAGGCAGTGCCTGAGGGGTGCAGGATTGTGCCTGCGGGATGTGGGGCAATGCCCGTGGAATGTGGGGCATTGCCCAGGGTGGGCAGGGCTGTGCCCAAGGGTGTGGGGCTGTGCCTGCTGCCTGGGAGATGTGGGGCAGTGCCTGGGGAATTCAGGACCGCAGCCAGGAGAATGCCAGAGGTGCCTGGGGGTGCAAGGCTGTGCCTGGGGGATGCAGGATTGTGCCTGGGGGATGCGGGGCAGTTCCTGCAAGACGTGGGGCAGTGCCCAGGGGGTGCAGGGCTGTGCCAAGTACATGGGGCTGTGCCTGGGAGCTGTGGGGCAGTGCCTGGAGGATACAGGATTGTGCCTGGGGGTGGAGGACAGTGTTCAGGGGATTCAGGGCAGCACACAGGGAGTTCCAGGCTGTGCCTGGGGTGCTGCATCCCCTTTGGACGGTGCATGGGTGCCTGGTGGGGCAGGTAGGTCCCAGTGCCTCGCTCTCGCGGGGGCACCAAGGACACATCTGGGGGTCCACGAGCTGAAGCAGAGCCCGGGGGTGCCGGTGCAGAGCCCCGGGGTGCCGATGCAGAGCCTGGGGGTGCCGGGGCCAGGCTGGCGTGGAAGGTTGGCTTCCCAGCTGTTCTGGTAATGAATTTACATGAGCCGAGCGTGTCGACAAGGCAGCAGTCAATGGCTGAGAGCACCGGAGTTAATAAATGCTTGTATAATGAGGGCAGAGGGGAATGCGCCGCCGCGCCGGCCGCCTCTCCTGGGGCCGGGGGGCAAAGATTAATCAACGCTGAGTGCCACTCGTGCCCCCCCGGCTCCCGCGGCGCCCGGCGCTGTACCCAGCCAGCCGCTGCCATGGGATGCTCCGGGGTCTCCCGCGGGGATGCTCTACCCACCCCCCCTCTGTCATGGGATTCTCCAGGTGCTCTGGTGTCGTCAATGCCTCCAGCTGCCTCCAGTCCCACTGGGAGCTGGGGAGCTGCCCCATGACCCTCCTCCCGCCCCCATCAGCCTGCCCACCTGGGAGCTGGGCTAATTTTAGGCTGGTGTTAATGAAGCTGCTCGGTGAAGTCTATTTTAAGGGCCCTGACATCAGCAGTTGCTGTTTTGGGAGGTGGAGAGCCCTGGAGCAACTGGTGTGACAGCTGGGGGGACATGAGGTGGGCTGCACCCTCCTGCTCAGCTTCCTGAACCCCCAGTTTTGGGGGTCACTGTGCCCTGTAGCACCTTGGTGCTTTGGGGTGCAATGAAGGGGATTTCGGGGGGCTGTGGTGAGGATTTGAAGGTGCATTGTGAGGAGCTGGGGGTGCTGTGGTAGGGATTTGGGCGTACGGTGCTGGGCTTTTGGGGTGCAATGCTGGGGATCCAGGGATGGAATGGTGGGGATTTGGGAGTGAAATGTTGAAGATACAGGGGGGAAGTATTGGTAATCCAGGGATGCAATATTAGGGATTTGTGGGTGCAGTGCTGGGCATCCAGGGATGCAGTGGTTGGGATTTGGGGGAGCAGTGCTGTAGACCCCAGGATGCAATATTGTGGATCCAGTGATGCAGTTATGGGGATTTGGGGGTGCAGTGGTGGAAAATTAGAGGTTGGAGCAGTGGTTCTTTGGGTTTTGGCAGCACCATGCAAATCAGGAGACTGCCTCGCTCCCATCACCTCCATCAGGACACTGAAGTCCCTGTGTCCCTCAAAACACCCTCTGCCTTACCGTGGGGCCCCACTGAGCCCCCTTGCTCCGTTATCCAGGGGTTCAGTGGGGTTCAGCACTGCCTGAACTTGGGGTGCATTTTGGGGTGGGGTGGTGAACCAGAGGGCAGGTCTTGCTCTTCCCACTGGTTGTTCCTGCTCTGGAGGCGGGAGGGGGGATTTGAGGATCCACTCTCCAGGTTAATCCCTGTCTAACCCGGGCTCTCTTATTCACAGGCATGAGCCATGAGCCGAAGTCGCCGTCCCTAGGAATGCTCTCCACTGCCACCCGCACCACCGCCACCGTCAGCCCCCTCACCCCGTCCCCCCTCAACGGCTCCATCGTCCCCAATGGCAGCCCTGCAGCCAGCAGCACTTTGTCCGTCCAGGCAGCACCTTCCTCCAGCTTCGCCGCCGCTCTCCGCAAGCTCGCCAAGCAAGCCGAGGAGCCCCGAGGTAGGGACAGGGGGCAGGGGGGTGACAAACACCAGTGCCTTTCACCCTGCCGCCACCCGGGAGCCAGAGCTGGTGTTTTCTCGCCATTTCCCAACTAATGTCCTTCCCCGGCGCCGTGTCTCGAGGGGGCAGTTTGGAAATTGAGTTCAGCCAGATTAATCCAAATGCCGGATCACTCACCATACCCCGGGAGAAAGCCTGGAGAGCGCAGTGTGGGGGAAAACCAGCCCTGCTCCCTCCCGCTGTGCTTCACCCAAATGCTGTTTCTTTCCAGAGGTTCCTCAAATTTGCCCCTTCCTCAAATTCCATGACTGAACAGCAAATTTGGGCTCACCAGGAGGTCCCCATCCCTTGTCACCCACATCCTCCATCACCCCCCCCCCCTCTCTGCTCAGATGTGGGGTGATGGGGTATGAGGTGGTTCTGGAGCACCACGAGGTCTCCACTGCCACAGGGAGCATGTCCCATGGGAATTGCCAGGGCTGTCCCACATGCAGATGGGGAGGCAGCCAGTCCCCAGGCTGTGAAGTGCTTCACCAGGAGGCTGCTGGCATCATCAATTTGGGCTGAAATACCATTTATCTGTGGCATTTGCATTGGTGGGCGCTCCCCTTGGGTCACTGCCCACCACCTGGGTGCTTTGATCCCTGGAGAAGACACCCAACCCCTTTGCAAGGGATTTTTAGCAAAGTCTGTTTGGAAGACCCTCTTTAAAAGACCCTTTTAACAGGGCCCTTTTGGGACGATCCTTTTTCCAAGACCGTTTTTTGCAAGGCTCTATTTGGGAAACCCTTTTTTTAGAAGCACCATCTGCAAGACCCTCCTCGTAGCCCCCCACCAGCCCCCAAAAGCCCCATCACAACCATGACCTGAAGCATCAGCTGCTCCCAAGGAAGCATGTGGGGACACCAGGTCGCTGTGAACTGAGGGGACCAGGTCTTGGTGATGTTTTATCCTTGCTGGGAACTCCTGGTTCTCCCCAGCTGCCTCCTCTGGAACCCATCTGCTTCCTTTGGAGTGATCGACTGGGTTTGGGGGATGATTCTGCCTTTTCTTCCCCCCACACCCCGCAGCTCATGCCCTCCCAATACTGCTCAGCCCATTCCAAGACATTCCCCCGCCCTCACCTATCTGGGTGCCCCAAGTGGCTCATCCTGGAGGTTTTTAATTGGTGTGGGTTTGGGGGTGTGTTGGGAAGGAGGTTTTTCTCCACGCCATGGCTTTTAGCGCCAGGAAATTAATTGCTTTGTGCCAAAATCCTCACCCATTTCCCACAACAGGAGATGCTCACCCCTCTTCCCTTACCACCATGGGAGCTGCTTTGCCATAGTAGATGCCATTGGGGTGATCTATGGGGTGATGCCAATAAGATCCACCTAAGATTAGTCTTTTTTCCGGCTTTATGGGCTCACAGTTCTGCTGGGGCATCTGTTAGGGATGTACCACTGTCCCACAGCATCCCAAACTGCTGGGGCTCATCCTAACCGACCCCATCCCAGCAAAGCCCTATGAAGCTGCCACCTGCCCAAGGGGTCCTTGCAGCAAAGCCCCATGAAACCACTGCCTGCCCCGGGGGCTCCTGCCTCTTGTCCTGCCCCAGGCTGTCCACAGGGTAGGTTTTATTCCACCCTCCCTTCCCTTCTTTTTTCCCTGTTCTCCGTCAGGGTCTCAGCTGTTAATTACATTTGCCTGTCAGCCTGGGCTGCTAATCTGCTATCGCCGAGTGGGAAGCGGGAGGTCAGAAAACAAAGGTGACACCATCACACTGTGCCTCTTGTCATCTCCAATCCAGATTAGTTTCATTGACTAACTCCTGGCTGAATACCACCAGTTAATTATAACGATCACAAACCCTCCCGTTTAAAGCCACACAGCGAGAATTAAGGTTCTGAAGTAAGACTTTAGCTTCATTAATTGCCGGGCTCATTGTGATGGTATTGATTGTTAACGCTATCGCGTGGTGAGTAATGGCTTCCCAGCTCAGAGGGGATTAGGCTGCTAATTGTTGTTGGCCTTGCGCTGACAAGATAGACTTCAGTGGGTGTCAAATCCGTGCGGCGGCCTCCTTTGTCGGGGACAGCCTTTCTCCTTCCCCCAGCCTTGCTGCTCTTCAAATGAAAGTGATTCGGAGCGACTCGGGAATAATTAATACGGGAGGGCGGCCGACAGCGGGATGCTCCGCTTGGCCTCTGCTCCGCCGAGCATCCTTCCCGCCGAGAATCCTTCTGGAGCATCCTTCCCACCCAGCATCCTTCCCGCTGCCTGGGGATGCTCCTGCCTCCCCGTGGCATTCCTGGCCTTGGCTCCTCGTGGTATTCCGCAGTCACGAGGATGGTGAAGGGGTGGAGGTGGGCTGCAGGGGTCGCAGGGCGAGAGAGCAGCTGCTGGCACTCCCAGGCTGGCGTGCTCACAGGGCAAGGAGCTGGCTTGCACACTCAGGGCAGTGGGCTTGCACACCTGAAAGGTGAGGAGACACCTTGCACAGTCAGGGGAGCCAGGGCCCCTCCCAGTGCCAGGCTCAGTGCCAGAACAGGGAACATCGCTGTCACCTCTCTGCTGGCATCCTGTGGTGACCCTGGGCCACCCTTCACTCTCCAAAGGCTGATCCCTGCTGGCATGTCAGAATCCTCCTCCTGACCCAGACTCCAGGCTGGAGGGAACAAGGTTTGGGGGATCAGAGCCTCCCAGGCTGCCTGGCTGGGTTTGAGGAGTGGGCAGCATTCCATGGAGCAAACGCCAGGCACCGTGTGCCATGCTTAATGTGCAATTTGTATTTCTGCTCCAGCTCTGCTTTTCCCACTTTCTGCTTAAACTCCATTTCTGTTTTTCCTTTGGAACTATGGCCAGCATCCCTGGGGTGGGGATTATGTAAAATACAGATGTATTATGCAAATAAGGCCAAAGCTTTGCTCAAGGGTTTTGGGGAGTCCCTGCATCCCAGTGTCTCCGGGTACCCTGGCTTGTGCATGGCAACTTCTGCATCTGGATTAAAGAGACTCTGGGTTCAGCTTGGGAAGATGTGGCTGTCTGGGATTGTCATCACATTGGTGTCACCTGTGCCAAGGGACTTTATGGGACTAGTGGGATTGGAAGCCGCTATTAGGGAGAAAGAGGGTGCCCATCCCACTATGTGGGGTGAAAGCCCTTTAGCACCAGTGGGAACCTGCCTTGGGACAGGGCTCCCTGGGAACCCCGGGATGGGAGGATGGGGGTCCAGTCTGGGCATCTAGCGGGATTCTGACCACCTTGCGAGCATCCGTTTGCCCCTTCCCTGCTCCCTGCAGTGGGGGGGGGTGCTTTCATCTGGCTGACTGCTGTGATTTCACGGAATGTGATTCACTTTAATTTTTCATTTGATTTCAGGGTCTTCACTAAGCAGCGAGTCATCCCCGGTCTCCTCGCCAGCCACCAACCACAGCTCCCCTGCCAGCACCCCCAAACGTGGCCCCATGGGTCCCATCATTGTGCCCCCGGGGGGGCACAGCGTGCCCAGCACGCCGCCTGTCGTCACCATCGCCCCCACCAAGACGGTCAACGGGGTTTGGAGGAGCGAGGGCAGACAGGTATGGCTGTGTTTGTGGGGTGCCCAGCCCCCTCGAAGGTGGGAGGGTGTGATTGTGATCTGCACTGCCACACTGCTCCTGAGGGATCACAGGGCTGCCCCCCACTATGTCCCTTCTCCTCCCCGTGGTGTCCCCGAGCTGCCGTAGTCACCGGGGCTGCCATGTCCCCGCGCTGCCATGGTTCCTGGGCTGCCATCATCCCTGGGCTGCCATCCTGAGGGGAGCTCGAGGAAGAAGGAGGCGCGGGGAGGATGGGGGGGGGGCAAAGCAGCTAATTAAGAAGCATCGTTAGTGGTTCTCCTCTCCTCCGCATGCTACGAGCAGATTCCCGGGGGGATTATGCCACTTGGAAAGACTAATTAAACCACAAAGCGGAGAGAGGCAAGGGTAGGGGATGCGAAACGCCGAGGGCGGGGGAGGAAAATAAATGGNCCCCCCGTGCCGCCTCTCCCCGGCGCGGGGGTAACCGAGCGTGGTTATTGTGTGGCGGAGCCGCGCTCGCAGCGTGACGCCCCGAGACGGGAGGTAATTAGAGCAGAGCCTGGCACGCACAATGAGCCTGCTCCGTGCAGGCGGCAGGGGTGGCGGGGAGGGGGGAACACGGCGCCCTTTGTGCCGGCCGTGGTGACCTTGGGGGCTGTCCCTAATGGCTGGGGACCTGCGACTTGCCCCGGAGGGTCTGGGGAGCAGGATGGGATGGGATGGACGGACTGGTGGGGGATGCTGTGGGTGTTGCCATCCTCCTGCTGAGCTGCCAAACAGAGAAGGTGCAGTGAAAAAGAATCAATTTTAAACCCAAGCTTGCCTTGCTGGAGGCCACCCCCTTAGCTGTCAGACCCTGCAGGCTCCCTTGTCACCCCAATGGTCCCCATTGCTGGGGTTGTCTCCCCAGCTGGAGGGAGAGACCATCCTGGTGCTGGGGATGGGAGCTGATGGGAGGCGGCTGAGGCCCCATGTCAGGGTGGGGGTGTTGATGCCAGAGGGGAGCTGGGAGGATTCCAGGCTGACCCCTGGGTTATGGCTGTTATCAAAGCCTGGCTGGATTTCCCCTGCCCGTGTCCTCCCTGGATGATTAATGGCTGTGGAGAACAAAGCAGCTCATAAATCTCCAGGCAGGTAATGGGTGTCCTGCCCTCAGCTCTTCCCAGACTTCAGCACGCCCTATCCCACTGGTGGCCCACAGTGTAACCCCCCAGACCCTAACACCCCTCCAGCTGCACTTCCCAAGCCTGGATGCAGGAGGATGCTCTGATGGGTGCATCCTCCCCTGGATACTGGTACCAGTCAGGGATTCCTCTGGGCGCACTGGGAACCCACTGGGCGTCTCAGGGTAGGGACACAGCAGGGACACCCTATCCCTGTGGGATCTCTGCCATCCCCTAATGCCCATCGTGGCATTCCTGCCCCTTTGCCTTCCAGCAGGAAGCAGGGTCACGAGGCAGCAGCAGCAGCGCCGCCCGCGAACGCCTCATCTCAGAGCCCCCACTCACACAGGAGAAAGCAGGTGGTCCCACCGTCCCCTCCCACCTCCTGGGGACACCCTACTCTTTCGGGCTGCCCCCCAGCTCCGTGGTCCAGGACTCCCGCTTCCCACCTCTCAAGTGAGTCTGGTCGGAATGGATGGCGGGCGGGGGGTTGCAGGATGCTGCTGTCCCCCGCGAGCTCTTGTCCCATCCTGGGGGGGAGTCACATCTCCCCAGGGGGACAGGGTGGGACGGTGACCATCTCCCTGCCCCCCCCAGCCTGCAGCGGCCGGTCCACCACGTGGTGCCTCCCAGCGCGGTCACCGAGGATTACCTGCGGAGCTTCCGTCCCTACCACACGGCCGAGGACCTCCGCATGTCCTCCCTGCCGCCCCTCGGCCTCGACCCGGCCACCGCCGCCGCCTACTACCACCCCAGCTACCTGACACATCACCCCTTCCCACATCCTGCCTTCAGGTGGGCACCTCTGGACCTCGGGATCCCAGGGAGATGCTGGAGGAGGAGCCCTGTGGGCCGGGGAATTGGGAGCGTGGTCCACAAAGGACGGTTGGGCTGTGCTGGGGGGCATTTCGGGGCTCTCCAGCACCTTCTCCCAGCAGAAGGTGGCCCCCATCCAGCTCCCATGTGGGGTACTGGGGGGTTGTTTGCTCCTCCTGAGCATCCCTGTCTTCCCAGGATGGACGAGTCGTACTGCCTGTCGGCACTGAGGTCCCCCTTCTACCCGCTGCCGGCGCCGGGCTCGCTGCCGCCCCTGCACCCCTCGGCCATGCACCTGCACCTCTCAGGGGTACGGTACCCCCCCGAGCTCTCCCACTCCTCCCTCTCCGCCCTCCAGTCCGAGCGCATCTCCAGCCTCGCTGCCGAGAGGTACGGGGGGGGCCGGTGGGCGGTGGGGGTGGGTTTGGGGTGCTCCAGGGGTGCTGACAGGCATCTGAGGGTTTCGGGGTGTTCCAGAGGGTGCTGACAAGTGACTGGGGGTGATTCGAGTGTGCTCCAGAGGATTCTGACAGATGACCAGGGGTTGTTTGGAGGTGCTTTGGGGAAAATGTGTGTGTCTGGGAGCGCTCCAGGGAATGCTGACAGGCATGGGAAAGGGCTTGGAGGTGTTCTAGGGGATGGTAACAGACATCTGGGGGTGGTTTTGAGGTGCTCCAGGGAGTGTTTGGGGTTGGTGCTTTTCTTATTGGCTTTTCTTTGCAGGCTGCAAATGGATGAGGAGCTGCGGCAGCGGGAGCGGGAACGGGAACGGGAGAAGGAGCGGGAGCGAGAAGCCGACCGGGAGCGGGAGAAGGAGCGGGAACGGGAGCGGGAACGTGAGAAGGAGCTGGAACGCGAGCGGGAAAAGGAGCGGGAGCGGGAGCTGGAGAGGCAGCGGGAGCGTGCCCGGGAGAAGGAGCTGAGCATGGTGAAAGCCATGGAGGGGCCCTTCCTGCCCGTGGCAGAGCTGCACGGGCTGCGGGGGCACCCGGCCGAGGAGCGGGGGAAACCAGCGGAGCCGCTGGCACCCGGCAGACCAGGTAACGTCCCCACGGGTGGCACTGGAGGAGTTGCTGCCTTTGGCACAGCTTGCCCTGGTCCCCCCTCCCCTCCAGATGGCAAAGCCACGGGGGTCGGTGGCCCCGGGAGGTGGCTGGGGATGGAGCTGGGCTCTGCTGGCTGCCAGCTTGCTTTGCCAAGAGCCCAGCTGCGGTGGCTCGGAGCAGCAGCACGGTGCCTGTGCCATCTGACTCGGTCTGGGGTGGCACCGTGCCCGGTGCCGAGCACTCCGAGCAGCTGGGCTGGCACTGAGAGGGCAGCACCCTGTGCTGAGCTCCAGCCCCACAGCTCTGGGTCCCTCCTGCCCACAGGGTCGCTCATCCCAACATTCCCTGATAGCCACCCATGGGTATCCTCGTCTTTCCGTGCCCTGACTCTCCATCGCCCCTTTTCCAACGCAGACAAACTCAAGGACTCGGTACTGCCGACGCCGAAGCCCATCCAGCACCCCTTGCACCCACCACCGGGCTCCCACCACCCAGTTCCCAGCCTTATCCCCAACCACAGCGTGTTCCCGCTGCCGGGGAGCAGCGCGGCCACGGCGCTGCTCATCCACCGCACCAACGAGGAGGAGAAGTGGCTGGCCCGGCAGCGCCGGCTGCGCCAGGAGAAGGAGGATCGGCAGTCCCAAGTCTCGGAATTTCGGCAACAAGTGCTGGAGCAGCACCTGGACATGGGGCGTGTCCCAAGCCAGCCTGAGCCCGAGCACCGGCCTGAGCATCCCAGGTAGGGGTGATGCCAGCCCTGCTCCAGGGATGGAGATTCCCCCTAAAACTGAGCTTCATTTTCCCATGCTGCAGTTTTCTTTGCTGTAATATCCATATCTTAAACTGGGAAGGGACTTTGAACAAGGGCATGGAATGATAGGACAAGGGGGAATGGCTTTAAATGGACAGAGGGCAGGTTTAGATCAGGTGTTGGGAAAAAATTCTTCCCTGTCAGAGTGGTGAGGCCCTGGCACAGGTTGCCCGGAGAAGCTGTGGCTGCCCCATCCCTGTTCAAGGCCAGGTTGGACAGGGCTTGGAGAAGCCTGGGCTGGAGGAAGGTGTCCCTGCCCATGGCAGGGGGATTGGAACAAGATGCAGTTTAAGGTCCATTCATCCCAGACAACCAAACCATTCCATGGTGCTGCGCTATAATGATCTATAGGTTTTCCCCCCATGGCTGTGCCCACAGAGTTGTAGGTGGCTCTGCCCCCTTCCCAGGTATCCATCCCCCCATGGCCGTGCCCCTTGCTCCTCACACATCCCTGTGAGCCGAAGCCACGGTGCCTGGGCCGGCGCCAGCAGGTCCCTACCAGGCGGTGCCAGCCAGGCCGGCTGTGCTGGCAGAGTCCAGCATTCCCGGTGCCCGACATCTGCGCCGCGGCAGGCGACGAACCCAGGAGGTGGCCAGGGGCCAGCGGCGAGTGGCCAGGTGCTGCCCAGCCACCGGCACCGCTAATTGCAGCTCCCCCCTTCCCATGCAGCAGAGCCAGACACTGGGCTGCCTCGTTTGGGGGGCACCTGCACTGAGCCGGGCCGGTCTGGGGGGGCAGTGGAGTGTGCCTGCGCCCCTTGGTTGATTGACAGGGGCTGGCTCACCCCCGTTGCTGAGCGCTTAAGCAGTGCGGGCTCATCCAGCCAGCTCTGCTGCTTGCTCCCTTTGTTATTTTTGGGTATCCAGGGGATTAGCGCGGCTCATCAGGGATAATAAGGAACGGATCACGGGACAGCACAAAGGCGAGCGCCTGCTGCAGGCTCCTTTCCCCACCCGCTCCTCCCACCCAAACCGGAGAGGAGGCAGCAAGGTCACCCCGGAACACCTGCAGCCAGGGATGCTCCATCCCCATCCTTATCCCACATCCAGCGGGGAGGGAGAGGGACTGATCCCAGAGGGCAGGTGGTGCTCCCCGCCGGCGGTGACACGATGGCGGCGGTGACACGATGGCGGCTGAGCTGAACCCGCTGCTCCGTGTGCGGAGCTCCAGGGCGCTGGAGCGGAAAAGCGTTAAATGCACAGCTTGGGCACATGAAATATTTATCCCGCTAACGGGCTGGCTCCGGCTCTGGCTGTCAGAGAAGGGCTGCACCGGGGCACTGCCCTGGCTGCCGGGGCTGTGCCAGGACTAGTGGATCTCTTGTCCCCATGTGGGGGTCAAGCCTGGGGTCTCCTGCCTGTCCCCCTGGGGATGCAGCCACATCCCTGCCCAACCCACCCACGCACAGACTTAACTCTGCCCCCATCTCTCAGGTTGGTGGCACAGGAGGGGACGAGTGTGGCAGCCCCACATGCAGAAACCCCTCTGGGTGGCCCTAACTGGCACCTTTCTCCCCTGAAATCCCCTGGCACTGGAGTGCTGCCAGCTCTCCAGTGGCAGTGCCGGCTCCTCACCTCTCCGGTCCTCTCCTCTCCCTGCAGGTCGGGATCGAGCCGCCACGAGCCAAGCAGCCGGGAGCCAGGGCAGCACTTCGGTGGGCCCCCACCACTCATCTCCCCCAAACCCCAGCACCATCCTGTCACCACGTCCCTCTGGAACCCCGTCTCGCTGATGGAGAACCCCCCTGATCCCCCGCGGCGCCTCCCTGAGCCCCACGCCCTCCATGGCCACCCGGCCCCCTTCGAGCCCAGCCGTCAGGGCATCCCACTGGTGAAGGTGGAGAGGGCCTTCTGCCCCGAGAAGCTGGAGGAGGGGGCAAGGAAGAGGGATGCTCTGGAGAAATACCCCCCGGGACGGGAGCCCGGTGCCCCGGAGCACGGGGGCTTCACCCACACCCCCTTCCTAGCTGAGCTGGAAAAGTCCACTCAGAGCATCCTGAGCCAGCAGAGACCCCCGGCCACCCCCTTCCCTGAGGCCACCAAGCCCAGCTCGCCCTACCGGCCCCCCCAGCCCCGTGCCCAGGACCCCATGTACATCTACGACGAGTTCGTGCAGCAGCACCGCAGGCTGGTCAGCAAACTGGACCTGGAGGAGCGCCGGCGGCGGGAGGCCCGGGAGAAAGGTGAGGGAGCGGGGACTCCCCACCAGCACCGGGACCTGGAGGCAGGAGAGCGGCCGGGGGTCTCCCGGGGATGCCACTGCTCCCGCATCCGAGCGGCTCGGTAAACCCTCCGCTCCAGACGTGCCCAATTAATAAATGATGAACTGAGGCTAATAAGTGGGTTTTAAATATTAATGGGACTGTGTGAGCAAGGAGGATGGCGGTGAGGAGGAGATGGGAGCGCTTGTGGGGGGCTGGTGTTGCTGTCCCCCCTGCACTGGGTTTTGGGGCTCAGCCACAGCCTCTCCCCAGCCCTGCCCCATTGACCCCTTGCCACCCATCCCGTAGTGGTGCCAAGCAGGGACACAGGGGTGGGCAATACCCTCCAAGGTCCCGTGGCCGGTGCAGGGGGGACAGGGCTCCATTGAGTTGCACCTCCCGTCCTCCTGTGCCCCACATTGGACCCTCACTGCTCTCCCCTGGTATCTCACCCCACTGCACCAGCACCGTGCTGCACCCCCATCCCCAGTGGGGTCCCAACGGGTTCCAGGAGATTTCCTGGGATCCCAGAAGGTCCCTGTGGTGTCCCCAGTCTCAGGGCAGCCTCGCTTCATCCCTAGGGTACTACTACGACCTGGACGACTCCTGTGACGACAGCGATGAGGAGGAGGTGCGGGCCCATCTCCGCTGTGTGGCCGAGCAGCCCCCGCTGAAGCTCGACACATCCTCTGAGGTACTGATGGCACTCCCCATCCCTTCCCGGTCCCCCCTGTCCCTCCCTGTTCTCCGGAGGAGCAGCCCCTCCTCAGCAGCAGCTCCCAGTGTTGTGCTGAAGCCACCATTTTCAGCTGGCTGCAGAGGCACTGGAGGGTTAGAGACGGGGATGGGGATGGCGATGGAGGTAGGGAATGGAGATGAGAATGGGGATGGGGATGAGGAGAGGGATAGGAATGGAGATGAGGGTGGGGACGAGGATGAGGATGGAAACAGGAATGGGGATGAGGATGGGGACTGTTCTGGGGATGACCCTGCTCTGCTCTCTGCCTTGTCGCCCCAGAAGCTGGAGTTCCTGCAGCTCTTCGGCCTCACCACGCAGCAGCAGAAGGAGGAACTGCTGAGCCAGAAGCGGCGCAAACGCCGGCGGATGCTGCGGGAGCGGAGCCCTTCGCCGCCCACGGTGCAGAACAAGCGCCGCACGCCCTCCCCGCGCCTCCCGCTCTCCACCCGCTACAGCCCCGACGAGATGAACAACAGCCCCAACTTTGAGGAGAAGAAGCGCTTCCTCACCATCTTCAACCTCACGCACATCAGCGCCGAGAAGAGGAAAGGTAACAGCCATGCCTCGCGCACGCCCGGGGCCGGGCCCTGCCCCCTGGTTTGGGGGTGCCACGGAGGGGTCCTGCCTGGGCCCGTGAGCTTGCTCTGCTGAGCAGAGGCTACACTAAACCTCAGCTTCCCATGCCGCAGACAAGGAGAAGCTGGTGGAGATGCTCCAGGCCATGAAGCAGAAGACCACGCCGGCCGCTGTGGTGGTGAAGAGCTCCCCGCGGGACAGCCCCAATGCCCCCACCGCTGGTAAGCACCCCAAGTCCTTCCCTGGCTCTCAGCCAGGTGAGAGCATCCCCTGCCTGGTGGGATGAGAGGCAGGGCTTTGCCTTGTGACCCATGAGGGTCACATGGTGTCCTGACTGCAGCCATCGCTCCTCCTCTTCCCAAAGAGCCACCGGTGCCACCGCTCCTGCTGGATCCGGATAAACCTGTGGGCATCGCCGTCTCCGTGCCGGAGGTGCCAAAGGCGGTGGAGTCTGGCAGGTTAGACCAGCTGAGACCCCAGGAGCTACCGAGGGCCAAGGAGTCAGGCGCTGTGCTGGCGGAGAAGCCCCGGCTGAGCGATGGACACCCTGGGAAGAAGGCACTGAGCATCCTCAGCTACGTCAGGGGTCCCCTGCCCAAGGACATCCCGGTGCCACTGTCCCACAGCATGAACGGCAAGAGCAAGCCCTGGGAGCCCTTCATTGCCGAGGAGTTCGCCCATCAGTTCCACGAGTCAGTGCTGCAGTCCACGCAGAAGGCGCTGCAGAAGCACAAAGGTAATGAGAAGCACAAATCACAAAATCCCAGGATCACTGAGGTTGGAAAAGATCTGCGAGATCGCTGAGTCCAACGTGTGACCGATCCCCGCCTTATCACCCCGTCCAGAGCACTGAGTGCCGTGTCCAGTTGTTCCTTGAACACCTCCAGGGATGGGGACTCCACCACCTCCCTGGGCAGCCCCTTCCAATATTTAGCAACCCTTTCAGTGAAGAAATTCCTCCTGATGTCCAGAAAAAAAAAGTAGGAGTGTGGGAAGCTAGCTGGGTGCCACTGCTGTAGCACCCTTTTGTCCCCCACTGGGGTTTGTCACCAGCAGCCTCATTGCTGGAGCATCCCTGGAGCTTGTTTATGAAGCCAAAAACAAGGTGCTGGGATAACCCAGCTCCAACCCCCCCAAACTCACTGAATTCAGTGTGTGAGACAGATAAAGCTCCTGCAGTGCACAGGGAGTGATGAAAACCCACAAAAAATGCTGTAGCCCTCCAAAAGCCTGGGGAGGGTGGAATTAATGCCTTGAGGGGAGCATCCCTCTTAGAGGGCAGCAGTGGGGGATGCAGGGAGCGGGCAGGGGGCTGACTCTGGGTGCCCACAGGGGGGACGGCGGCGCTGACGGCGGAGCAGAACCACAAGCTCGACGCCTCCATCCACTACAACATCCCGGAGCTCCAGGCGTCCACCCGCCTGGCCGGGCCCCCCCACAACGGCACGGCCGAGGGGCCCCTGCCCCACCGGGCACTGCCCCCGCTGCCCCGCGACTCGGCCTCCGAGGAAGAGGACGAGGAGGAGGATGAGGAGGAAGAGGAGGAAGACTACCCCAGGCCCAAGTGGCAAGGGATCGAGGCAATTTTTGAAGCTTACCAGGAACATATAGAAGGTAGGGGGGCGGGGCGGGTAAACCCCCACTTTGTGCCTCAGTCTCCCCTCGGAGGCATCTCTGGTTCCCGCTGGGATGGGCTGGGGAAGCACTGGTGGATCTCCAGCACTGCAGGAGCAGCATGAAAGCAACAGGCGTTGGTGAAAAGTGATGTGTATGTGAAAAAGCAGTGTATTCACGGCTGTCCAGTGTCCTCCCAGAGGGACCCAGAGGTTCCCTGTGGGCAGTGTAGGGCCTGGGAATGCTCTGGGGTGCTGGGGGCAATCACTGCTGACTGGGCAGAGCCTCGAGCGGGGCTGGCATCCTCTCTGCCAGGCCTGGAGCCGGTGCTCAGCCCGTCTCCTTTGTATCCTGCAGAACAAAACCTGGAGCGCCAAGTGCTGCAGACGCAGTGCCGGCGGCTGGAGGCCCAGCACTACAGCCTGAGCCTGACGGCGGAGCAGCTGTCGCACAGCATGGCGGTGAGTGGGCACGGGGCACCCCGTCCCCCTGCGCTCTGGGGGCCACCCAGTCCTCCTGGGCACTGGGCTTCTGAGAGCGACCCGGCCCCGAAGGCACCCGATCCTCCTGTAGCACATCCATCCCTGCAGTGCCCCGTATCCCTGCAGTGCCAATCCCTGCGGTTCCCATCCCTCGTAGTGCCTCCCACCCTGTTCCCCCCACCCTATGCCACAGGCAACCACATTCACCTGTGGAAGGAAGTGCCTTGCCTTGCCTGCAATGCAGTGGTCTAGGGGTTATTTCAAGGGGTATCCCAGGGGCATCCATGCAAGTCCAGAACCCCACAAGGGATCCCATTCCCTGCAGTGCCTGTTCTCTGCACTGCCCGTTCCCTGCAGTACCCCATCCCCTGCTGTGTCCCAAACCCTGCACTGCCCATCCCCTCCAGTGCCCCCCACCCTGTTCCCCAGGCACCCCACATCTCCTGCTGCACGAGCACTCCCCCGCTGCCCCCCTGACCGTTCCCTGTCCCTGGCTGCCCACAGGAGCTGAGGACCCAGAAGCAGAAGATGGTGTCGGAGCGGGAACGCCTGCNACCAGATATTACTAATGTCAAGACAACGGCATCAAAGCTCAGTTTCTCCTGGAAACCTGTTCCTGATTAATTCCAAGTTCATCTTTGCCATTTTCAGTCCCATCAGCTCTCTGGTGCTCAGTTGGTTTGGGATTAATTACTACATTCTGGCTCCTGGAGTCTTGCCAGTTGCTCCTGAGTGCCATCTAACTTTCAACAGGAATTACTAAGAGCATTATTATTGCTCTCTGTCCTATGAAATAACCTTCAAATCCCAACCCTCAAAAAAAAAAAAAAAGAAGAAGAAGAAATAAATAAATAAATAAACAGAGAATGTGCCATGCATGAAGCAAAGGAGCACGGGAGCCGGGAGCCCATCCCACGGCCAGCAGCCCCCGGCCTGTCCCCTCCTGTCCCCTCCCCCGGGGGGGGGG